>CM033727.1:39488331-39975831 GCA_019671005.1 Hibiscus mutabilis
AATGCGAAAACTACGGCTAGTAACTCTTTCTCCGTTGTTGTGTAATTCACTTGAGCACTATTAAGAGTTTTACTAGCGTAGTATATCACATGAAAGGTCTTACCTGTGCGTTGGCCTAGGACTGCTCCTACCGTGAAATCACTTGCATCACACATGAGCTCAAAAGGTAGCGTCCAATCTGGTGGAACGACAATGGGTGCCGAGGCAAGCTTTTCCTTTAGGGTTTTGAATGCTTGGGGTGCAAGAATCATCAAAATTGAAGACTTTATCCTGTTCAAGCAAATTGCACAAGGGTTTAGTAATTTTAGAAAAATTATGAATGAACCTCCTGTAAAAACCTGCATGTCCAAGAAAGCTTCAGATTCTTTTAACCGAACTTGGTGGGGGTAATCTCTCGATCACGTCCACCTTGGCTTTGTCTACTTCAATTCCCTTGGATGAAATCTTGTGGTCGAGCACTATTCCTTCATCTACCATAAAATGGCACTTCTCCCAATTAAGGACTAAATCGGTTTCTTCACATCTTGCCAACACCTTCTCTAAATTGCCAAGGCAGTTGTCTAAGTCATTACCAAAAAAAGGAAAAATCATCCATGAAGATCTCAAGGAAGTCCTCGACCATGTCTGAAAAGAGTGTCATCATGCATCTTTGGAAGGTTGCCGGGGCGTTACACAATCCGAACGGCATCCTTCGGAAAGCATAAGTATCGTATGGGCATGTGAAGGTTGTCTTTTCTTGATCTTCTACTGCTATGGCAATTTGATTTTAATCTGAACAACCATCAAGAAAATAATAAAAGGGTTTACCTGCAAGATGGTCAAGCATTTGATCAATAAAAGGTAATGGGAAGTGATATTTCCTAGTGGCTTTGTTTAGCTTTCGATAATCCATACAAACCCTACAACCGGTCACAGTCCTGGTTGGAATGAGTTCATTGTTTTCATTACTTACCACCGTTATACCTCTCTTTTTCGGTACGCATTGTACCAGACTTACCCATGTACTATCAGAGATAGGGTATATGATGCCGGCGTCAAGCCTCTTGATGATTTCTTTCATTACCACCCCTTTCATGGCATGATTCATCCTTCTCTGGGCCTCAATTGAAGGTTTGTGATCGTCTTCCAACAAAATCTTGTGCATGCACACTGCTGGGCTAATTCTCTTCAAGTCGGCAATTGTCCACCCTATTGCCTTCTTGTGTAGCATCAACATTTTGATAAGCTTATTTTCCTGCTCAGGCTGTAACTTAGAGGAAATAATTACAGGCAATGTATTATCGGCTCCCAAGTAAGCATATTTTAGTTGCTCTGGCAACTGTTTCAACTCAAGAATCGGTGGTTGTTCAATAGAGGGCTTTTCGAGCTTACCTTCCTTAGCTGAGTAATCCAGTGGTTCAAAGTATGTACCTGGTCGATTGACTAACCAATTTGCCTCTTCTTGTTGTTCTTCATCGATCGTTTCTTCATATTCCTCAAGTTCCTCTTGATCGGCAATGTAGTTGCCGAGGCAACTAAATTCCTCATCGAAGTTAAACTCTG
The DNA here is from genome assembly GCA_019671005.1 of Hibiscus mutabilis. NCBI lineage: Eukaryota > Viridiplantae > Streptophyta > Magnoliopsida > Malvales > Malvaceae > Hibiscus > Hibiscus mutabilis. Next base: position 39,489,874 of record CM033727.1, read on the forward strand.
TCGTGGCAAGGAGAAGTTTGCATTCTTCCGGATCATCGGCATGCCTTAGTGTTTGGAACACATGTAGTTTAACTTGCTGGTCATTCACCCTTATTGTGAGTTCTCCCTTTCAACATCGATCAAGGTTCTCCCTGTTGCTAGGAAGGGTCTCCCAAGAATGATAGGTGCATGTTCATCTGCTTCACAATCCAAAACAATAAAGTAAGCTGAAAAAATAAATTTATCAACTTTTACCAGTATGTCTTCAATTTTTCCCTCTGGATGCACATAGGATCTGTCGGCTAGCTGTAGCATAACTGTTGTAGGTCTTGCCTTCCCGATCCCTAGTTTCTAGAAAATCAATTTAGGCATCAAGTTTATGCTTGCTCCAAGGTCACATAATGCTTTGCCGACATAGTGGTTTCTGATGGAACAAGGTATTGTGAAACTTCTGGGATCCTTCAACTTGGGTGGCATGTGATTGTGCAACATGGCCATGCATCCCTCTGTTGCGGCAACTGTTTCAAACTCTCCTAGCCTTGTTCTCTTGGACACAATGTCTTTAAGAAACTTGGCATAGTTCGACATTTGTTCAATTGCTTCAACCAATGGCAAGTTGATGTGGACTTGCTTTAGGATATCAAGGAACTTCTTGAATTGATATTATTGCTTTTGTCACTTCAACCTTTGTGGGAATGGTGGTGGAAGTCGGATATCTTCGATCCTTTCATTGGTCTGGAACCTGATTGATGGCATTGCCGGGGCAACTAGAGTTGCCGAGGCATCGTCAACTGGGGTTGTCGTAGTGTGCCTATCATTGGTTGTCGAGGCATCCTTATCGCCGGTTGCCGAGGCACGCTTATCGCTGGTTACCGCGACAATTCTTGGTTCAGCATATGAGGCTTTGCTACTGAGTTCGTCTTGATCTTTTTGTGGAGTTTTGTTTGATGAGCGAGCTTGAGCCTCTTTAAGTTGTTGGCCACTTCTAGTGGTGATCGCCTTACATTGCTCATGGCAAGTTCCTCTTGTGACTTCAATATCGCTATGTAAACCTCTTTGCGGTCTAGTATTCAGGTTTTGAGCAAATTGTCCGACTTGATTTTCCAATGATTTGATTACCGCCTCTTGGTTTTGCAATCTCATCTCGGTCATGTTAATAAAAGCATCAGTTCTTTTTATGAAGTTACTATTCTCAGCCATATAATATTCAGTTTCCAACATAAAAGCATTGAGAGAATTTTCCAAAGAACTAGATGTTGTCGGTTGTTGCTGCGGCAACTGTTGCCGTGACATATTCTGCTGGAATCCTGATGCTTGTGCATTCTGATTGTTCTAGTTTAGAGCATTGTTGGGATTACACCATGAAAAATTTGAGTGTTTCTTCCAAGCTGGATTATATGTGTTGGACATCACATTGTTGTTCCGGTTGTAATTCCCCATATAAAAGTTGGATTCTAGATTCTGCATACATTCAGAAGAATCATGGTTACCACCACATAACTCACAAAAGGAATCCATTACCTTGACTTCCTGTGTGTTGTTTAGTTTCTGCATGTTCGGGACCATCTTAGATAGAGTGGCCAATTGTGCTGAAATTGAGTATGATGATCCCAGTTCATGTATTATGGCTTGGCGTCTAACTCCTCCTCTTCTAGCAGATGGGAATTGATAATCATTCTTTGCAAGCCTGTTTAGAATTTGCATTGCTTCCTCCAGCGACTTATCTAGGAGTATGTCGTTTGCCGAGGCATCTAGCATTATCCTTGTTGGTGTATTCACAGTGTTGTAAAACATTGTTACTTGTGTCCACACTGAGAATCAGTGTAGGGGGCATTTGTGTAGAAGTTCTCTATATCGCTCCCAAGCCTCATACATGGATTCATCATCTGCCTGCCGAAAAGAAGTAATTTCGTTACGAAGCTTATTAGTCAAATTTGTAGGATTAAATAGAGCAAGGAAATCACGACAAAGATCAGTCCAAGATCCTATTGATCTGGCAGGAATACTATTCAACCATGCTTTTGCCCTATCCCTCGGTGAATAGGGGATTAATCTTAGTCGTAAAACATTAGGGGTGACTCCTTGTATTTTGAATGAATTGGAAATCTCGAGGAAAGATTTAAGATGTTGTCGTGCATCTTCAGTTTTTGAGCCGCCAAATTGACCAATTGTGTTGATCATATTAAAGATCATCGGTTTCAACTCAAAGTGGTCGGCTTTAATTTCAGGTGTGACAACTCCTGGATTAAGTCCTTCGAGATCTTCTTCAAGATAGTCTCGAATAGTTCTGTTTCGTGAAAGAATCACTCATCCTCCTACTGGAACATCTTGATTCATATTGCCGTCTTGATTAGCCATTGCTACTCTTAACCTTCGTCTGAGTCTTTGCAAGGTTCGTTCAATTTCTGGATCAAAGGGATATTCTGGTGTAATCGGTCTCGCCCTAGTCATATACAAATGCAAAACCGACGTTTGTTAACCCTTTGAATCTTAAACAAGAAAAATAAATAGTGCAAGAAAATAAAAACAAAGTTGCTATTGCCAATCCCCGGCAACGGCGCCAAAATCTTGTTACGAGTAATAAGTGCTCCGCAATTGTGCAAGTGTGTACGTCGCAAGTTATAGTATAAAAGATATCGTCTCCATAGGGATTGGTGCCACTTCAAGAATCTAATCTCTTGCACTGTAAAAAGTAAAAACACAAGTAGGTGATTGTAGGAGTTTAACTAACAACTAAACTAGAAAGCAATAAAGTAAAAGAAAATTAAATGAGAGAGAATAGGCCAGGTTATCGTGAGTTGAGGTGTGATAGCCGATTGGATCATCTTGGTAAAAGAGTGCAAGGGCAACTTAGTCGCCGTGGCAACTTGCACAGCGGGGTTGCCTTGGCAACTAATCGATGGTTGCCTGGGCGACTAGCTGGGCAACTACTTGGGCAGCTAAGCAGCAACTTCAAGGTTCGGCAGAGCGTTCTTCAATGGTTTCTTCTTATCCCTAAGTCGAAACTCTAGCTATTTGTGCATGCCTTGATAATACATCCCTGCGTGAATCAAGGGTGAACAACAACCAATCTTGCGCTCTTCTTAGCCGTTGAAATCCTTAACTTATCCCTAAGCCGGATTAATCTTCACCATCAATAGATTGAATAAAGACCATACTCATTCTTTTCTTGAATCTAACTCTCCTAATATTAGATAAATAGATAAAGTTACGAGATCCTCTCCCAATTCACTCGCAAACAAGAATAAGAACCAAGAATGAGTAAACCTTGAATTAAAAGTGCAAACTCTTATTACCTAAACAAAATCCAATTGTTTCTCACAACCACAAAACACAATAACGTTAGCCAAGTAGATTTAGTTCATGGCTAGGTTCCAAAGAAACACAAGATAAAGAATTCCTAGCATAAACCTAATGGAACAAGAAAGAAAAAGATGAAAAATGGTTTAAGCCTCTTTGTTGATATCTCTCCAAAGCCTTGTCGAAATCTCCCTTGATCTTTGTCGAAATTTCTCTCCTCTCTCCCCCATTGGAGTTGACGGCTTGATCCTTAATTTATAGGGCTAGGTCAAAGTCTTTTTAAGGAGGAAGTTAAGTTGGAATTAAATTATCTTTAAAGAATATAATTCTTTATTATATTTAAATTCCTTCTAGAACTTCTTCTATCTTCTTGGGATTTAATTTCTCTTTAACCTCTTCATGGAAATCAAACTCCTTTAGGATTTAACTTTGATCCACGTCATCTTGGGCTTATCTAGTCATCAATTTCGACTACCATATCATCTTATTCCTTGTTGAAAATTGCCCTGGCAGCTAGCTCGGCATCTCCTTCATGCATTGCCCTGGCAACTGGTTTCAGCTTTGCTTTGGCAAGTGATTCTGCACATACACACAAAACACACCAAAGCAGTACCTTTTTCCACAAAATTAAGCAAAATATGAAATCAAGCTTGTCCACGAAGGAAACGATGCAAACATGCATGAATGACTAATAATGCAACTAATATGAGCCTAAGTCTAGCAATAATAAGAATAAAAAGGGTAATAAAAATAGTACTTTTGAACACTTAACACATGCGCTCCTACATCCCACCACCTTTAAGCGTACTGGCGTAAACTTTTGTTTGTTCTCTGTTCCATCCCCTGTAGGACCATTCTGTTTGGGACCATGTCTGCCATGTGCTTATATTGCTCGACAAAAGCTTGTGACAGATGCAACCACGTCTTTATACTGGTTTGATTTAACTGTGTATACCAGAGAGCTGTTGATCCAGACAAACTGCCCTGAAAGTAGTGTATGAGCAGTATTTCATTGTCCAAATAATACGACATCTTCCTGTAGTACATTGTTAAGTGTGCTAAAAGACATGTGGTTCTGTCGTACTTCTCAAAATCTAGTGTTTTAGATTTTGGGGGAATGACCAAGTCTGTCACCAGGCTGAGATCTCTAGCATCTAGGCCTCGATGAATACTAACTCCTTGTAAGGCCTTAACAATTCCTTCTAGTTTTTCACAACGATCTTCCAATTTCTTGTCTAAACGACTTTTGCTTTCCATATCATCGAGATTGGGCATCTCAAAATCCTGTTCATCACCCTAACCTGCCCCAGACTCCACCAAGCATTAGTTGAAGTTCCTAGAATGTGGATCTGAACCTTCCCCTTGAAGGCCTCGCGGTTCATTTCTTGTGGGGGTATTGCTTATTTCGCGTCCTTAAGGGCCTTGATGACTTCAGGGCTCTTGCCAAGCATAGCTGCTATCTGTAGTACTGTATTTTCCTGGGCGCTGGTAATCTCATTCTTCAAACCACCTTCGATATTCTCTAGCTTATTCTGTGTACCCTTCAAGCCAGCTTCCATGAAAGACATTCTATTTTCCATATCCATTCTACGGGTTTGAGAGCGAGTTTCGTATGGGAGCATAATTTTGTCAACTGAGTTTGAGCTTCCCATAGTTAATTATTTATTTTAATGCAGCGTGTTAGGTGAAATGGATGCTAAAATGCAAATGCCAATGATGCAAAAGACCAGTGGTATTCCGAAATATAGTGCACTTCATAGATCATAAAGTTTCAAGTACACATTATTTTAAATCAAAAGAAAGATAAAAATAAGCTCTTATTCTGCTACTTTGAGCCATTTTGATGCTGGTGGCTCAACTTCTCCTCTCGATGCTATTTCTTTCTAAACCCTACCAAAGAAAAGACTGATCTGCCGATACTGCTCCATAGCCTCATATAAGAAATCTAATAGGTGTTGTCCATCCTTTCCTACTGGGAGGAATCTCAATATCAGAACCCTAGCGCGATTCCTCATTTCCTGAGCTTTGGAAACTGCTTTCTTAATCTGACACTTCAGATGATCAATATAGAAATGTCGGCCTAAGCATGCGACATTCAAAGCTTGCTTAGTATCAACCTATTGGATCTTCTCATAATCCCAATCATCAATGAGAGTGTGGATATGGTCTTTATGCGCCTCAGCTGTTTCTTCAAGTCTTCGATACCCAAACGGAGTAGCTCAGCTTCAGCTCCCTTGGCCTCTTCTTCCTTTAACCTTTCTTGGAGATCTTGATTCTGATCATGGTATTTTCTGAGGCTACGCCGAGCATCTGAATATTGCTCCTCCAAATGTTGCCTTTCTTTAGTGAGTCGGTATGCTTTTTCCTTCTGCTTTCGGGCTTCCCGCTGCCACTCCTTTGATTCTTTCTTTATTTCCTCCAACTGTGCCTTTTTTTTTCCTTTGAGGTCTTGGAACCGCCTGCTCGTGCCACTTTAACTTTCAAGTGATTGTTTTCTTGTGTTAATTCTTGAACATCTTTTAGGTAGAGTTCTTGGTTCGACAATAGAGTTTTCACCTTCTTCTGGTAGCCTTCTCTTTGGACTTGCTCTGCAAGGAGTTTGCCTTCATGTTCAGTCACCTTGTCCCATAGCCTTTCTGTTTCCTTCTCGAAGTCCTGTTTGTAAATCTCTAGCTCAGTTAGCAGAATACCGGGCCGAGGATTTTCCGATGCACTCGTCGAAACTGGTACACCTATGTTGTCCACCCTCTACTTTCTCCAACTGGCATATTCAGGCACAACATTAGTAAATAGAGCTATTTCCATTCAGAATGTCTACTTCCACTCTCTAGCCAACTCTATGAATCGTCTTGTGGAATTACTTCTATGTAGGAGAATTCTTCCTCTCGTAACCCATGGGTAACAAGAATGAGCTGTCGTGAATTGTATTGGCGTTGTATGAGCAAAGGGGCACAATTGGTAGCTCCCCATAAGCCTATGAGAGGCACCCACTCTAATTTCCTGCACTTGTAAAAGATGGGCATTGGGTACATCCACGGGGTTCTCCATGTTATGTCGGCATCAGTGAGGTTTCTAAAGAACGTTATCCATTATTCTCTGGACCAGATCTCTGGATGTGGGATGTCTGCTTATCTTCTTGTTGTCCCCAATGTGACTTCACAGCTACAGGTAGAGAAGTTGTGAGCACCCGGTGAAGCGTCCCCTTCCTTGGGTTCGACAAATATTCAGGGACCTAAAGGTTTCTGCTAAGACAGTCAAGACCGGATTTACATTTTTCTGGGCTAACAAGTCCACCAAGGTTATCTCAATGTGCCCCAGAACTTTAGGAAATACCACTAACCCATAAATAGCCAAGGCAAGCAAGTCGAGGACTCTTCCGTGCTTTACATCCTTCATGATTTGGGCATAGATGAACTCCCACGTGAAGCAAGGGCTTTTATTCTTTTCATCAACATGGGCATCTATTTCTTCAACATTTAGACCGACATGCTTGGCAAAATTCTTTCGATACCCCAAGTTTTTCTCCTTCGAGTATATTTTATCAGGCTTCTCTAGATCCAGCTGCAACAAGACCATGTATTCTTCGATGGTGGGAGTCATGTCCTCTTGATTGAAGACGAAATAACGATAAGCCGGATCCCAAAAGTTGACGGCTGCCAGCAACATTAACTCGTCTATTTCCACTCCGAACAAAAAGGCTATATCCCCATATCTTTGGTGAACACGGCTCGATCCTGAGCTTCCAGGCATTCCCATACAGTGACTAATTCGGACAGATGATTATGAGGCAAACCCATGTACACTTGTTTTGGAAGATCAATGGTGGTCCCTTTCTGCACGCTATCTCCATATTGGCGTTGAAGCTCTGTGGACTCACTTCAAACCTCTATGTTCAAGCGGAGGACTCTAGAACTGGATAATGTAACCCGAATACTCATGATCTCTAACTGAACAATATCTCGGAATACCAAGTGGATGCAATCTGATGTATGCTCTTAGAAATCCCAAAAAAGTGTTAGTCTGCACAAATAGTGGGACAAAACAACAAGGGTAAGATACCGAAAGTAAAGCAATAAATAAACGGAAAGTAAAACCTATGGCTTTATAAGGCTTATTAGGGTTGGCTTTCTAATTCATTCATGTAGGATTGGATCTAGAAAAGGTTCTCGAACCGTCCCTATCCCGTACTCCAAGGTAGATAAGATGTTCAATTCTGGCCCATCACAGGCTTGAAAATCGAACACGGCTCGAAGGGATGCATTTCTGTTATGCCCATGTGGAGGGTTACTCAGGAAAGCATAAGTACTCTAGACCCCGAAAGACTTTCACTATCCCATGCGGAGGGTTACTCACGAAGGCATAGCTATTTTCTCCCACTTAAGTTGATAAAGCCCGGGTAGAAGGCTTATGTCATGATGCAAACAATTTATAGCACCAAGAAAATGCACAAATAAAAATGCAAAAAATTAGTAAATAAAATAATTCGCGATCAAGTAAAAGTTGTGCCCTCTTAAACGGTCCCCAACGGAGTCACCACCGGTCCCTTTAATTATATTAGGCGGATCGAAAACCTAAAAAACAAACTAGAGATTACAAAATCTCGAAGGTTCGGGGGCACAGTTACGTGTGGGGAAAGATTAGCACCCCCATCACGCCCGGAGACCGGCGCTTACTTGATCACTAATATTTTCCTTGTAACCCGAATACGTGCATGCAAAGGTTAATTCAAAAATCCACAAAGTTCTAGAATTGGCTCGAACTCGCTCACGGCTGAGAAAATTCGAATCAATTTAGACGCAAAGGGATTAAGGTATTAATCCTTAAAATTCGATAATGCACTTTCGCATAGGAGTCTCAACCGTTCCCACAATGGCTAGAGAAAGACCGAATTAACCCTAACTGAAAGTACATCTCGTTTTCATGGTGCAAGAAAACCTTTTTTATATGATATTTTATTTCCTTTTTATTTTGTTTTTTTTAATTCTAATGCCAATTACTGAGTGATTAAAGTGGCTAATCTTATAAGGCTCTACTAATTGAATTTTAATTAAAGATATATTTAGTGACCTAAAGAAATTACCAAATTAAATTACAAACATATTATGTAAAATAGGAGCCTATACTTAAGGGAGTGTATACTAAACATTATTAAAAATTAATGAATTGATATAACCTTACATATTTAAATATATTATTTAACCTAGTATTTATCTTAAGAGCTGAATAAATTTTAACTAGATTATTAAAGGCCAATTAAGTTCTACTCTTTACATTTTTAAATTTGTGATCAAAGGAACAAATTAAGCACAAAAGCAACTAAATTGAAACGAAATTTAAACTGAAGAACAAAATTAAAACGAAGAAATAACTAAAGTGAAAAGAATGCAAACAGAGGGTTCGGAGTCGAATGCTGCGAAAAGAAGGGCGAGAGTCGTGATCTGGGTCGGTTTGATTCTGGGTTGCTCCAACGGGTCGAGTATATAAAAGTCAGAAACACAACTTATTTGTTTTATTTTCTCCTAAATGGATCAAACACCAGTCTTTAAAATCCTCTGAATTCAACGGGTCGTGTTCTCCAGGTTTTGGTGGTGGCTCGCAGCGCTCCTCCACATCGACTGCCGTGGCATTCAGCCGGTGGTGAACTTCTAGCGACTGCTCCCTTTAGTTTTGGCTCCCGAATTCAACGACGACAGTGGCTCGGCTCTCCGAAAATGGCTTTGGCCTCCTTCGATTGGTAAACTCGCGCCCCTCTTTCACTCTTTCGAACTGAAACCCAAAAACATATGTAGAGAAAAAAAAGAAAAAAAGAAAATTTTTAGGCATAATACCTTTGATCTGGACTGAAATTGCTTCTGTTATTTGATTTCTCAATTGTGTGTCTTACAATCAGTGAATCGATGGCCTTTTATAGCCATTACAAAGTAAAGTATACAAGGAAATTTGAAAACTCTAACTTAATTCTTCAGATTTGGTGATGATTCTTGCTTGATTTGGTGTTGATTTCTTGCCATGTTTGCTTTGATCTTGCTTGGTCTTCACGCCGGCCAGTTATTGTCTAATTTTCCCCCTTTTTGCATGATATGAATCTATTTCCTTACCATGCTTAGATTCGAACATTAACCCTCTTTCTTTGTTTGCATGGCAATTTTGACCACAAACAGTGGCGAGGAACGGCGAGACACGACTGCCAGTGCTTACAAATTGGAACCGAACGGTCAAGGGAGTCGAAGAGTCATGCACGTGGTATTCACTCGCGAGTGAGTCTCTCTCGCTTCATTCTGGACCGTTGATCATCTCCCGAATCCAACGGTGTGGATCTGTGCAGCGCAGAGCTTAAGGGCTAGGATTTTACCAGGATCGTTGGATCAATTTTGATCCAACGGTGAGATGAAGGTGGCGGCTCAAAGGCTTAAGCTTCCTAGGTTTTCTTTTATTTTTAGCCGAATGGGATTGTAAAGAAAGGGTTTTCATGCTTTGTTTTTTTAATGAATGGATCAAACATATTATTTAGGTTTTATTTTTGGACTCTAATATATACAAAGGCCAAATGAATTAACATATGCTATATTTTTTGGGTTTTCGTTTTTTGGATTTCAATATATACCAACACTTAAATGAGTGAGGGCCAAATAAAATAAGTGACTACACTCAACACCCGAGGTGACTTTTTATAGTGTATTATCAATCCTATGGCCGGCCAACTATATCCGATAACATTTTAAACCAAATCACTTGCCAATATAATTCATTATTAACCATATACCTCACTGTTTTTATATGCAACAAACAAAATCATTTTCAATGCATCAAACCATGCATTAACAAGTATTTCACATACTTACATGGATCATTTTCCCAATGCATCCATCATCAATATATGATCAAAACAGTATAAAACATTCCTTACAACATGCTTAAATAGTAGGTACCATGTAATAAAAAACAAGTGCATAAAAACAATTTCGCCAAAGTACGACCAAGGGAGAAATCTCATCATACTTACTTCTGAGTTTAAACTAGCGTTTGAGGCTTAATTTAAATTCCCAAAATAACCTTTAAGCAATTTAAAAGCTAAAATTTACGTTATCACTCACCGAATTCGCAAAACCTTGTTCATCGATGCAAACTACTCCACCAAAGCTTTTGAAACGGTGTCTGAAGCTTGAAGATCATCTTCCCATGATTTCACCACACAAAAAAAGGACTCAATACATCAAAATTCATTCACAAACCTAGCAACAACAATCCTCCAAAAACTCTAACTGAAACCCCTTCACAACCACCAAAAACAACATCAAACATCTTCCAAACTTAACCCAGCCAAAACCTAAAGGCTTAATCCATCAATTATTTTCAATTAACATCCAAAAACAACCTAACATCATCCTTATACTTCAAGCATTCAATAAACACCCCCAACTCGCCAAAAACACAACACTAGCAACCTAAGAAATTAGAGATTCACTTAGTTTCAGGATTCCAATGTTAAAAACAACTTATTAACATTATAAGACATCAAAATCATGAGTATAACCAATCAAGAACTCAGAAAATAGATCCAAAACGGAAATCATTTAATCTCATCAATTAAACCTTGATTTACCCAATTTCTATAATTAAATCATTAAAACTCGTTAGAAAATATGAAACAAGGATCAAATACTTGGGAATTTCAATAAAGAACCATTCATTAGAGGAGAAGAATGGACCTTACCTGTAATGAGTGAATTTTCTCTCAATTGGATGTTTACTCTTGAAAAACAAAGAAAGACAATGAAATTTTGGAAAACAAGATTGAAGAATCCATTAGAAATCAAAAGTTTAAGAAATCAAGATCAATACTTCAAATCTTTGATGCAAAAGAAAGTGTTTGGCTGAAGAGAAGTTGAGAGAAAAGAAGTTACGTCAAAAATGTTTTCAGGAAATAACTACCTTCTTTAATTAATTCCTTTTTTTAATTTCCTTATATAAAACTTATTAAAATAATCCCAATTAAGAGGAAAATTAGATTAAAAACATTGGGTAAAATAGATCCTTAAGGATTCTAGGATTTGACCATTTTTTCAAACTAATCACTAAAAACACATTTTATTCTTTACATTTTGGTTACTAGCCAAAATTCTAATTTCCAAATTTAATTTTCCAAAATTGAATTTACCAAAAATATTCATATATTAAATAATGAATTTTAGATACTTTTCTCATATTTTTCTCACATCAAAAATATTTATTCTGATTTAAATCCTGAATCTAACTTGAATCTTTAATCTCAGTCCACCAAACCGTCTAATAAACCTAGAAACTCATAAGCCCAAAATCGGTGTGTTACAGCTCCTTATCACTTGGTGCCGAAGGAGTTAAAGATGAAACTTCAGGAGTTGCTTGATCGAGGGTTTATTAGGCCTAGTGTTCTGCCGTGGGGTGCGCCAGTGTTGTTTGTGAAAAATAATGATGGATGATGCGGATGTGCATTGTTTATAGGCAACGAAAAAAGTTGGCTTTAAGAATAAGTATCTTGTGTCATGGATTGATGGTTTGTTTGATCAATTTAGAGGTGCTCCAATGTTTTCTAAGATTGATTTGAGGTTTGGGTATTGTTATTTGAAATTAAAAGATGTAGATGTGCCTAAGACTACTATTCGTACGAGGTACAGGCATTACAAGTTCTTGGTGATGCCATTTGGTTTGATTAATGTGTCGGTTGTGTTCATGAATATGATGAATCGGGGATTCCATAAAGTTTTTGGATCAGTTCATTGTTGTGTTTATTGATGATATTCTCATGTGCAAAGGTACCGAGAAGGATCTTGATCGAAAAGCATGAATGATTTAGCAAGATTTTTTGGAGAAGTGAATGTTTGTTCTTTATTTGGGGAAGTTCGAGTTCTAGCATGTTGGAAGGAATTCTGGTTCTGAGAACGTTATTAGTAAGTGTAAACAATTAAACATGCATAGTGCAAAAACACTTATTTGTATATGTTTAAATATGCCAGTACATGCATACATTTGGGCATGAAATTAGAGGTTTTGCATACATTTTTTGGGCCCGATGGAATGATGGTTTAAGCAAGGGAGCTTATGTAAGTTGCTTTAGTAATGTGGTTCTTTGGAGTTCTCAAAGTTTGTAGGAGGTGTTAAAAGTTGGTTCTTGGAATTTTGAATTGTTCTATTTTGAAGCAACCAAGGTTGGTGTTAGAAGTACGTGGGTTTTCTATATTCAGTGGATAAATATCGAGGCTTGTTGGGGAATCTTCTAAGATTGTTGCATTGCTAGCAAAGTTAGGGCTTATGCATCTAGCAATTGAAGCCGCACGAGTGCAATTATCCTATGCATGATTTTAAGCTTGCCGCGATTATGTTTGCTTTAACAATTTGGAGGCATTATCTCTATGGTGAGAAGTGTGTTGTGTACACGAATCATAAGGGTTTGGAATACTTGATGACTTATAAAGATTTGAATCTTAGGCAATGTAGATGGTTGGAGTTGCCTAAGGATTATGATGTGACAATTGAGTATCATCCGGGGAAGGCTAATGTTGTAGTTGATGCTTTAAGTAGGAAAGTTGTGGTGGAGTTGAGGGTGATATTTGCGCGGTTAAGTGTGACGTAGAATAGAGGCATGTTGGTTGAATTTCAAGTAAGTCAATCTTTGTCACAGTTTATTAAGGAAAAAAAACTTCATGATGATGTGTTGGTACCGCATGTTAAGATATCATGGATGGAAATCTGACGAATTTTCACTTTATTAATGATAGGGTGTTGTGTTTTAAAATCGGATAGTGGTGGCTAGTGATGATGAGTTGAGGCGTATCATCTTGGCCGAGACGCATGCTAGTCCTTTTGCTATGTATCCCGGTAGTACTAAGATGTATCGAGGTCTAAAGAAAGAGTACTATTAGTTTGGTTTGAAGAAAGATGAGGCTGATTTTGTTGTTAGGTACGTGGTATGATAGCGTGTCAAGGCTGAGCACCAGTTTCCTTCTATGTTGTTGCAACCGTTAAGGATATCGGAATGGAAGTGGGAGAAAATAACCATGGATCTTATGTCTGGATTGCCATTGACACCAACCAAGAAAGATTCCATTTGGGTGATTGTGGATCAGTTTACGAAGTGTCCACATTTTGTGCCTGTGCATACCATGTATACCTTGGATAAGTTGGTAGAGTTATATATTGTTGAGATTGTGCGTTTGCACGGGGTGCCTAAGTCTATAGTTTCGGATAGGGATCCGTTGTTTATAGTGAGGTTTTGAGAGTTTTTGCATCAGGCTTTGGGTACACGGTTGAATTTCAGTACTTCGAATCATCCTCAGATGGATGGTTAGTCTAAGTGTGTGATCCAGGTCTTGGAGGATATGTTGAGGTGTTGCATCATTGAGTTCCAAGGGACTTGGGAGAAACAATTGCCTTTGGTGGAGTTTTCTTATGATAATGGTTATTAGTCTAGTATACATATGACACCGTATGAGGCCTTGTGTGGTAGGAAGTGTCATATGCCTTTGTATTGGGCCGAGGCTGGGGAAAAGCATGCTTCTATGCCGGATGTGTTGAAAAACACAAATGAGAAAGTGAGGCTTGTTTGTAATCGCTTGAAAGTAGCCTTGGATCGTCAAAATTCCTACGCTGATTTGTAGCGTAAGTAGATTGAGTATGCGGTAAGTGATCGTGTGTTCTTGAAGGTATCACCTTGGAAGAAGGTGATGCAGTTTGGTGTTGTCACTGAATTTTCACCTAACTTCTTTTACTTTCATTCTATTAACTATGTCATTTCCGATTTAGTAGTATTATATTACATCGTTAGTGTTACATCATAATTAGTATAAGTGCCATATGTTAGTGTTATAAAATATTAACGTAGTAATTAGTATTAGAATCATCTAGGTGTCATATAATATTGTTAATATACTTAGTGTATTATAATTAGTATAATTGTTATACGTATTATTGTTATGGTAGCATTATCATAGTTATATACATTTGTTGTTAGTGTCTTAGTTAGTAGTTAATATAATAGTTAGTTACTAAAACCCAAAAAATAAAACATGCAGCCCACTTATAAATAAAAATAAGTAAAAGGTCCATTAGATTTAGTTAAAATAAAACTCATTACAAAAGACTCCATAAAAATTTACATATCCATAGTTTTATATATAAACCCATACATAATAAGGCCGGATCGGTCCAACTAAATTAAACCATAAATGCCCTAATGTCGTTCTTCTTATGTTGCGTAGCCAATGCAGGGCTGTTGGATCAAGATCAATCCAACGGCGCAGATCGCGCCAACTGGAGGATGATATTACATCCTGATCTCTCAGTCGTTAGATCAAGGAGTGATCTAAAGGTTCAGATCTCTCCAGAGCAGAGCACACGGATTACCACTCGCACGTGGCAACCACGCGCTCACCGTTCTGTCTTCTAGATGCCAGTTCAGCTTCTCCGACAGACGACCGCACAGTTTCCACCTTGAATCGTTCCTTCCCGGCTCCTCCCTAGTATTTAAAGTTACTAGAAACATGCAAAAAGGAAATAAAAGGGTTAAATCCCAAATTATAAGCAAATCCAAAAGATAAATCCCTAATTCGAAGCCCTAGCTGGAAAATCAGAATCAAAATGGGAAAGACCAATCCCTAAATTGATGCCATGGCAAAGAACAAGCAATTAGAAGGGAATAAATTGGGGATTCATGCTTGGAATTCAAGCATTTTTGTACCTAAAAATAACACTATAAATTCATGTAACAAAATAGTTCATAGAGATACGAATCACACACAATCACATACATACATATAGCATTCGAAAATACCGAAGTTGTAGCAAATCGACAAGTGTATTCAAGCAATTCCAGTGAAATAAAGCAGATATTTCTAGTAATTCTCTCATCCTATGTTCAATTTTGTTTTTAAATAAAGAAAATAGATTGTTTTACCTCTGTTTTATTGAAAACGCCATTTTGGTTCAACTCTAACGTAGCTCAGGCGAAAAAACACGAATTGAGGGTCACCGAAATCTGGGAAATTAGGGTTTTCTGGGAAATTTCGTCACTGGCAACGGTGGATGGTGGCCAGCATGGCGAACTATTGTCATGTTCTTTAATTCATGAAGAACACGATGAATATTTTCAGAGAAAAAATGAGAGCCGAGTTTGATTCATTTTGGGGGGGATGTATAAAATGATTTTGTTTCTGATAAAGACTTTATATACCAACCTGATGACCCGACCTGTACCCGGCTATGACTCGCGCCTTACTTTCATGGGTTTTAGACCACAACCCCTTAGTTTTAAATCCATTCAATTTCGTCATTTTCTTCTCAATTTGGCGCTGAATTTTTAATTATTTTCAAATTAAACCTCACATTTTGTTTTCTTTCAATTTAATCACCAATACAGATTTTTTTAAGTAAAAATAATTATCATTTTCTTTATTTTAGCAATTATTTTGATAATAAATTTAATTTAAGTACGTTTTTTTCCTTTATATGTGCATATATATGTGTGTAAAACCTTAGGATTAGAGTCTTGAAACTAAGAATAGAGACTTGTTTGATGAAAAACTTTCTTCATATTTTGAAAATAAAATACACTTAAAATATTGTAACTTTGATAATTAAAATGAACTTAAACATTCCTTTAGGGTTTAACCACTGATTAGGTTTTAATAAAAACTTTGACACATTTAATTTTCTCTATTGGTTTGTTAAAAAGTGAAAACTTAATTAATGCGGTGTCTTATCAAATGGGAACGATGGGTTAGCGCCAGGAGTGTTGGCGGTTATTAAAGTTTATTTCCCGGGCGATAAGGTCGTTAAAATAGATTTACATTCACTTAGCGGACAAATAAATTGAAATTTTGAGAACTTATAAATTCTAATTTTGAAAATACTTTTTGAAATCAATTAGGAACCAATTTTTGGGCGTTGTGGGGGTGTTACCCTTCCATGCACGTAACCGACCCCCGAACCTTTTTTCTTTATTTTTCGTGGACCAAAAATGTTATTTTGATAAATAAAATGTTTTATCAAAATTCTATTGTTTTAAAAGTTATCCAGTCACACTTTTTCAAAAAGATTGGTGACGACTTCGTGTTTTCTTAACTTTTCCAAATAACGTCAAGACTCCTAAAAAGGGTTGCGACAGCTTGGCGACTTCTTTGGGGACTTTGTTTTAAAAAAACAAAAAGAGGGTCAGGCCACAAATTGTTTTCAAAAAATGTTTTTTTTAAAAGGGAATTTACAAGTTCACAAAGGTTTCAATCTATTTGTCCACTTAATGAATGTAATTCTATCTTACGCATTTTAAAGTTGTTACAAAAAGCTATATTCCTGAGCTTCACCCAATTGTTAAGTGAAGGGAAAACGCTTTGCTCATGTCAAAATATTGATTCTCCGTATGAGCCTAGCAAGTACCTTCGGGACTCATATGCCTCATGTATTCGTAAGGATACTGATCATTCGAGAAGACATAGGAAATGAGTCCTCCTGAGTTGAACTTGGATCATTTGAAGCCTATAATGGGTGAGAACCAGGGGCCTCGCTACCCTTAGTAGTGGACAGCAAGAACAACTCGGGTACCTTTTAGAACCCAACTGTTTGAGAACTTAGAGCCTACCCCAATAGAGCCATGCGAAAAACCTACGGTTTTAGTAATAAGGGGAGACATATCCTGGAGTGTTGGAATATGTTGCCAAGAATTGTTCGTGAAATTATTTCAAACTCTCTGTGTTTTATTGATTTTAATCTTCCTTCCCCTTGTCTTTTTGTTTTGCATATCCATTCATGTAGCATCATTACATATCTAGAAGGGGTTGATTCTCAAAATAATTGCTCAACTTTGAAAAGCTCTTGTTATGGACGAAATGATTTTGAAAAGTGAAGATGAGAATACAAAGGTACGACATTGGTCCGAGGTAAATCAGTGAACATTTGGGGACAGTCTAGCAGCTGATCATGAGACAAAGACTTTAGAATATGCCCACATCAGTATCAAACAGAACAACATGCAAGAACTACGGGAAATCTAGGAGCACTTTGATTATGAGACTAAGCAGTTGTTCCATGAAGTATATGGTGATATAGCCTATCTCTTGTATGTTAAGGTTGATGAACAGTTTCTGAAAGCCTTGGTCTAATTCTGGAATCCAGGGTATTGTTGCTTCACTTTTAATAAAGAAGATATGATGCCTACATTTGAGGAGTACTTAGCCCTTTTCAACATGTGTAAAGTGAGGAAGAACTAGGTCTATGCCAAGCCTCCTAAAAACAAAAATCCATATGCAAGACTTCAAGCTTTCACTGGTATGAGTGATGGTTGGGTCAAGGGGTTGATACGGAAGAGAGAAGGCACCTTTAATTTCCCTTGGTCAAGCATCAGAAGTATAATTTCAATTCACCCCGACAGGGAAAAGAGGGTTGATCTCCTAGCCATTGTAATTTATGGTTTAGTCATTTTTTCGAAGGTTCTAGTGAACATTGATGTGGTATTACTTGATTTCCTTGAACAGCTAAGGAGAGGAGTCAATCCAGTGCCAGCTGTACTTGCTGAAACCTTCATTTCCCTTAATGCTTGTCGAAAAGTTGAAGGTGTCCGTTTTGGAGGATGTACTTCGCTTCTACAAGTTTGGGCCTTCACTCATTTCTGGAAGTGCCCAACATTGGCTTTTATGAAATGTGTTTTCCCCAAACTTCTCACCTCTCTGAGATTTCTTGGTGAAGGATTGGCCCATTGTTAAGAAGAATAAATGGATTGATATATTCAGGGATCGTCGTGGTGAAGACATCAGATGGAGGGTTCCTTGGATGGGTCATACCAAATTCGTATATAAATGTGGAGATTTCAATTTCCTAATGATGATAGGTCTATGAAGAGGAATTGAATTGCTCATTTGCTAGTATCTCGTCAGTTTGGGTCTCGATAATTCATCCCATTCACTACCGGTCTTGGCTCATCAGAATTCAAATTCCAAGGAGAGTTCAGATAGAAGATTTAGACAATCAGTGATGCGTGGAACCACTGTTATCATATGAAGTTAGAATCTGATAAACGTTGCATGTACACCCTAGACTATGATATTTGGAGGCATACGAGAGTAAATGAAAAAGTCATAGCACCTACACCCGGACAGGCCAAGTCTCTAGAAGAACACTTAAAGGTAGTCCATACAAAAGCTGAAATCCTAAGAGAAGAGTTAAGAAGGGCTAAGTTGGAGATAAAAGCCTTACGACAGCAGAACCAAAGAGACAAGTTTGAGTCAAGCCTCGATGTTGAGAAGTATAAAGGGGAGACGAAGCGAGTGATAAAGCAGTATGAAGACCTAGAAAAGAAGTTTGAGATCCAAAGGGTTGACTTCCTCAAGTTCCAGACTACTGTTCGAAATGCTGATCTGAGAAAGACTCCGGAGCAGTGGAAACAAGAAATTGAGCATGCTATAGAAAAAGAAAAGGAATGAGGAAGGCGCGAGGTTGAAAAATATAGACGAGCCCTTGTTGAAGAAAAAAAGAAAGGTAAACTGGCAATTGAAAGTGGAAGTAGCAAGCGGATTTTGGAAAAAGAGAAGGAAAATATAGCTGCATGGAAAAAGAAGGCCCATGACAACAAGATTTGTTTATTCGTGCTGCAAACATCATATGATGAAACAAGCGAGAAGTTAAAGCAAAGTCAGGCTTGTGTTGCTAACTTGCAAGCCAAGATAGATGATTTGAATCGCTCGATGCATAGACTCCAGAATCATCACACCTATATCGAACTTCAGGCCTGTCTAAGTGAGAATGATACCTTGAAGAAATAGGTTGAAGGAATGGATAACATCATCCAGGAATATAGGACGAAGATCCTGGTCCTTGAAGACATAGCTAAGGGAGGTAATGATTACTGGTTCACTCGTCTTAGAGACGTGGCTAGAAGATTTCAAGAACGGGATGAGTTTGATAGGACTGTCATGACCTAGGTACAGGATGTGGCTCAACATGTGATGATGTTAGCCACTGAAGCTGCAACTCTTCATCAGTATGTCAAGCCAGCAGGAGAAGTAGGACCAAGGCTTATGTGGCTCGTTGATGAAATCATGGAACTAAAAGTTCAGGCTAAAAAATACTGGTAAATGAAATTTGATGTAATAAGAACCATTTCATATTCAATAAAAGAGTTGTTTTTTAAGCAGATATTTCATGGAATTAATGGCCCTTCGCTTGCATTCATGCATTTTCATTTCATTCTTCTTTGTTTTATATTTTTTCTTTGCATTTGTGTTTACATTTGTGCATGCATACATGACACAATAAGAATCGAACTCAAATAAAAATGACAGAAAATCAAAATAGCAAAATCAAATCACAAGTATGGTACTCGGTCTCAAGTCAAAGCAATGGAAGACAAAGTGACGGCCTTAGAAAGTAACCATAAGAGTACCTAGGATAGGTTAGACAAGCTGGAGACGAATCTGAAGCAATAGATGGAGTTAGTCCATCAAAAGGCGGTTGGTTCAATGGCAGCCATGTTAGGCTTTAGGGACCCAGATGCGGTAGAAGCTGGTGAGGAAGCTAATGATGTGCCAAAATTTCAGGGGATGGCCTTCGTTCATCCAAGCATGCAAAGAAAAGTTCAATCTTCTAAGGTTAAGATTTCACCATATTTTGCTGAAACCTCGGCTCGGAATGATAGGAAGATAAACTTTGAAGAGGTCCTTGAGGTGCATGATCTCGATAAAATTGCCGATAAGGTGAAAGCTGAGAAGAAATGGGAAGGTCGCTATGAGAAGTTGGAGGGAATGATTAATTCTTTCCAAGAAGAAGGTATATATGGAGGAGTGGATGCCAAGGATTTAAGCCTAGTAACTGATTTGGTAGTACCACCAAAGTTCAAGGTCCCCGACTTCAAAAAATATAATGGAACTACGTGCCCTTCAGCACATATAACTATGTATTGCAGGAAAATGTCGATGTATCTTGACAATGAGAAGTTGCTTATCCATTTCTTCCAAGACAGTCTAGTAGGATCAGCTGCACGCTGGTACACGCAGCTAAGTCGTGTTAACATCAGATCGTGGAAGGATTTGTCCAGAGCCTTCAGTGAGCAGTACAAGCATGTTTCAGACATGATTCCAACCCGTTTAGTTTTACAAGGGATGGATAAAAAGCATCATGAGAGCTTCTGCCAATACACGCAAAGATGGAGGGATGTGGCTGCTCAAGTCCAGCCACCATTGCTGGAGAATGAGATTACCCAAATGTTCGTAGAGACATTAAAGGGTTCTTTCTATGATCGTATGCTCAATCATGCCACAAAGAGTTTCGCAGACATGCTTATAAATGTTGAGTTGATTCTTGCGGCCATGAAAAGTGGAAAGTTGGATAGTGGGGAAACAAAGAAATCATACAAAAAAAGACAATGAAGTAAATGCCACTAATGTCTACAACCCTAGTTACTCAAAGGGGGTAGTCTTCAACAAACCAAATATCTCAACCACAGTTCCAGCAGTCACAAATCCTCTGAAGGAAGAACAAAGATATCAAGGGAGCTCGAAACCATATTTCCCTCATATTCCAATGACATATGTAGCATTGTTTGCTAAACTAGTCAAATCCCAAATGGTGCTGCCCAGACATGTTCCCCCATTCTCACCACCATACCCACCATGGTATGATGAGAAGGCACATTGCGAATATCATGCAAGAGTTAGGGGGAATACCATTAAGAATTGCACTATTCAAAAGGGTGGTGGATGACTTAAGAAAATCAAGGATATTATCATTCAATACGTCAAAAGATAAGGGAAACCCTCTGCCAAATCATCAGAAGGAAGGTGTGAATGCAATCATAGAGGAGGAGGATAATGTGGTTAAGGAATGTGTTGCTGAAGTTAGAGCTCCCATGAAGTGGGTATGGGCTCAAATGGTGGCAGTTGGGATGTTAGAAGGAGGAGCCCAGAAGCTAAAAATTAAAGATGAATTGTACTGTGAATACCACATGAAGAAAGGACATGAGATTGATTGTTGCTTAGAATTTAGGCAACTAGTTCAAGACAAGATGAACGGAAAAAAACTTGATTTCTTTGAAAAAGAAGACAAGGAATGCATGCTGAACATTTGTGAATCAGAGGAGTCACCCTCTAGAAGAGACTACTCTAGAATGAAGTCTTTAGCTATTGGGGGTAAAACGAGAGTTAGTGAGCCAGTAAAGAGTGTAACCACGTGGCTTATAATTAAGGCACCGACCTCGTTTCCATACAAGGATAGCAAATAGGCCCCTTGGAATTACGCTTGTGCGGTGGCAGCTCTGGGAAAAACATCTATTAAAGAGAAAGAAGAACCAGTCAATGAGGTGAGCCGTTTCACGATGAGTGGAAGGCTCTATTCCAGCTAGTAGTAGAGTATAGGGATGCAACGCAAAGAAAGACTACTGCTGAGGAGCCTGAGAAAGAAGATAACAAAGATTTCTTCAAAGAAAAACCGGCAGCATATCATGAGCCTGTGAATGAATCAGAGGCTCGAGAATTCTTGTAGATTTTAAAGCACGATGAATATAGCGTGGTGGAGCAACTCCACAAGCTTTCGGCTCGAATTTCTATGTTATATCTGCTATTAAGTTCTGAAGGCCACCGTGAGGCCTTGTTAAAGACTCTAAATCGGACGTTTGTACCAAAAGAGATCACAACCGATAAGATGGACATGTTAGTTGGTAACATTGTTGTCAACAACTTCATTTCATTCAACGATGAGGAAATACCAGGCAAAGGAAGGGGATCGTGCAAGGCTTTACACATCACTACTAGATGTGAGGGACATATGTTACCCGATGTCCTTATCGATAATGGGTTGGCACTAAATGTTCTACCGTTAGCCATACTGAAGAAGCTGCCAATAGATATTTCTCATATGAAAACTTATCAAAACACATTAAGAGCATTTGATGGAACTCAGAAGGATGTGTTAGGGAAAATTGAGGTGCCTTTGCAAATTGGACCAACTACATTTGATGTTGAGTTTGTGGTCATTGATATAAGACCTAGTTACAGCTGCTTGCTTGGGCGCCCGTGGATCCACACGGCAGGAGCGGTCCCATCTACTTTACACCAGAAGTTAAAATTCGTAATCGATGGTCAACTAATAACTATCGGTGCGGAGGAGGAAATTATTACAATAATAACCACTGATGCACCTTTCATCGAGATTGATGAGGGTGCGCTCGAGTGTCATTTTTAGGACAATGGAGCTAGTCAAAGCAACCTTTGTCACTGAAGGGAGCAAGGTGCCAGAACCAGAATTATCAAGCTGTGTGAAGATGCAAGTAAAACAAACGCTTAGGAAAGGAGTCGAAGCCAGAAAAGGATTTGGAAAGGGACACCAAGGGAGGTTGTATCCTGTGGTAATCTCAGGGAAAAGGATTGGTTTGGGATTTAAGGACAAAAAATGAAAAAGAAGGGCTGAAATCAAAAAGTATCAAGAGAGGAGAAGAGCTAGATTGAAGGGAGAGGAAATTGAGTGGGAGTCGATGACTTTCCTACCCTTGAGCCATAGCTTTGTATCCGGAGGCATGCTGGATCCAAGTGCCCTAGTTAGTGAGGAAGAAAAAGGAGAGAGCGCTTTATGTGAAACGTTGGAAAAGTTGAGTATCAACACTGTGATCAACGAAGAAGAAGAGAGTCAGTACCTGTCAATGATTCACCCTTGCTCTGAGCTTGACAATTGGACTGCTGAAGAAATTCATGTAGTCTTTAAGACATGTTTAGAGTAATTCTCAAAACCAGCCCCTTTAATCCAAGCCCGAAGACAATAGGGGATCTTATGTAAAGGGCCTATGTCAAACTTTTAATTTGAATTCAATAAAAGATGCATTTCCTTAAACCTTGTGTGGCAAACTTTTTTCGTAAATAAACCAAAACCAAATGAAAACCATGAAGTTAAAAGCATAAAAAGCATTCTATTCATTTTATTTCTTCCCTTTGTATATATCTTTTGCCTATTCTTTTTTTCAGGTCTTCAGATATCATTGGCATAAATGAATCTGAGTCTGACTTCGAGGTTGACTTTGAATTGCCTCTATGCTTGGAAGAAGTTGGAAATATTGACGATAAGGAGGAATATGATCTACCCAGTGACTTGCTCAGAATGGTAGAATGAGAGGAAAAGCAGATTATGCCACATAAAGAGGAAATTGAAACATTAAACCTCGGTACTGAAGAAGAAAAGCGAGAGGTGATGATTGGTACTACCATCACAGCCAGAACCAGACAAAGTCTGATCGAGCTCTTGAAAGAGTTCAAAGATATTTTTGCTTGGTCGTATCAAGATATGCTCGGCCTTGACACCGGCATTGTCATGCATAGGCTCCCTATAAAGGTAGGATGTGAACATGTAAAGCAAAAGCTTAGAAGAATGAAGGCTGAAACACTCTTCAAGATTAGAGATGAGGTGAAAAAGAAATATGAAGCAGGGTTCCTCGAGGTAGCCAAATATCCGGAATGGGTGGCGAATATTTACCCAGCAGCGAAGAAAAATGGAAAAGTACGAATGTGTGTTGACTACAGGGACCTCAATAAGGCAAGCCCTAAAGACAATTTCCTATCCCACATATTGACACTTTAGTCGACAATACAACTGGTCATTCACTCTTCTCTTTCATGGTTTGTTTTTTCGGGTATAACCATATTAAGATGTTCCCAAAAGACATGGAAAAGAGGAATTTTGTAACACTATGGGGAACCTTTTGCTATAAAGTAATTCCCTTTGGACTTAAGAACGCAGGGGCAACCTATCAAAGAGCCATGGTCACCCTTTTTTCATGATATGATGCATAGGGAAATAGAGGTATACATCGACGATATGATCGCCAAATCTCGATCCGAGGATGAATATTTGGTTAATTTAGAAAAGCTCTTCCTAAGATTGAGAAAGTTCCAGTTAAAGCTCAACCCGGCTAAGTGCACATTTGGGGTCACATCTAGAAAGTTATTGGGTTTTGTTATAAGCAGAAGGGGAATTGAGGTTGACCTTGATAAGATAAAAGCTATACAGGAACTCCTACCACCTCGAACACAAAAGGAAGTTCGAGGTTTTCTGGGGCGATTAAATTACATCACACGTTTCATTTCTCAGCTAATTGATAAGTGTGATCCAATATTTAGGTTACTCAAGAAGAATAACCCAGGGGCATGGGATGAAGAATGTCAAGTGGCTTTGGAAAAGATCAAGGACCAGTTGAGTAATCCTCCAGTATTAGTACCGCCTGTTTTAAGGAAACCATTGATCTTGTACCTAACAGTCTATGAAAATTCCATGGGTTGTGTGTTAGGGCAACATGACGATGCTGGAAGAAAAGAAAAGCGATATATTACCTGAGCAAGAAATTCACTGATTGTGAAACTAGATATTCGTCAATTGAAAAACTATGTTGTGCTTTGGTTTGGGCAGCTAAAAGGCTAAGGCAATATATGCTTTATCACGTTACGTGGCTAATCTCGAAGTTAGATCTACTGAAGTTCATGATGGAGGCTTTGGCTTTATCAGGAAGGTTGGCACATTGGCAAATGTTATCAAAATTTGATATCCAGTATGTGAGCCAAAAAGCGATAAAAGGGAATGTTATAGCTGACTTTTTGGAAAGTCGTGCATGTGATGAATATGAAGCATTAAATTTTAATTTTCCTGATGAAGACTTTATGTGTATCTCAGAAGATGATGAGACTCCAACAGAATCTTGGGTTATGAACTTTGATGGTGCAGCAAATGCGTTAGGGCGAGGTATAGGGGCAGTTTTGGTTTCACCAAAAGGAGATTATTACCCTTTTACCAGTCGTTTGAAATTTTTCTACACTAATAACATGGCAGAGTACGAGGCCTATATAATGGGTCTAAGAGAGGCTATAAAGAGGAAAATTTGTACCCTAAGAGTCTTTGGGGATTTTGCATTGATCATTTATCAGGTACGTGGCGAATGAGAGACAAAAGATGTGAAGCTAGTAGAATACCACAAGTTAGTCCTCAAGCTAATCAAAGAGTTCGATAAGGTTAATTTCAAGTATCTCTCCAGGGAAGACAATCAGATGGCTGACGCTTTAGCCACCTTAGCCGCCATGTTTAAGGTAAATGAGGGTTCTGAGATGGTTCCAATCATATTATATATGCTAGACGCTAGACTCTCCAGCCCATTTTTATGATGTGGAAGAAGAGAGGGATGGATTGCCATGGTACCATGACATCTTGAAATATTTAAAATTCCAGCAATACCCGCTGCAAGCTACAGAGAATAAAAAAATGATCAAGAAAATAACATCAGGGTATGTCCTTAATGGGGAGATTTTATACAAAAAAAGTCATGTTCAAGTGCTTCTGAGATGTGTGGGTGCAAAAGAAGCTCAATTAATTATGGAAGAAGTTTATGAAGAAGTTTGCAGAACCCATCCTAGTGGTTTTACCATAGCCAGAAGGACCACGCGAATTGGATATTATTGGTCAACCATGAAAGGTGAATGCATCAACTATTCTCGCAAATGCCACAAGTGCTAAATCTATGCTGACAAGGTTCATACGCCACCTCAACCTCTTCATGTTATGACAACCCCTTGGCCGTTCTCCATGTGGGCCATTGATGTCATCGGTCAGATTCACCCTAAGGCATCAAACGAGCATCGTTTTATCTTGGTAGCCATTGATTATTTCACGAAGTGGGTAAAAGCATCCTCGTATGCAAACGTCACCAGATCCATGGTTTGCAA
Organism: Hibiscus mutabilis; assembly: GCA_019671005.1. Taxonomy (NCBI): domain Eukaryota; kingdom Viridiplantae; phylum Streptophyta; class Magnoliopsida; order Malvales; family Malvaceae; genus Hibiscus; species Hibiscus mutabilis. The sequence goes on from CM033727.1 coordinate 39,515,862, forward strand.
GTTTTTGGAAAAGGAAATCATTTGTCGATACGGCTTGCCTAAAAGTATCATCACCGATAATGCCTCTAATTTGAATAACAGGATGATAAGCGGAGTCTGTGAGCAGTTCAATGTCAAACATCATAATTCTGTGGTATATCGCCCGAAGATGAATGGGGCAGTGGAGGTTGCTGATAAGTGTTCAAAAGTACTATTTTTCTTACCCTTTTTACTCATATTATTGTTAGACTTAGGCTCATATTAGTTGCATAGTTAGCCATTCATGCATTAATCCATGTTTCCTTCCATCGTTGAGTTTGATTTCATAACTTGGTAGTTTTTGTGGGAAAAGATGCTGCTTTGGTGTGTTTTGTGTGTATGTGCAGGATCACTTGCCAAAGCAATGCCGAGCTAGTTGCCAGGGCAATACATGAAGGATATGCCGAGCTAGTTGCCAGGGCAATGCATGAAGGAGACGCCGAGCCAGTTGCCATGGAAATTTTCGACAAGAGTAAAGGTGATATGGTAGGCAAAATTGATGACTAAACAAGCCCAAGATGACGTGGAGCAAAGCCCAAACCCAAAGGAATTTGATTGCCATGCAGAGATTAAAGAAGAATTAAATTCCAAGAAGATAGGAGAAGTTCTAGTAGGAATACAATTATAATAAAGAATTATATTCTTTAAAGATAATTTAATTCCAACTTAAACTCCTTCTCAAAGAAGGACTTTGGCCTAGCCCTATAAATAGCAAGGAGATTTTCGACAAGCTTCATCTTTTCTTCCTTGTTCGATTGGGTTCATGCTAGGGATTATTTATCTTGTGTTTCTTTGGAACCTAGCCATGAACTAAATCTACTTGGCTATGGTTATTGTGTTTTGTGGTTGTGAGAAACTATTGGTTTTTGTTTAGGTAATAAGAGTTTGCACTTTTCTATTTCAAGGTTTATTCATTCTTGGTTCTTATTCTTGTTTTATGAGTGAATTGGGAGAGGATCTCGTGATTTCATCTATTTATCTAATATCGGGAGAGTTAGATTCAAGAAACGAATGAATATGATCTTTATTCAATCTATTGATGGTGAAGATTAATCCGGCTTAGGAATAAGTTAAGGATTTCAACGGCTAAGAGGAGCGCAAGATTGGTTGTTGTTCACCCTTGATTCACGCAGGGATGTATTATCAAGGCATGCACAAGTAGCTAGAGTTTCGACTTAGGGATAAGAAGAAACCATTGAAGAACGCTCCGCCAAACCTTGAAGGTTGCTGCCCAGAAGCCCAAGTAGTTGCCCAACTAGTCGCCCAGGCAACCATCGATTAGTTGCCAAGGCAACCCCGTAGTGCAAGTTGCCACGGCAACTGAGTTGCTCGTGCACTCTTTTACCAAGACGATCCAATCGGCTATCACACCTCAACTCACGATAACCTGGCCTATCTCTCTCATTTAAATTCATCTTTTTTTTTTACTTTATTTGCTTTCTAGATTAGTTAAACTTCTATAATCCTTTATTTGTGTTTTTACTTTTACAGTGCAAGAGACTAGATTCTTGAAGTGGCACCAATCCCTGTGGAGACGATATCTTTTATACTATAACTTGCGACGTGTATACTTGCACCTTTGCGTAGCACTTAATACGCGCAACAAGTTTTTGGCGCCGTTGCCGGGGATTGGCAATAGCGACTTTGTTTTTATTTTCTTGCACTTTCTTTTTATTTTTCTTGTTTAAAATTCAAAGGGCTAACAACTTTGGTTTTGCATTGGTATATGACCAGGGCGAGACCGACTTCACCAGAATATCCCTTTGATCAAGAAATCGAACGAACCTTACAAAGACTTAGACGAAGGATAAGAGAAGCAATGGCAAATCAAGACGGCAATATGAATCAAGATGTTCGAGCAGGAGGAGGAGTGATTCTTGCACGAAACAGAACTATTCGAGACTATCTTGAAGAAGATCTTGATGGACTTAACCCAGGAGTTGTCGCACCTGAAATTGAAGCCGACCACTTTGAGTTGAAACCGGTAATGTTTAATATGATCAACACAATAGGTCAATTTGGCGGCTCTCAAAGAATCGAAGATGCACGACAACATCTGAAATCTTTCCTCGAGATTTGCAACTCGTTCAAGATAAATGGAGTCACCCCCGATGTCTTACGATTAAGATTATTCCCCTATTCACTGAGGGATAGGGCGAAAGCATGGTTGAATAGCATTCCTGCCGGATCCATAGCATCTTGGACTGATCTTTGTCGTGATTTCCTTGCTAGATTTAATCCTACAAATTTGAGTGATAAGCTTCGTAACGACATTACTTCTTTTCGGCAGGCAGATGATGAATCCATGTACGAGGCTTGGGAGAGATATAGAGAACTTCTACACAAATGCCCCCTACACGGATTCCAGTGTGGACTCAAGTAACGATGTTTTACAACGCCGTGAATACACCAACAAGGATGATGCTAGATGCCTCGGCAAACGACATACTCTTAGATAAGTCGCAGGAGGAAGCAATGCAAATCTTAAACAGGCTGGCCAAGAATGATTATCAATTCCCATCCACTAGAAGATGAGGAGTTAGACGCCAAGCCACAATACATGAACTAGGATCATCAGATTCAATTTCGGCACAATTGGCCACTTTAACCAAGATGGTCCAGAACATGCAAAAACCAAACAACACACATGAAGTCAAGGTAATGGATTCTTTTTGTGAGTTATGTGGTGATAACCATAATTTTTCTGAATGTATGCGAGAAACGGAATCCGCTTCTATGTGGGGAATTACAATCGGAGCAATAACGTGATGTCCAATACATACAATCCAGCTTGGAAAAAGCACCCAAATTTCTCATGGAGTAATCCCAACAATGCTCTAAACCAGAACAATCAGAATGCACAAGCATCGGATTCCAGCAGAATATGCCACGGCAACAGATGCCGCAACAACAACCGACAACATCTAGTTCTTTGGAAAATTCTCTAAATGCTTTTATGATGAAAACTGAATCTTATATGGCTGAGAATAGTAATTTCATAAAAAGAACTGATGCTTTTATTAACAGGACCGAGATGAGATTGCAAAACCAAGAGGCGGCAATCAAATCATTGGAAAATCAAGTTGGACAGTTTGCTCAAAATCTGAATACTAGACCACAAGGAGGTTTACCTAGCGATACTGAAGTCGCAAGAGGAACTGGCCATGAGCAATGTAAGGCGATCACCACTAGAAGTGGCCAACAACTTAGAGAGGCTCAAACCCGCTCATCAAACAAAACTCCACAAAAACATTAAGACGAACCTAGCGGCAAAGCCTCGGATACTGAACCAGGAATTGCCGCGGCAACCGGCAATAAGCATGCCTCGGTAGCCGACGACGCCTCGGCAACTTGCGATAAGCATGCCTCGACAACCCCAGTTGATAATGCCTCGGCAACTCCATATGTCCCGGCAATGCCGTCAATTAGGTTTCAAACCAATGAAAGGATCGAAGATATCCGACTTCCACCACCATTCCCACAAAGGTTGAAGCGACAAAAGCAAGAATACCAATTCAAGAAGTTTCTTGATATACTAAAGCAAGTCCACATCAACTTGCCACTGGTGGAAGCAATTGAACAAATGCCAAACTATGCCAAGTTTCTTAAAGACATTGTGTCCAAGAGAACAAGGCTAGGAGAAATTGAAACAGATTGCGCTGACAGAGAGGATGCATGGCAATGTTGCACAATCGTATGCCACCCAAGTTGAAGGATCCCGGAAGTTTCACAATACCCTATTCCATTGGAAATCACTATGTCGGGAAAGCATTATGCGACCTTGGGGCTAGCATAAACTTGATGCCTAAATCGGTTTTCTAGAAACTAGGAATCGGGAAGGCAAGACCTACAATGATTATCTGCAGCTAGCCGCCAGATCCTATGTGCATCCAGAGGGAAAAATCGAGGACATCTTGGTAAAAGTTGATAAATTTATTTTTCCGCTGACTTTATTGTTTTGGATTGTGAAGCAGATGAGCATGCACCTATCATTCTCGGGAGACCATTCCTAGCGACAGGGAGAACCTTGATCGACGTTGAAAAGGGAGAACTCACAATGAGGGTGAATGACCAGCAGGTCAAACTAAATGTGTTCCAAACACAAAGGCATGCCGATGATCCAGAAGAATGCCAACTACTTCATGCCACGGCAGAGTTTAACTTCGATGAGGAATTTAGTTGCCTCGGCAACTACATTGCCGATCAAGAGGAACCTGAGGAGTATGAAGAACCAGTCGATGAGGAACAACAAGAAGAGGCAAATTGGCTAGTCAACCGACCAGGTACATACTTTGAACCACTGAATTACTCAGGTAAGGAAGGTAAACTCGAAAAACCCTCTATCGAACAACCACCAATTCTTGAGTTGAAACAATTACCAGAGCAACTAAAATATGTATACTTAGGGACCGATAATACATTGCCTATAATTATTTCTTCTAAGTTACAGCCTGAGCAGGAAAAGAAGCTGATCAAGATGTTGAAGCTACACAAAAAGGCAATAGGGTGGACAATTGCCGACTTGAAGGGAATTAGCCCGGCGGTGTGCATGCAGGATCTTTTGGAAGATGATCACAAACCTTCAATTGAGGCCCAGAGGAGACTGAATCATGCCATGAAAGGGGTTGTAATGAAAGAAATCATCAAGTGGCTTGACGGCATTATATACCCTATCTACGATAGTACATGGGTAAGTCCGGTACAATGTGTACCGAAAAAGGGAGGTATAACGGTGGTAAGCAATGAAAATAATGAACTTATCCCAAACCAGATCTGTGACCGGTTGGAGGGTTTGTATGGACTATCGAAAGCTAAACAAAGCCACTAGGAAAGATTACTTCCCATTACCCTTTATTGATCAAATGCTTGACCGTCTTGCAGGTAAACCCTTTTATTGTTTTCTTGATGGTTATTCAGGTTACAATCAGATTGCCATAGCACCAGAAGATCAAGAAAAGACAACCTTCACATGCCCATACGGTACTTATGCCTTTCGAAGGATGCCGTTCGGATTGTGTAACGCCCCGGCAACCTTCCAAAGATGCATGATGGCACACTTTTCAGACATGGTCGAAGACTTCCTTGAGATCTTCATGGATGATTTTTCGGTTTTTGGTAATGACTTCGACGGCTATCTCGGCAATTTAGAGAGGGTGTTGGCAAGATGCGAAGAAACGGGTTTAGTCCTCAATTGGGAGAAATGCCATTTTATGGTAGATGAAGGAATAGTGCTCGGCCACAAGATCTCATCCAAGGGAATTGAAGTAGACAAAGCCAAGGTAGACGTGATCGAGAGATTACCCCCACCAAGTTCGGTTAAAGGAATTTGAAGTTTTCTCGGACATGCATGTTTTTACAAGAGGTTCATTCATAACTTTTCTAAAATCACTAAACCCTTGTGTAATCTGCTTGAACAGGATAAAGTCTTCGATTTTGATGATTCTTGCACCCAAGCATTTGAAACCCTAAAGAAAAAGCTTGCCTCGGCACCCATTGTCGTTCCACCAGATTGGACGCTACCTTTTTAGCTCATGTGTGATGCAAGTGATTTCGCGGTAGGAGCAGTCCTAGGCCAACGCACAGGTAAGACCTTCCATGTGATATACTACGCTAGTAAAACTCTTAATGGTGCTCAAGTGAATTACACAACAACGGAGAAAGAGTTACTAGCTATAGTTTTCGCATTTGACAAGTTTCGATCCTATTTAATTGGTACAAAGGTAATTGTTCATACGGACCATTCGGCAATCAAATACTTATTTGCTAAAAAGGATGCTAAACCTCGTTTGATTCGTTGGATATTACTTTTACAAGAATTTGATATTGAAATTAAGGATAGGAAAGGAACAGAAAATCAAGTGGCCGATCACTTATCACGTTTGGAACGCAATAGGGAGGAGGACGCGGATCTAGAGATATGCGATGCATTCCCGGATGAACAAATTCTAGTTGCCTCGGCAACCCTCAACGCCTCAGCAACCCTAGACGCCACGGCAACCCTTGACGCCTCGGCAACCCTTGACGCCTCGGCAACCCTCGACGCCTCAGTAACCATGGATGCACACGCCTCGGCAACTCTCGACGCCGCAGCAGTCTTTGACGCGCACGCCTCGACAATCTTGGGAGCAGTCGCCACGGCAGCACATGCCTCGGCAATACCCTGGTACGCAGATTTAGTTAATTTCCTTGTTTGTGGTATTTTTCCTTATGGCATTACTCACCAAGGGAAGAAGCGGTTCCGCCATGATGCTAAGCATTACTTTTGGGACGAGCCTCTTTTGTTTAAACAATGTGCAGATCAGGTTATACGCCGATGTGTCCCTGAAGAAGAGCAACAGAATGTACTCCGGCAATGCCATTCTTCACCCTATAGAGGACATTTTGGAGGAACTCATACCGCGGCCAAAGTGTTGCAATCCAGTTTGTATTGGCCAACATTGTACAAAGATTCCCAAGACTTTTACAAGCAATGTGATCGTTGCCAGAGGACGGGCAATATCTCTAGACGACATGAGATGCCGCTCTAAAACATCATCAAGGTGGAATTGTTCGATGTATGGGGGATCGATTTTATGGGACCTTTCCCATCTTCATTCGGCAACCTCTACATACTACTTGTCGTCGACTACGTGTCTAAATGGGTTGAGGCAGCTGCAGTTCCCAACAACGATTCCAAGACCGTACAAAGATTCTTGCAGAAAAACATATTTACATGGTTTGGGATGCCGAGAGCAATTATCAGCGACGAAGGCAAGCATTTTGACAACAGACTAATTGCCAAGATGTTGCAACGCTTCGGCATATCACACAAGATCGCCACGGCATATCACTCACAAACCAACGGGCAAGCAGAAATTTCCAACCGGGAGTTGAAGGGAATACTCGAGAAAGTCGTAAATCCCTCAAGGAAGGATTGGTCATTAAGACTAGATGACGCACTTTGGGCATATCGCACTGCATTCAAAACACCCTTAGGTATGTCCCCCTTCTGACTTGTCTATGGCAAAACATGTCATCTACCGGTGGAAATCGAGCACAAGGCATACTGGGCAATCAAGACCGTGAATATGGATTGGGAAAGTGCCGGACAAAAGCGTTTGATGGATCTCAACGAGTTAGAAGAATTCTGTGCACTCGCCTATAACAATGCACGAATCTACAAGGAGAAAACAAAGCGATGGCATGACAAGAAACTATTGTCACGGCAATTCACGCCAGGGCAACTAGTTCTCCTATTCAATTCTCGGCTAAAACTTTTCCCGGGAAAGCTGAAATCAAGATGGTCGGGACCATTCGAAGTCATCAAACCATTCTCCCATGGTGCCGTAATAATCAAGTCCAATTCTGACAACCATGAATTCAAAGTTAATGGACAAAGATTGAAGCACTACAATGGTGCCCATGTGGAACGTAACAAAGAAGTGGTCACCTTAGGAGATGCATGAGCATGCTCTCCTTTCAATATTTTCTTTTTCTTTTTATTTTCATTTTTTATTTTTAGGTGATATTTTTCTTTATTATTTTTAGTTTTCAGGTTTTCTTTGTTTTCTTTTTCACAACAAGACTCACAACTACTATGCAAAGGAAATTTACTGCCAAGATCCTTGCCCCGGCAACCAATGAAGAAGATGCCGCGGCAACCTACATTGTGCCTGCACAAGCTGATGCCACGGCAACCAACCCTGAAGATGCCACGGCAACCAAAGCTAAAGACATCCCGGCAACAAGAAAACAACCATTGTGTTCAAGCAAGAGAATCAAGACACCAACTAAAAGGAAACTAATCATCTACGATGATGAACTGTCGGAGTAAGTCCTCGTATGCATTTTTATTTTTATTTTTCGTTATTTTTATGCATGCATTGAGGACAATGCCTCACTCGAGTTTGGGGGGGATTGTTATTAGTAGTTACCATGTTTAGTTACATTCATCTTAAGTATTACATTTAGGATACATAAATTGCTTGCCATGCCTTTAATTGGAACAAGAATTGCTTAGATTTGATGAATATTCGATGATGACTTTGCCAATGCACTTAATTGATAGAATTTTTATTCTAGGATAACCATGGACAAACTTAGAATTTTACTATGATGCTAAATTTGATGAAACACTGTTGCGGTTTGATTGATTTAAGGAATTCTAGTGAACTTAGGTTGATAATTAACAAATTGGGGGATTAGAATAAAAATTGGATGAATGCTAGAGGTGCCCGAAATTGGCTCTAGCATGTGCTAAAAAATTGATCACTAGAGGTGCCCGAAACTGGCTCTAGGATGTGTTAAATTTTTTTAACTAGAGGTGCCCGAAACTGGCTCTAGTCAAATAAATTAACTTAATAGAACTAAAAACAAAACACTAGAGGTGCCCAAAACTGGCTCTAGTTAAAACATGTTAAAAAGAACCCAATAAAGTAATTTGAAAACCTATTGTTTGCATAGAATCTGAAAAGTCAACTTGCACACAACTCCGCACACACTTACAAGCATTATAGTTACTCCTAAGTTTTCTGAAAAATAAAAAGCCAATCATACTTTGTGCCCCGGTTCAGAGAATTGAAATCAAGTTCAAAGCTAAGTTTGTGAAAGTTGAAGTCTTGGCAGGTAATTATGAGTTTGCATTGCTTGAGGACAAGCAATAGTTCGAGTTTGGGGGTGTGATAAGTGTTCAAAAGTACTATTTTTCTTACCCTTTTTACTCATATTATTGTTAGACTTAGGCTTATATTAGTTGCATAGTTAGCTATTCATGCATTAATCCATGTTTCCTTCCATCGTTGAGTTTGATTTCATAACTTGGTAGTTTTTGTGGGAAAAGATGCTGCTTTGGTGTGTTTTGTGTGTATGTGCAGGATCACTTGCCAAAGCAATGCCGAGCTAGTTGCCAGGGCAATACATGAAGGATATGCCGAGCTAGTTGCCAGGGCAATGCATGAAGGAGACGTCGAGCCAGTTGCCATGGCAATTTTCGACAAGAGTAAAGGTGATATGGTAGGCGAAATTGATGACTAAACAAGCCCAAGATGACGTGGAGCAAAGCCCAAACCCAAAGGAATTTGATTGCCATGCAGAGATTAAAGAAGAATTAAATTCCAAGAAAATAGGAGAAGTTCTAGTTGGAATACAATTATAAGAAAGAATTATATTCTTTAAAGATAATTTAATTCCAACTTAAACTCCTCCTCAAATAAGGACTTTGGCCTAGCCCTATAAATAGCAAGGAGATTTCGACAATCAATAGAGAGAGCATTAGGGGAAATTTCGACAAGTCCAAGGGAGAAAGCAAGGGGAATTTTCGACAAGCATCTAGGGCAAGGGATTTTCGACAAGCTTCATCTTTTCTTCCTTGTTCGATTGGGTTCATGCTAGGGATTATTTATCTTGTGTTTCTTTGGAACCTAGCCATGAACTAAATCTACTTGGCTATGGTTATTGTGTTTTGTGGTTGTGAGAAACTATTGGTTTTTGTTTAGGTAATAAGAGTTTGCACTTTTCTATTTCAAGGTTTATTCATTCTTGGTTCTTATTCTTGTTTGCGAGTGAATTGGGAGAGGATCTCGTGATTTCATCTATTTATCTAATATCGGGAGAGTTAGATTCAAGAAACGAATGGATATGATCTTTATTCAATCTAATGATGGTGAAGATTAATCCGGCTTAGGAATAAGTTAAGAATTTCAACGGCTAAGAGGAGGGCAAGATTGGTTGTTGTTCACCCTTGATTCACGCAGGGATGTATTATCAAGGCATGCACAAGTAGCTAGAGTTTCGACTTAGGGATAAGAAGAAACCATTGAAGAACGCTCTGCTGAACCTTGAAGGTTGCTGCCCAGAAGCCCAAGTAGTTGCCCAACTAGTCGCCCAGGCAACCATCGATTAGTTGCCAAGGCAACCCCGTTGTGCATGTTGCCACGGCAACTGAGTTGCCCGTGCACTCTTTTACCAAGACGATCCAATCGGCTATCACACCTCAACTCACGATAACCTGGCCTATCTCTCTCATTTGAATTCATCTTTTCTTTTACTTTATTTTCTTTCTAGATTAGTTAAACTTCTATAATCCTTTATTTGTGTTTTTACTTTTACAGTGCAAAAGACTAGATTCTTGAAGTGGCACCAATCCCTGTGGAGACGATATCTTTTATACTATAACTTGCGACGTGTATACTTGCACATTTGCCTAGCACTTAATACGCGCAATAGTTGCGAATAAGAATATCAATAAGATAATTGCAAAAATGACTGATACCTATAAAGATTGGCACGAGAAGCTATTGTTTGCCTTATATGCTTATCGAACTTCAGTAAGAATTTCCATTGGGGCAACACCTTTCTTACTGGTATATGGAATGGAAGTTGTATTACCGATTGAAGTTGAAAAACCATCGCTCTGTGTCTTAATGGAAGCAAAGTTGGAAGAAGCAGAATGGGTTCAAGCAAGATATGACCAGCTGAACTTAATTGAAGAGAAAATATTGAAAGCATTGTGTCATGGGCAAATGTATCAAAGAAGGATGATAAGGGCTCACGAGAAGAAATTTCGCCCGAGAGAATTCAAAGAAGGTGATTTGGTACTAAAAAAGAAGTTATCAATCCAGAGCGATTCCCGAGGAAAATGGGCACCGAATTGGGAAGGACCTTACATTGTAACAAAAGTTTTCTTAGGTGGAGCGCTAATTTTGGTTGAAATAGATGGAGATGAACTTCAAAGCCCGATAAATTCAGACTCAGTTAAAAAATATTATGTTTGAATAAAAAGAGAAAAAGGGAAAAAGGAAAAAAGAAAAAAAAAAGAAGAAGGAAAAGGGGGTTCAAAATGAAAACCCGAAAAGGGCGTTTTGAAACCAAAGGAGAATCTGAGTTGAAAACCCATAAAGGGCAGCTCAGACAATTTGCAAATAAGGCCTTTCTCGGGGTTTAGAAGCTTCATATCTTTCTACATAATCATTATTTCTAGGGTCCACTCAGCATAGTTAACATTCAAGGCATCTTATGAAGTCATGACAGGAGGAGTTTTGGTTTCTAATATCTGAATGTCTATTCCTTTCCTTGTAATTTCTTTTTGTGTTTGCCATAATACTAATAAAATTTTGTTGCGTAGACCTTTTCTTTTCCTCCTTTGATATCATTCCCTTTCCATAAAGCAACTTGCATTGAAATGAGAATTAATAAATTTGACATCACTTGAAATATACAAAAGATTTTTGGGCATTACTTTGAAATTAGTCTAAAAGGGTATTGGAACTATGAGGTATAACGTGGTCAAATTTGGAATTTAGGGCATAAAGAGCAGCAAACTTGTGAAGAGATTCGAGATGGAAATAGGTTTCACTGCAAAGATTTCCATTTGGAGATCTCTGCGGAGGACCCTCAAGAGATATTTTGACATTACCATAAGGCAGCATGTTGCAAAACATAGATGCTTACACGAGATAATCTATTTTCTACAACAATAAGAATAATTTTTTACAAACATTGGAGGAAATAGCTAAGGATATAAGGCATTGGGAGAACAACAGGATTCTAGGAAGCTTGTCATTGAACATTGATGTATCAACTACAATGATAACTTGACAAAGGCTAAAAGAGTGTTGAAGAATATGAGGATGAAATTAGCCTTTCCAACCAGGAATACAAGATAACTGGATTGAACAAGCAAATGTGCAAAAGATTAGAAATGTTCTCTATGAAGCAAAGAATTACTAAGAATGAGAATGGAGAAGAAGAGACGGTGAAGATGATTATCAATGATTATGTTGTCAACCACCGCAATATTAAGATGATTTCCCACACATTAATGATGGCAAGCCAAAGCATCCCCTGTATATCCCCACGGAGTTTCGCTCTTAGGTGTCCTAGCAACGCTATACACTTCGCAAAGAGCTTCCTTGGTTGAAAAGACATAAGTCACAGGAAAAGATGAATAGGGCATTGAACCAATGGTACAACATGGTGGTGTTTTGGTAAACTCTAATTTCACCCAAATTGAAGGATGAGTCTTACAGTCACCGAAATTGAAAGGGGGCAATGGTGAAGATTTATTTCCAGGAAATGGTCAGTGGAATTTTAGCAACAAGAATTTGGTGGAGCCAATTAGGTTCGAGAGATGGGATGTTGCCAGTTTTCTTACTCGTAGTGATTCTAATTCCATTGTGTAAAGTTTTACTGGGTATGCAGAAGAGAAAAGAATTCATATTGGTCTACCATTTGATAAGATGGGATTAGAATAGATGTCTGCAATCTTTTGCCAGATTTGAGAAAATGTTTGAGATGTTATAATCCAAGTTTCCCGGAGCTTCACAGTTCCTTTTGTGTCTGCTACATGTTAACTAATTCTGAGGAAAAGAATTTAAAAAGCAAAAGAAATAAGACATGCATTCATGACTAGGCATCCCTAGGGGAATATGCATCTTAATTGGATCATTTGCATTTGTTTTTAACAGGTTTTGTAACCCGCTTATTTATCCAAGCATATGGAGGATGAAGTCATCTTTTGGAATCTGCTTATCTATTCAAGCATGATGAGAATAGAACCCGCCTATCTGTTTGGGCATTTGGAGAATGGAATCTGCTTATCTATTCAAGCATTTGGAGAATAGAACCTGCCTATCCGTTCGAGCATTTGGAGAATAGAATCTGCTTATCTATTCAAGAATTTGGAGAATAGAACCTGCCTATCCGTTCTGGCATTTAGAGAATCGAACTAGCTTATCTATTAGAGCATGAGGAGAATAGAACCCGCCTATTCGTTCAGGTATTTGGAGAATGGAACCAACTTATCTATTCGAGCATGAGGAGAATAGAACCCGCCTATCCGTTCGGGCATTTGGAGAATGGAACCTGCTTATCTATTCGAGCATGAGGATAATAGAACCTGCCTATCCATTCAAGCATTTAAAGAATGGAACCCGCTCGTCTATTTGAGCATAAGGAGAATACAACCCGCCTATCTCTTCAGACAATGACGGTTTGGCAATTGGTGAAAATTAGTGTCTTTTTATTCTTTGTTCTATTCCTGTTTCACAGGAATGACCAAAGAGGGGCAGCTGTTGTCACTAAATTTTCACCTAACTTCTTTTACTTTCATTGTATTAACTATGTCATTTTCGGTTAGTAGTATTATATTACATCGTTAGTGTTACACCATAATTAGTATAAGTGCCATATGTTAGTGTTATAAAATATTAACGTAGTAATTAGTATTAGAATTATCTAGGTGTCATATAATATTGTTAATATACTTAGTGTATTAGAATTAGTATAATTGTTATACGTATTATTGTTATGGTAGCATTATCATAGTTATATACATTTGTTGTTAGTGTCTTAGTTAGTAGTTAATATAATAGTTAGTTATTAAAACCCAAAAAATAAAACATGCAGAACACTTAAAAATAAAAATAAGTAAAAGGTTCATTAGATTTAATTAAAATAAAACCCATTACAAAAGAGTCCATAAAAATTTACATATCCATAGTTTTATATATAAACCCATAAATAATAAGGCCCGGTCGGCCCAACTAAATTAAACCCTAAATGCCCTAATGTCGTTCTTCTTATGTTGTGTAACCAATGGAGGGTCGTTGGATCAAGATCGATCCAACGGTGCAGATCACGCCAGCTAGAGGATGATATAGCGCCCCGATCTCTCAGCCGTTAGATCAAGGAGTGATCTAACGGTCCAGATCACTTCGAAGCAGAGCACACGGATTACCACTCGCGCGTGGCAGCCACGCGCTCACTGTTCTGCCTTCCAGATGCCGATTCAGCTTCTTCAACGGATGACCGCGTCGTTTCCACCTTGAATCGTTCCTTCTCAGCACCTCCCCAACATTTGAAGTTACCAAAAACATGCAAAAAGGAAATAAAAGGGTTAAATCCAAAATCATAAGCAATTCCAAAAGATAAATCCCTAATTCGAAGCTCTAGCTGGAAAATCAGAACCAAAATGGGAAACACCAATCCCTAAATTGATGCCATGGAAAAGATCAAGCAATCAGAGGGGAAGAAATCGAGGATTCATGCCTGGAATTCAAGCATTTTCATACCTATAAATAACACTGTAAATTCATGTAACAGAATAGTTCATAGAGATACGAATCACAAACAATCACATACATACATATAGCATTCGGAAATCCAGAAGTTGTAGCAAATCGTCAAGTGTATTCAAGCAATTCCAGTGAAATAAAGCAGATGTTTCTGGTAATTCTCTCATCCTATGTTCAATTTTGTTTTTAAATAAAGAAAAAGGATTATTTTTATCTCTGTTTTATTGAAAATGCCACTGTGGTTCAACTCCGACGTAGCTCTGGTGAAAAAATGAGATTTGAGGGTCACCAGAATCTGGGAAATTTCATCGCCAACGACGACAGCTAGCACCGGTGGATGGCGGCTGGCACGACAGACTATTGTCGTGTTCTTCAATTCATGAAGAACACGATGAATGTTTTCAGAGAAAAAATTAGAGACGAGTTTGATTCATTTTGGGGGGATGTATAAAATGATTTTGTTTCTGATAAAGACTTTATATACCAACCTGATGACCCGACACGTACCCAGCTATGACTCGCGCCTTACTTTCATGGGTCTTAGACCGCAACCCTTTAGTTTTAAATCCATTCAATTTCGTCCTTTTTCTTCTCAATTTGGCACTAAATTTTTTATTTTTTTTGAAATTAACCCTCACATTTTGTTTTCTTTCAATTTAATCACCAATACAATTTTTTTTAAAGTAAAAATAATTATCCTTTTTTTATTTTAGCAATTATTTTGATAATAAATTTAATTTAAGTAATTTTGTTCCTTTATGTGTGCATATATATGTGTGTAAAACCTTAGGATTATGGTCTTTAAACTTAGAATAGAGACTTGTTTGATGAAAAACTTTCTTCATATTTTGAAAATAAAATACACTTAAAATATCGTAACTTTGATATTTAAAATGAACTTAAACATTCCTTTAGGGTTTAACCACTGATTAGGTTTTAATAAAAACTTTGACACGTTTAATTTTCTCTGTTGGTTTGTTAAAAAGTGAAAACTTAATTAATGCGGCGTCTTATCAAATAGGAACGACGGGTTAGCGTCAGGAGTGTTGGTGGTGATTAAAGTTCATTTCCCGGGCGATAAGGCAATTAAAATAGATTTACATTCACTTACCGGAGATATAAATTGAAATTTGGAGAACTTGTAAATTCCAATTTTGAAAGTACTTTTTGAAATCAATTAGGTACCAATTTTTAGGCGTTGTGGGGGTGCTGACCCTTCCCTGCACATAACTGACCCCCGAACCTATTTTCTTTATTTTTCGTAGACCAAAAATGTTATTTTGATAAATAAAACGTTTTATTAAAATACCCTTGTTTTAAAAGTGATTCAATCGCACTTTTTCAAAAAGATTGGTGGTGACTTCGTGTTTTCTTAAGTTTTCCAAATAACATCAAGACTCCTAAAAAGGGTTACGACATTTGGACGTAAGGAAAAACTTAGTGTGAGGTTCATTGGACCGTATGTGTTTGTGGTGTGTGTAGGTCATGTGGCTTATCGGTTAAGCTTGTCTCCTGAGTTAGAAAAGGTTCATGATGTGTTTCATGTGTCGATGTTGCGGAAGTATTCGTCGGATCCATTGCATGTTATGTCGGTGGAGGACATTGAGTTGCAACCGGATTTATCTTATGACAAGAAACTTGTTGAGATTCTTGATTCTAGCAACAAATTTCTCCGTGGTAAAATGATTGAGCTTGTGAAGGTGTTGTTAGACACCGCGAAGTTGAGGAGGCCACGTGGGAGAGTAAGACAGACATGATGAGACAGTTTCTGCATTTTTTTCCTTCGGGTAAAATTTTGAGGACGAAATTTCTTAAGTGGGGGAGATTTGTAATGCCCCGGTTTTGGGCCTAGGAGTTTCTAGGTTGATTAGACGGTCTGGTGGACTAGGATTAAAGATTGGAGTCAGATTCGGGATTTAAATTAGAATAAATGTTTTTTGTGAGAAAAATATGGGAAAATATCTAAAAATTATTATTTAATAAATGGATATTTTTGGTAAAGTCAATTTTGGAAAATAGAATTTGGAAATTAGACATTTTGGCTAGTGACCAAAATGTAATGAATAAAAACTATTTTTAGTGACAATTTTGAAAAAGGGTCAAATCTTAGATTCCTTAAGGAGCCATTTTACCTAATTTTTTAATCTGATTTTCCTCTTAATTGGGATTATTCTAATGAGCTTTAATTAAGGAAATTAAAAAGTGAATTAATTAAAGGAGGTAGTTATTTCTTAAAAACATTTTTGACGTAACTTCTTTTGTCAAACTTTTCTCTCAATTTCTCTTCAGCCAAACACTTTCGTTTGCATCAAATATTTGAGGTGATAATCTTGATTTCTTAAACTTTTGATTTCTAATGGAATCTTCAATCTTGTTTTCCAAAACCTCGTTGTCTATTTTGTTTTTCAAGAGTAAACATCCAATTGAGAGGAAATTCACTCATTACAAGTATAGTTCATTCTTCTCCTATAATGAATGGTTATTTATTGAAATACCCAAGTATTTTATCCTTGTTTCATGTTTTCTAACGAGTTTTAATGATTTAATTATGGAAATTGGGTAAATCAAGGTTTAATTGATGGGATTAAGTGATTTTCGTTTCGAATCTATTTTTTTGAGTTCTTGATTGGTTATAATCATGATTTTGATTTCTTATAATGTTAATAAGTTGTTTTTAAAATTGGAATTCCAAAACTAAGTGAAAATCTAATTTCTTAGGTTGCTAGTGTTGTGTTTTTGGCAAGTTGAGGGTGCTTATTGAATGTTGGAAGTATAAGGATGATGTTAGGTTGTTTTTGGATGTTAATTGAAAATAATTGATGGATTAAGCCTTTAGGTTATGGCTGGGTTAAGTTTGGAAGGTTTTTGATTTTTTTCAATGGTTGTGGAGGGGTTTCGGTTAGAGTTTTTTGAGGATTTTTGTGAATTATTGTTGCTAGTTTTGTGAATTCATTTTGATGCATTTTTTCCTCTATTTTTTTGTGTTGAAATCATGGGAAGATGATCCTCAAGCTTGAAACATCGTTTCAGAAGCTTTGGTGGAGTAGTTTGCATCGGCGAACAAGGTTTTACGATGTCGGTGAGTGAGAACGTGGATTTCATCTTGGAAATAGTTTAAAGGTTATTTTAGGAGTTTAAATTAAGCTTGAAACACTGGTTTAAACTCAGAAGTAAGTATGATGAGATTTCTCCCTCGGTCGTGCTTTGGCGAAATTGTTTTTATGCACTTGTTTTTGGTTACATGGTACCTATTGTTTAAGCATATTTTAAGGTATGTTTTATACTTTCTAGATCATATATTGATGATGGATTCATTGGGAAAATGATCCATGTAAGTATGCAGAATACTTGTTAATGCATGGTTTGATGCATTGAAAATGGTTTTGTTTGTTGCATATAAGAACAGTGACGTACATGGTTAATGATGAAATATTTTGGCAAGTGATGTGGTTTAAAATGTTATCAGATATAGTTGGTCGGCCATAGGATTGATAGTGCACTATAAAAAGTCATATGGGGTGTTGAGGGGTTTATGTGTACCGAATACTCCCCCACGAGTACCATAACGGTAGATGGGTTATATGGTACCAAAAACTCCCGTTAGTGGATTATTCATTTAATCAATAATTGGGTTGTGATTGTACCCGATTGTGATTGTACCTTGAATTCTTGTTGAGATTGCATGAAGTGTTGAGAGGACACTTGTTGAATCCGTGTATCCGATGTAATATTTTGTAAAGTGGAACTTGGTTTATGATCACTTGAAAGCCAATATAATTGATAATGTATCATGTTTATGGATTATGTTGTATAATGTTGATTTATACATGTTTACTCTTTAAGCCTTGCATATGGGTTGTTATGCATGAGAAAGCTTAAATTGAGGGTTACCAAATGAGATTTTTTTGTTGATCCATGATACATGTTGCACATAATTTAACATACATGTTTTGGAAATGTTAACTGCATAATTTGAAAGGCATGATGTTTTGAAAAGAGGTTTTGAAATGTTGAACTCATGAGAGTTGGAAACCGATTTTAACTGCATTGATGGTGTTGTGTTTTGAGCACTCATCACTAAGCCTTGTGTGCTTACGCACTTTTTGTCCA
The DNA here is from genome assembly GCA_019671005.1 of Hibiscus mutabilis. Classification (NCBI taxonomy): domain Eukaryota; kingdom Viridiplantae; phylum Streptophyta; class Magnoliopsida; order Malvales; family Malvaceae; genus Hibiscus; species Hibiscus mutabilis. Next base: position 39,534,041 of record CM033727.1, read on the forward strand.
TCAATGCAGAGAATTAAAGGTTGGGGGCAGCGAGTAACTGAGGGGAATTCCAAGGACTTTAATATCTCAAAAGTAAGGTTTTTGAACTAGAATAGTAGTAATAAAGGCAATAGGGTTCATTGCTGTTGTTTGGGAGGGTTGTTTGCTAAACTCCCTATTTGTGCAAGTTTATAATGTTGTTGTTGTGTTGTATGAGGCTGAATATGGTTGCTTTTGATGTGGATTTATGTTTTGAGTTTTGGATGGTTTGGTTTTTAGGATGCACGCCTCTAGTCTTGAGATTGAAGTATGTTGCTATATTTTGATCATGTTTCCTTGATGTTTTTGTATGGTTTGATCCTTCGTTTAGTTGAATAATTGAATATGGCTTGTTGAAGAGCGATTGATTCCTAATTGTTTGAAAAACCGCAAAAATGTGCATTTTGGGTCATGCTGTACTGATATGTCGGGCCTCGTATCGGTATAGGTATGCTGGATATTTGCATGGGATCGGTACGGGGAAAGCCGTATCGGTAGGTGTTTTAGCTACTAGAAAACCAATTTTTGCAACCGAGCCCGCGTACCGATACGCCTTGACTTCGTACCGGTACACCCTATTAGATTGAAGGCCCATATCGGTACGGTTGGCTCGTGTATCGATACGGACTGCCCTTAATTCAGTTTTATGTAATTCCTGAAGTTTTTGTTTCTTTCATTTTGGCCTCTGATGTTCTTGAATGCAATTGTATGAGTTTAGATTATTTTTTGAGCTAAAATTTGTCAAGCAAACATGTAGTTTGATTAATTGAGGTTTGGTAACTCAAATTTTAAATAAACCCTCGTAACTTACCATATTTTCATTTTAGTCCCTAAAATGCAATTTGCACAATTGGATGTCTAAACGACGCCTAATTTAGTTTAGATTTCACCCACTGCCAGCAAGCTCACTACAAGATGTAATATTGCATCTGGACAAGATAAAAAGGAAAAAATGGACCGAAGTTTAGTTAATCATTATGGGTTTTGTTTCGGCAAAACCTAATAGAGCTCGCTCGGTTCGGTCTGGTGTCTAGGTCGGGTTGAAGGGGTTACATGTTTTGCCTGAACTTATGTTTTTTCACATAAGGCAGCGATCAAGCTCGTGAAAATTAGAGGTCATTTTTTTCTCGAGGACGTTGCTCTATTCACAATGGATTCATGTCATTTTTCCAACATTCATTCTTCGTCCAGTCATTACATAATGCATGAGGAGCATTCTCTTGGTGGAGATCATAGAGTGATGTCCGGTAGGGCCCATTCTCGAGTTCATAAAGTGGATCCAAAATTTGGGATATGGTTTCAAGTTGACCCGTTTCACAATCTAGTGGATGGTGGATTTCCAAGTCCATGTAGTCCATAGAATGCACAAATCTCGCAAAACCTCATCATGAGTGGCGTTGGTCGTTGTTGCCACAAAATCCTCATGGTTGTCCTCTATATTATCAAGGTCATATGGAGTATTGATTATTTTAGTAGAGAAATTTACCATTTTTCCTCGAACAAATGCGGTAGTATCAGCGGCTTTGGCAATGTGAGTATAGAACTCACGCACCCCCACCCAATAGACATTGATTCGCCTAGGTCACAAGGAAAACTCTTTCCGTCCCTAGGTTTCGATTACAAAATAAATGTTATCATCAAATAGGGTCCTACGGACACCATTGAATTCCAATCCTTCCTCCGAAGTAGTTGTCAGTTCTTGAAGGTCTCAAATCATTTTTCTATCTCCGGATTGTAAAAGACTCTGTGACGGTCAATTTCTTTTTTAACCGGTGTGTTGCGGCACAACATCGAAGTAGGGGTTTTCTGAGAAAGAGTAGTTCTAGTAGGTTTAGGTGTGACTGGGGAGGCACTTGCCCTGGCGCGGTTGGTGGTTCTTGTTTTGGCCATTGAGGGAAGAAGGTAGAATGCAAGAAAGAAAATTTTATGGTTAAGGGCAAAGGTGAAGAAGGAAGGAAGAAAGAAATTCATCGATTTCTCAGTTTTATGAAGGGTTTATGGATCTTTTTGGTAGCCTGCAGAAGGTGGGAAAGATGGGTTTTAAGTGTGATTTGATGGAAGGTGTGTAGTGGCAGGAAAATTTTGTGTAGGGTAAAGTGGGCTAGAGAAAACTGGTATAATGAGTAGGAGACGAAGAATGGGAGAAGTTGGTAATTTTTAGTCACCCTTTTTTTCCAAAAAAAACTATGCAAATAAAAGTTTGTGTGGGCCCCGTAAGAACTTGGCTAGATAACTATAAGAAAATATAAAGAAAACTTAAATAAAGAGAGAACAAAGCTAAAAATATGAAAATTAAAACTGTAGAAAGTAAATGCAAGTAAGTAAAAATGGGTAAGATGAGGATGTGCTAGGCATCCCATAATGGTAGCTCAATCTTGTCACGTAGGACCGGTGCTCCCTTAAAAATTATTAGCCATTGCAACAACTCATTAAGTTTGCCTAGATTGGGAAATAGCAATTTATAACAACTCCATGAAGTATTTGGGATAAGTCAAACAAGTCCATCATGCCATTTGATAATCTCTAATTCATCAACAGCTCATTTGATTGGAATGAGTTTCCACTGTGGTGTCATCCCCTGTTGTAATAAATTGTAAGCACAACCTCATGCATTCTCATTATAGCAATAAGAATTGTAGTACTTTCCCCAAAATATGTGTATTCCAATTGTAGGGGAAATGTTTAAATTCAAATACCAATGGTTGCTCATGTGAAGGGTTGTGAGATTTGAACTGGGCATGATCCAAAGGTTCACAAGTCATACCTAGTCTGTAAAGCATAACATAGGATTGTTCAATCTCAATCTTACCTTCTTCTTTAGCTTCGTGCATAGCCTTATCAAAGTCAACTTGCTTCTCAGCAGTGAGTATGTTGCTGCAACAAATCTTGGGCAAACCTTCTTTAAATAGAGCTTCGTTAGTGTCCACCAGCTGGCAGTATTCATAGTTATCCATATACTTGGTGTGCTAAAGACGTTGAATGTGGTCTTCTGATCATTTACTTCATGGTGAAGTTACCGTTCTCACAATCGATCATGATTCACCTGGTGGCTAGGAATAGTCTCCCCAAGATGATGGGAGCGTTCTCATCAGCTTTGCAATCAAGGATGATAAAGTCTGCTGGGAAGACAAACTTATCTACCTTAATAAGCACATCTTTGATTCTACCCTCAGGTAAGATTTGAGATCGATTGGCAAATTGAAGGATCACCGATGTAGGCCTTGATTTTCCCATCCTTAATCTTTTGAACATGGATTTTGGCATCAAGTTTACACTTGCACCGATATCACATAAGGCACAACCTGAATAATCGTGGCCTATCAAGCAGGAAATGGTGAAGATGCTAGGATCCTTCATCTTGGGTGGCAAATCACTTAGCACAGCCATGAACTCGCCCATAATGGTGACACTTACAGCATCATTCTCCTTCTTCTTCTTTGTTACGATCTCCTTCAGAAACCTTGCATAGATCGTCATCTGGTCAATGGCCTCCAGAAGTGGGACATTGATGTGCAACTATTTAAGCATCTCTAGAAATTTTTGGTACTACACATCTTGTTTCTGAGCTTTCAATCTCCGTGGAAATTAAGGTGGTGATATGGGCTCGTCTTGTGGCTTACTGGATGTGGGTGCATCCTTAGCTTGATTTTCCTTACCTTCAGTAGCAAGGTCACTCATTGTATCAGACACAAATGATTGTTCCTTTAATGTAGGAGCATCAGTGGATGGCTTGCTTAGAGTAAGATCTACTTGAGAGCTTCCCCAAACTTGGCTTATGTCCTCAATTGCGTGCCACTACGTAGAGTGATAGCGTTGCATTACCCTACATTAAATGCCTTAGTGAATTCAATATCACTAGGTAATCTGCCATGTGGTATTGTTTTCAACATCTGGGAGATCTTCCCAACTTGGGTCTCCAAATACCTGATTGAGGCAGTGTTGTTTTGCATGATCGATTCATGGTTTTGCAACATGGCAGCCTACGTTGTGAGCATATCACTGTGATTCTTTAAGTGGGCTACTTGATCCTACATAGTGACATGGGCAGTTTCTATAAAAGATTGATAAGAAGTATCAAAAGAATTATAATTGGAGTTAGAAGCTCCCTAGTTCTGCCTTTGAGTCTTTTGAAATGTAAGAGGTTCATTTGATGAAGATGGTTGTGCTCCTGTATTTCCTTTGCTTCCTCCCCAACCAAAATTTGGATGTTGTTTTCACCCTGGGTTGTAGGTGTTGGAGTAGGGATTGTTTTTACGGTTGGTGTTCTCTATGTAGCATCCAGATTCTTGTTGTTGAGGGCATTCGTTCGACTGATGTTCCCTACCACAATGCTCACAAGTGTATTGTACCACATTGGCCTCTCGGACATTGGATGGTCCTTATATGTTCTTGAGCAGGTTTGCGATGGCAGAGAGCTATGCTGATATAGCTTAAGAATCATCCAATTGGAGTGTTCTAGCTGCTTTAGGCCTAAGCTTTAATCTCCCTCGTGGAAACTAGTAGTCAGTGTTGGCTATCCGGTCAAGTGTTTTGAAAGCCTCGTCAGGTTCTTTATCAAGCAAAGTACCATTAGCTAGAGATTTGATCATCATCCTTGTTTGTGCATTGACACCATTATAGAACATCATGACTTGTAGCCAATCTGTACATCCAAGGATCGAGCACTTCTGAAGAAAATCTTTGTATCTATTCCATGCTTCGTACGTGGATTCATCATCATATTGTTGGCAAGAGATGATGTCGCTTCGCTTTTGGTTATGCATATTTAGTAGATCATATCGGTGCAGAAAATTATTGCACAAGTCGTCCTAGGATGTAATAGATCTTGCAGAACAAGTTTTCAACCATGCTCTGGCTCGATCTCGCAAACAGAAAGTGAATAGCTTGATATGCAAGGCATCGGTAGGTATATCTGGTTGCCTTAAGCAATCGTAGACTTCCAAGAAAGCTTGGATATGCTCTCGAGCATCTTCTCTTGTTGATCTTCCAAATTTTCCAATATTGGTGAGGATGTTGAACATAACGGGCTTTAGCTCAAAGTGGGTTGTCCCTAGATCAGGCACCACAATCGGTGGATTGAGGTTGTTGATAACGGGCTCAATGATGTCTCTAATAAATTGTCCTTCTCCATCGACTAGAAGTACATCTTCTGGATTATGCACGTTCCCAAGGTTGTTCATTGGCGGATTCTCGCTTTCGTTCACCATATTCTTGTTCTCTCGTAGAAGTCTTTGTAAAGTTCTTTCGATCTCCGGACCTTCTAGTCATGCACTGGAACGTACCTGAGAATAAAAAAATTAAATGCAATAAAAATAAAAGTCCTAAGAGCAATTACAACGTAATTATCAATTGACAATCCCCAGCACCGACGCCAAAAACTTGATGCTTGTCAAATAGTGATGCACTTTAGAGCAAGTATACTCATTGTATCAAGTAATAAAAAGAAAGAAGCCGAGCGTTCTCGAAAAAACTCCCTCTGTGTCATCCAACTGTGCTACAGGCCTCATCCCCTTCAATTTCTCTCAATGGCGTCGTTCGTTGAGGAGAATCATCTAGCTTTGCTCTGGTGGTTCTCCGCAAGCTCGAACTAGGACTGTCGTCTAAATAACACTCTCTTGAAGTAGCGTCCAAGTCTCTCTTATATCGGAGGTGAAACTAGGGTTTTAATACCCTAACGTATGCGCGACTTCATTAAAGAAAAACCATTGATTTCCCTCTTTATTAAATGTTGTGTATCTGGGAGAAAGTCTACATGGGTAGAAATAGATTCATCTCTAACTCTTCTTGCCTCGTTAGCTCCAGCCATGCAATCTGCTCCTCTCATGCTCCAGAAACCCTCTAGCATCCACCAGCATCCTGTGCATGTATCACAAAACCCCACCTTTCCCGTGAAAAGAACCAATATATATGACATTTTAAGCACAAGTGGTGTAACTCCCAATCTATACGCAAATATGTACAATCTATCCTAAATGCAACCTAAATGAGCAAGAAAACATGCAAAGGATAAATAATAAGGGCATATAATATAGGTCGATTAAGCATTTGTCAACCTGCTACAACAAGGAAAATACTTTTACACTCTTGCAAAGAAAGCATTCCTTAACTCCTAGATGCAAATACATGATTCTACTAACTAAATGCACAAATATATACCCAAAGTCAAGCAAAAGCATGTCGATATATACATGAAAAATTGTATATTTGAGGAGTTAACACCCCTCAAACCTAGCTCATTGTAGGTCCTCAAGTAATGCAACTAAAATCTATAAAAATAGAAAATAAAGCAAAGTACCTTGTCAAAATTTTCCTAGTTAACAACACATGCTAGCAAGCAGAATTTGGTCCTAGTTCTTTCCTTAGATATCCCAGAGCAGTAATGCCAAGCAGATCAACAAATTCAAGTGCAACAATATAACGCTAGCCTAGGATCATGAAGCATGCATGAAGTGCAGACAATTTTCTTCAAGTATCCTTTAACTCCGTTATCAAATCTTTACTATCCAAACTCATAAATACATTTTTTATTATTCACCAAGGGTTTCTTTTTGCTAGCATTAAATTAGGATTTCCATCATAACACTATTTGGCGTGAAAAGTAAGGAGCATACCAGGAATCCCTATGTTAATCCAGACTACACCACTAAGCTAACCCATTACACCCATACCATAAAGTTTTGTTGGCTTGAGAACTAAGAGGGAGCAAACCACGTAGCCCCAAGTTACTTAATTTTACTAAGTCAGTGGAGTGTTCTAAAAAAATTCTTGCCTTATTCTTTATTTTTCACCCTGACATTGTTTTCTCTTCTTTTTTTCTGAGTTCAGCTTCACGAATCCTAAGTTTGTCTTGGGAACTAGATGCATATCACATGTTTAAGTGAAACTAAAGTTTCCTAAGCTAGAGATCAATTGCCAAGCAACCTGGCATTATTAATCTATTGTCTCATGCTAAATAAAGATTCTAATTTCATCTTTGGACAATGCATACTAGTGCAAATTCTAACTATGCTAGCAAATGAGTTGGCAAAATTATCAGGTTAAAAATCATGCCATGGAACACAAAAAATAACGATTTGGTATGCATGCTTCTACCTAATCTACTTGGCAATAACAAAATGCAAACAAAAACATAAAATGAATGTCATGGCAATAAATGCAAGGCAACACACACACCCCAAACCTAAGGTGGGCATTGTCCTCAATGCATGAGAACACATATTTACAAATGCAATGCATGCTTGAAATGAAAAAAAACATGAATCTAAGGAGTTAAGGGGATGAGGACTCCCTTGAGGAATGGTTTTGGTGCTCCACTGGTACAGTGGCATTAGAATGTTGGGCTGGAGTATGATCAGGCTGAGAGCTGGCTGACATTCCTTCTTTTCACGGAGCTCGGTTGGGAAATCCAAATATGGTGGCAAAAGGATTGGCGGATATTACTTCAAGATTTGTCCGCAAGGCACGTCTCTGTCCCAGTATATTGTTAGAGTGCTAGGTTTTGGTCCTCAGCCTTTTGAAAATTCTAGAGGAGGAGTTCTTGGCATTGTTAGATTTAGGAGCGTAATGCCACAACACTAGCTGGCAATTGAGTGGTCGATTTAGCCTTGGGTGAGTTGGAAGCAGAACTCATCATGGTCTCTTGGCAAAATTTCATGTGCTAAGAATCAAAGAAACCTTCCAAAACAAAAAAGAAATAAAACGAAAAAATTTAAAATTGAGATATCCTAAGTACTGAAAAGAAAATAAGTTTCCTAAACCTATTTAAAATTATCAGGCTAGGTTGGCAAAAAATTTACTGAATGTCCACAAGAAGAATGGTCTCCTTGGAATTATTCTGACTTTCTTCCCAATAGTGCTTTAGTCTTTTTCCCTTGACTGGTGGATGGTAGGTTGTGGTAATCTTTTGTTTGAATAACCAACATAGAAAGCCGAAGGATTGATTTCCTTTGAGTATTCCAAACTCCAAATTGCACAATGAAAGAGAATATTTTGTCATGGTGGCTTTAAACAATCACCTTAGAAAATGGAAGTATTTCTTTGTTGTAGGTCTCAAGAACCTTTGATTGAACTCATCACCCAAAAAGTGCTTAGGCTTTGTTGCTCCTTTCTCCTTTGATGTCGATGCATGTTTGAGGAGCCTTGGCAATTGTTTCAGTTCCAAGTTCGGCAGCTTCTAACTAGATGGCTTTGGTGCTCTGATCTCTCTCCCAGCCAAATCAAGTGCCTTAGATCTCTCATAATAAATCATGACTTCACTCAATATGGTTGGTTCCTCATATTCTTCACTCATCATATCTTCATCACCTACTTCATGGCATCAACATTGCCCTAGCAAAACTGTGCTATGTCCACAATGAGAATGGAATTCTTCAACTCAACAGCTTGCCATTCCTCAGGTTCATCTACACACTTAAGAGCTTGAAATACGTTAAACATAACATGTTTGTCATTCATACACATAGTAAGCTCACCTTTTTTAACACCAATTAATGTCCTACCTATGGCAAGAAATGGTCTTCCTAATATTATTGTGACATCAATATCAGCTTTATATTCTAAAATAATGAAATCAGCAAGTAATATGAATTTATCTACCTTTACGTCCTCAATCTTACCATTGGGATGTGCATAAGATCGATCTGCCAATTGAAGTGTTATTGTGGTAGGCCTTGCTTCTCCAATACCAAGTTTCTTGAAAACTGACATTGGTATCAAATTGATGCTGGCTCCGAAATCACATAGTGCCTTACCCTTGAATTTATAGTCAATCGTGCATAGAATAGTGAAACTCCCAGGATCTTTTAGTTTTGGTGGCAATCTGTTGGTTATCATTGCATTGTATCCCTCGATAAGTGCGACATTCTCGAGTCTTATCTTTTTGGACAATATGTCCTTCATGAATTTAACTTAGTTGGGCATTTTTTCGAGAGCTTCTACTAATGGTATATTGATCTACAGTTGTTTAAGAACTTCTAAGAAGCGCTGAAACTACTAATCTTTCTTGTGTTTCTGGAGCCTCTGTGGAAAATGTGGTGGCGGGTAAGCAAATTCTGGTTTTGCTAGTCTTGTCGAAGTGGTGTTGGCATCATATTGAGATTTGGCATTGTTGGTTCTTGCTTCCCCTTTCTTAACTTCTTTGGTTTCTTTTGCTGGAACTAACTTATCCTTATGGCATAAAATTGATTGTTTGTCTGGTGTCAAAATCGCAACTTGTTTGCCACTTTGGATAATGATAGCTTTTCTCAGTTCTATCCCTTTTTGCCAAGCATCCTCTATATCACTTGGTAGAGTCCCTAGAGGTCTGCCATTAAGTGCATGGGCAATTTGTCCTATTTGAACTTCCAAGTTCCTTATGGATGCAGCTAGACTCTGGACAATTGCATCATTATGCTCCATATAATCCATCAAGGTATTCTTATCAGAAGATCTTTTCATTGGAGGTAGATTATTATGTTCTCTTTATGGCATCACATTCTGGTTAAAACCAGGTGGTGCATTGGTGCTCTAACACTGGCATTAAATTGGTTACTTTCCTAGTTCGATCATGAAAAGTTCGGGTGCTGCTTCTGCCCCACATTATATGTATCAGAGTATGGTTTGTTATTGTAGTTGTAGTTGCCAACAAAATATGCCAACTCTAGGTTTGCCGGGCATTCCTCCATGATATGGCCGTCACTATAAATAGTGCAAAATGGTTCAAATACCTTTACCTCTCGGACTTCAATAGGCTTTTGCATTATCTTCACTATATTAGTGAGGTTGGAAATTTGAGCATTAATTGATGAAAGTGCATCAATTTCCAACTTTCTAGCTGCTCTCATCCCGGCTCCCAATCTGGTGGTATGATATTGGAGATCATTGGTGGAAATCCTTTCAATGATGTCATACGCCTCTATGTAATTCTTGTCTAGCAATGAACCATTTGTCGAAGCATCAACCACAGTCTTAGCATGAGCATTGAGTTCGCTATAAAAGGTCTCCATCTGGGTCCAAGTAGGGAATCCATGCATGGGTTATCTTCTCAACAAGTCCTTGAAATGCTCACAGGCATCATACAGAGTCTCATCATCAGCCTGCCAAAAAGTAATAATTTCACTCTACAGCTTGGCATTAAGTTTAGGTGGTTGGAATCTCAGAAGAAACTTCTGGCATAAATCTACCCATGTAGTGACTGAACCTGGTGGCATGGACTTTAGCCATAATTTTGCCCCATCTCGCAAGGAAAATGACAAGAGCTTTAGCTTTATTGTCTCTTCATTCACACCAAGCTGGTGGAATAGTTGGCAAACCTCCATTAATTGCTTTAAATGTTGTCTTGGGTCTCCAGCAAGTGATCCATCAAATTGTCCTACATTCAATAGCATTTGAATCATTATCGATTTACCTCTAGACTGATCGGTTTTGGCATCAAATCATCTATGGTGGGTCCTAGGTGTTATTTGATAGGTTGGTTATCTCCTAACTCCACATTCCCATTTTGTGCCATCTTTTGACGTTCTCTTCTTAGCTTGCATAGGGTTCTCTCAATTTCAGGATCGTGCTTCAAGTTCTTCCTTTGCAGTGTTGCTCATGTTCATAAGCTAAATAAAAATAATTAAAAATAAAAACAAGTAAAAATCAAAATAATCAATTCTGTTGCAATACCCAACAATGGTGCCAAAAACTTGTCGACGAACTAATGCTTGGAAAATAATTGATGAATTAATGTAAATATGCCATAAAATAATGCCAAGTTTAGGTCTGTTTGCATGCATGTATACAAGGTCAACAAATAATACAATAGTAAGCTGAGTATTGTATCCACATGGATTGTCCAGGAATTAAATGCCACGATCTTTATTTGTGAATTGAAACAAATGAGTTTGAATTGTATTTTGGATTTTTAAAATGACTAAGGAAAAACAAAGAAAAAGTTTAGGTAGTTTGGCAAACAGATGTACTCATATGGATGTTTGACTTTGGCAACGGTTGCTTGGATTTTAAAGTTAGTATCATCTCTGCTGATGGCAATACTCTAACTAATTACGATCAACCCCTATATGTCTATAGTGAAGTTTTTCAATAATTAACTTGAAAAGGTTTTAATCTTTAATCGTGAGGGTTAGACTAACTTCCGAAGTAAGCTCATCTACTTGAACATCTTCTATCGAAGTTTCTCACCTTAGTACCTGGAAATTAATCGTTATCTCTTATGCCTGTTAAGATATTAAAGGATAATAGGCATGCAATGCCAACTGTCATTTGGCAAAGAATTTAAGAAAATTAAGCACTAGCAGAATAGACAAAAATGACAAGGCATTCCATTATTAAAAGCTAAAAATAGCTAAGCATTAATCGAAAAACATCCCCAACCAACTTAAAGAAATTAGTTCATGGTTGGGTAAACCATCAACACATCATCATTTTCAAATAACACTATCATAAAAATAGAATTAAAACTAAGAGAAATGGGCAACGAAAGAGATCCGTCAATGCAGCCCTTCAATGGATCCAGAGCTCTCAGTCTTAGCCTGGTCGAACCATAGTTTGCCCTCTACTCTCTCTCTTCACCACGGTAATCCCTCTCTTCCCGATATGCTTCCTTTATATAGGCACTCGTGGAAACCCTAGATTGGGTTTGATTTTGAAAGTTTGTTACGCACCAAGATATGTGTGTTATCTTCTTATCCTCTTTTTGAATTTGAATTTTTGATGACCTGGTTCTAACTAGGGCTGACATCATCATCCTTCATTCTTTTGCCAACTGAGCTTGGTAATTCTCGTCCTACTTTTGCCAACCGAGTTTGGAAATTCTCGTCCTACTTTTGCCAACTCAACTCAGCATTTGTCTTCTGCTCCTCCGCTCTACTCTACCTGCCCTGCTCTGCCAATCCTGCTCCTAACCTACCACAACAAGGAAAATACCTTTTCACTCTAGCAAAGAAAGAATTCCTTAACCCTTAGATGCAAATGCATGATTCTACTAACTAAATGCACAAATATGTACCCAAAGTCAAGCAAAAGCATGGTGATATATACATGAAAAGTAGTACTTTTGAGAAGTTAACAATTATAAATCCAAATAAGAGTTACAACAACACAATAGGGTCCTATGAATACATAGCATGATACAATATAAGTATTGTGCTCTAAACAAACGATGCACTGAAACCTACTCCGATGGTGCTCCTCCAATGCAACGTGCCTAACTTAAAAACCTACAAACAGAAACAATGATTCCGAATGCTGAGCTAACTAAGCTTAGTGGATACACTTTCACTCTACCATGCTTCATGCAAATCATAACTATAAGCATGTAACTAGAGATGATGACATGGCATTAAGGTCAATATGAGGTGCTGCCACTAGTCGCCTAAACACATGCCTTAACAACAAGCAAACATACAAATGCATCATAGCAATCGAAACAATTCAACCATACAAACCTCGAGTGAGGCCTAGGGACACATAACATCGAGAAATTACCCTCGAAGTGAGGCCCGGGGACACAAAGCATCAGGAACATACATTTTATACAAGGAATTACCACTCAATTATCTTCGAAAGAGTCCCAGTGATACGAACAATAGGGCCCAAGATCGAACCTTTGGACATGATGAGTTGAAAGGTCCAATTACGAGAGAAAAGTAAAGAAATTCAAGACCAATCTACACTCATTAGTACAAGAAGCCTTCTCAAAATGTCAAGCTGGTCATCTTGGACAAGCGGTTGGAGATATTTTGCAAGTCTAGAATGTCAGCTAACTTACAATGACTTTTTGAGTGCGATCTGATCATTTTTGGATAAATATGTCTGCTCAGAAATTAACCATCTATCTTTTATCTTTCCAAAGAATCTTGAAACGCATCAATCCGATATTATAAGCTCAAGTTACGATCAATTTAGTGAAGATAGCACATGCAGAAATTTCTACTCGCAAATTATGAAGCCCGTTGCGATGAATCCATGTAAAATTCGATCCAAAAAAGTATAATGCCTTGGACGAATTTAAACATCCCAATAAGGGGATTTATAGTCTTTTATTTTATTTTTATGTCATTCAAATAATTAGAAACAAAGGTTGAATCTGGACCGTTAGATCTCCCTTGTTAGATTAGGTTAATGTTATAGTTTACTTGGCTAGGGTTAGCAACCTATCACCTTTGGTGGTTTAATCTCAAGCATTGGATTTAGGTTAGATTATTATTATGGTTTTCTTTTTTCTTCCCCTTAGCCTATAAAAGGGAGGTTGCCTCTTCATTGTAATACTTGTATCTTCAAAGCTGCTCATCGTTTTCTTGCGACAAGAATCGTGGTGAAACATCTTCAACCTTCTCTTTGCCAAGTTTACTTTCTTTGAGGGGAGATTAAAGCCTTTGACGAAGTTTTCCAAATTATCCATAATTCGGAGGGTTCCTAGGACAACACTTATCTCTTTCTATCTTTTTCTTTCTAATTTGATTCAAGTTATCATCTTATTGTAGGGAAACGCCGGTACACCACATGGCGCAGCAGAAAAATTATCCGGTGAATTCCACCAGTGATCCTTGGACGAGGAAAGAATCCAGGGTGAAAAGGTATGAAACATTACCTCGATTAAATTTGAAAACTACAATGACATAAGAAAATCTAATTTCTTCAGTACGATATCGAATCCTAGTCCTCACAAAATGCTCTGACCTCTACGCAGTCCATCCGAATGAAACGAATAATATTTCACTTCTCTAACTATTAAAGAGGTTTTTCGCAAAAACATATCTTTGGCTGCTAGACCTTATGCCTTTATATAGCATTCAAAACCCTAATCCTAATTAAATTCAAATTCATTAAATATACAATATATTTAACCAAATATAATTAAATATGTAGAATCCAATTCTACATTAATTAGGTTTCTTTAGGGATATATATATTTTAATAGTATTTGATAATTACAATAATTATCTATTATTAAAATATATAAACGAAATTATCTATATAATTACAATAATTATAATAATTTTGATTCTAACTAATTTCGTGTGCAACAAGTTTGCTCATATGCTATCTATTCAATATTTGTTCGTTTCAATCATATGGTGTGACCCTTGTAGGTTCATGTAACATTAGCAGTAATATCTAGAACAATTCTAATATTACAAGTAATGAGTGGTATCTAGCAATACATCATTGCTACCTAAGTTACATGAAGTCGTGGTTTGACATAACCTCTTAGTAATTAACTTTTTTTCATGTATTACATCCTTTTGTCCTTATATCTAGATTGGACACAAGTCATGGAATAGTCACACTTGTATAGTTCATCTTATATTTCTTGATATCTTGAGTAGACTATTATAAACGAATAACTATGATATCTTATATCAACTTATTTGAGCATGGCCATGCATTTCTAGTCTCACTCAATCAAGTGGCCTATGATATTACTCCTATTATGTAGGAGGGACAAATCATATCTTGATCAACCATATCTTGCCACATAAATTTTGACATATCCAATATTAACCTTTATAGTGTAGTCAGTTACGGTACACGTTTGACTATATCAAAATATGTCACTCACAATGTTGAAATAATGATGATCTCAAGTCTGGGGATCATACACGTAGTTATCATTATGAGCAATGTTGTGACTGTCACATAATAATCCAAGAAACATGCTTATAGAGGATCAGTCTAGTATGTCGTTCTCTAACACATGTTTATGTATTGATTTTTTTCTGCTGATTGAATAAGTTGAGTGATATCATAGGCCATTCTCAAATACCGTATCACCTAGGAATTATTCTGCCCAAAGAGTATTGGTACGTAAATCAACATTGTGAGGAATCGATTCTTATGTATTGATTCCTCAAGTTGCGAAATTCCCCAGAACGTACCGATATTCCTCAAGTTCTAATGATCTCAACTCTTGAGGGATCAGTCTAGAGCCTTTAGGGAATTTTGCAACTTGAGGAATCGATCTTTTCCGCTGCCATATGAATACCATATCACTCGGGGACACAAAGCATCGGGAACGTACATTCAATACCACTTACCATCGTGTTGCAACAAATTACTTGGGTATCGGTATCCCATCAACCAAGTGCCCACGCGACACACAAAATCAACATACCAAAGTGTGGAGAAATTATACCATGGGTCACTCCCGCCACGTCATCCATGGGACCAACCAATATAAATCACCCATCTCATTCTTTTTTTCTATGTCATATTTTTACCAAGTGAAACTTCACTCATATTTACTGTAAATTAATTTTAAAAATAGTTTTTATCAAGTGAAGATTCACTTGGTAAAAATATGACATGGAAAAATAATGAAATAGGTGATTTTTATTGGTTGGTCCCATGATGACGTGGCGAGAATGACTCGTGATATAATTTCTACAACAAGTGATCTTATGGTTGCTAGCAACATACAAGTCAACCATGATATATTCATTTTACCTCATTAGGAGTCTATTAGATGATAACCCACAAATTACCAACCCCTCAAACTCAAGACCAACATTTTCTGGCAGATTACCCAATTGGTATTGATACCCTAGCTCGCATACTAATACAGTACACTAGGTATCGGTACTTGCCTTTAGCATACCAATACGGGGGAACTAATTTGGGAAAGTCAAATGTCACTTCATATTGATACTCAATCACGAGTATCGGTACGGCCTCTCAGGTAGTGATATGCTCCCAGGCATACCGATACAAAAGTTGCTCACTAGAATCCAATGCAACATTGAGTGCCAATATGGGATGACCTCTACAGGTACTGCTTGAACACCATATTGGTACTTGTTGAAGCCTTTACCGGTACTCGAGCCCAAATTTCATTTTTTGTAGCTCAAAAATTGCCCCACAGCCTCAAAATCTTAAAGCAAGACTCTAAAATGAACCTACAAGTTATAGGAGTGAGTTTATGTAGTTTACTACCAATTTTACAATATTTTAACAACAAATCTGGATTATACCATTTTCAAGTCTTTAAGCAACAAAATACCAAAAACATCAAGTCAACATACAAGGCATCATATTTATGGTGTCCATGAAAATAAAGGAGTTAGAGGTGTACTAACCTTACTCCTGCAGCAACAAAGGAAGCTACTTGTCGAAGCTCTCTTCTTCCGTTGAGCTTTGGAAGCTTCTTTAACCTCTTTCACTACACCAAAATGTTGTTAATCATATTACAACTCTGTTGAAGAATAATGATGAAAAAGGAAAATTTAACAACTAAAATGGGGTTAAATCTTTCATTCTCGTTCATCTCCTCAAAACCTCAAACCAAAAATCTAAATTTCCACTATAAACAACAAAGATTTAACCTTTGTCTTTGTGTTTGAGGAAAATAAGAAGAAGGGAAATGTGGGAAAAGTTTGAGGAACAAGAGTGACATCACTCTTCCCCTTTTGTACAGAATTTTAGTTGCAAAAATAGCATTTTTCTTTGAAAATGGGGTAATTTACCTCACAACCCCTCTTCTTTCTTCCCATCACACTTTAGACCAAACCCAAGACAAGGAACTAGTCCACAAGGTCCATAAATATACCGATTGGGCTTCACTCTTCGGCCCAACAGCCAGAGCCCAATGCTCGGGTGAGTTCCCCTTACGGATCCAAAAATTTGGGTCATTACATCCGCCCTTGTATATCACACATAAAATAATATGAAGAAATATATATGTATGCATATGGTTATAGAAAACAATTTAAATCAGAACTAATTAGTATCATAACATTATGAATGTTTACATTTAAATTTGAACAGAAACTCAAACTTGACTCACTTGAATTTCATAAACTCGACTCGATTTAGAAAAAATTCAAATAAAGTTTGAGTTATAAAATAGGATTCTTCAACCTGAATAACTCAAATTTTTTGACTTAGCTCGACTCGATTGAATGTACACCCCTATATAGATCGGGTGGGCCATCTGACTTGATCCAGATATAAATAAAAAAATTTTATACTTACCTAAATTAACCCATTTATAGTTTAAATAAGGCTTAAGAGTCACTTTTGCCCCTGTAGTAGTCTCAATTTATCGATTTCACCCCTATGGTATTTTCGCATCAATTTAGCCCCTAAAGTAGTCGAATTGCATCACCGTTTGCCCCTTGACTAATGGAAGCCAATGTTGAATGTTACAGTGCTGGCGTGGTGGTCAACGATATTGATGTGGTGATCAACGATGTTGATGTGGCAGTCAACGTATGATGACGGGGTAGTCCATGTGTGAAGATGATGTGGAAGAGGGGCAAAATTGATTTTCTGACCTAGTTTGAGGGAAAATTGATTTTCTGGTTGAGTACGAGGCAAAATTAATTTTTAAGTAAAAAATATGAATTAAGAAAATATTAAAATACTAAAATGATGTAAAAATTAATAAAACGTTTAAAAATATTTTATTTATAAGTGGCTAAAAATAAAAATAATAAAAATAATAAAAATAAGTTAAAATTATAAAATTAAAAGATCAAAAGCTACTAAATTATAAATTATTCAAAAATCAAAACTTAAAAATAAATTCTACACTCTAATCCTAATTTCTAATTTTCAAACCCTAAAAATCTAAAACTCTAAATTGCAAACCTTAAATCATAAACCCTAATTGAAAAGTTTATCAATATAAAGTGACTATAAATCATAAAAGTACGTGTATAAATTTAATCAAGTAAAGGGTTTAAATTTTAAGGTTTGTGATTTAAAAATTAGACATAGAGTGTAGAGTTTAATTTTTTAGTACCGAGAGTTAGGAAAACCAAAAAGGGTAGAGGATTTTTGTTCGGTTGAGAGAATCACATTAACCCTATTTTAGGATTATTTCTTCCTTACATTCTTTGAAGAGAAAGAAAACCAAAATCATCCAAGTTTTTTTATGAAGGCTTTTTTATTTTTATAATACTTTATAAATATTTCAAATTTTAATTATTGAGTAATTTATAATTTATTAGCT
Source organism: Hibiscus mutabilis (assembly GCA_019671005.1). Classification (NCBI taxonomy): domain Eukaryota; kingdom Viridiplantae; phylum Streptophyta; class Magnoliopsida; order Malvales; family Malvaceae; genus Hibiscus; species Hibiscus mutabilis. Next base: position 39,551,991 of record CM033727.1, read on the forward strand.
TATGATGTTTTAATTTTATAAATTTTATTTATTTTTAGATATTTTAATTATTTTAATTTTAGTCATATATTAATAAAATATTTTAAACTTTTTATTAATTTTTATGTTATTTTAATATTTTAGTCTTTTACTCATTTTTTGCCTAAAAATAATTTTGCCCTCGTACTCAACCAGAACATCAATTTTGCCCTCGAACTCACTTTACCACATCATCTTCACACTGGACTATCACGTCAACATCGTAAACTGCCATGCTAGCACCGTAACAATCAACGTTGGCTTCCGTCAATCAAAGGGAAAACGGTGATGAAATTTGACTACTTCAGGGGCTAAATTGATGTGAAAATACCATAGGGCGAAATTGATAAATTGAGACTACTACAGGGGTAAAAGTGACCCTTAAGCCTTTAAATCATTAACAATACTTTAACATTAATAATAAACTATATAGACATTAATATAAAATTTTTATGAATATTTATTTAATATAATAAATAAATAAAGTTTTGATTTACGTCAATGTTGTGCTTATGCAACTATTGCTATGAAAAGATAAAATTATGACATGGATCCTAAAGTTTTTAATCTATTTGGTTAAGTTCCTACACTTCTTTAAATTCAAAGATTTTCTTATTTTTGTTCATAACCTAAAGATCAATTTTGTTTATTTTTTTATTGATTAATATTTTTAACGTGTTTGAGTTTAAATATGTTTCAATATTTGTTTAGACATAACGTAAAAAGAAATATCGTGAAAAAAAAAGGTTTTAAAGGCCCACTGGCTCCACTCCATCCCCTGAACTGAATGTGAGATTATATAAGGGAAAGAATAAAGGCCACCTTAGTAGTTGTGGTCGTGATTGAAGCCATGATTATAAACATGGACAATATGGTTATTTTAAGAATGTTTATACCTACCAAAAGTGGGGTTATAAGGATGACAAGAGTTAATATTGAATCTTCTTTAATTTAACACCTAAAGTATATTCTTTAATTAGTTAATATGTTCTCTGTTATGTTGGTTTAATCCAAATATATTGGTTGGACATCCCGTTCTACGAGGCTATTAGTCTCAAAGGATGTTTCTAAAGGACCTTGTGAACTGGTTTAATAATATCGCGTATGAGGATTAAATCTTTGTTCTCAGTTGTTTATATATGTATATATTTATTATGACATTTATTTATTTTGTTTCACGCGGTTACTTATCAAATACAATCTATGGTGACGATTTATGCTTAGCAGAAGCATAAGATATACTTTCCCATTTAAATGCAAGGGATAATGTGAGTACTATATCTCAAAATACTGAAAATATTGATTCTCCAGAAGAGCAATAAGTTCTTAAGAGAAAGCCCATTATGAAAAGTGCATAATTGCGAATATTGTAATAATTACCACTGATGGTAATAATATCATCACCACTAAAAGTGGAAATTTTAAGAGAGCAATATGAGTTCACAAAATAATCCTTCGGGAATTATAGATAACATATGTTATCAAATGGCACATGAAATAAGACAATGTGAATATAAGTTTTGGTAACTGAAAAATCAATTGAAAGCTATAGAAGAGCTATATGTTGTTACCAAAAGAATAGTTTTCATTGAAAGCTCTAGAATAGCTAAATATATTCCTATTCAAAGGAACAATTTTGATGGTCGTACTAGACATGTACGAGTGAAATTGAATCGCATGTTTTGGTAAACCAAAAGTTTACAAATTCAGAAACATATACATACACACATGTATATATAATTGGCATGATCAGTTAGACCATCCTGATCAATAATGATGCAAAAATTATGGAGATTTATATGCACATTTATTAAAAGAACCTGAAGTTCTTGTAGTGTTTGTTCTCAAAGGAATTGATTAAATTCCACTTACTAAAGGACACGAAGTTCTTGTGTTACTTGTTCTCAAAGGAAATGATTAAGATCCCACTTACTAAAAGAACTTGAAGTTCTTGTACTAAAGTTGAGACTGCATGTCTTGCATATCTGAAGAAAATATAGGCCCATATATCGATAAATATGGAAAGTTTTTATATGATTTTAGTAGATGCATCTACATATGTATTATCAACTTACAACCAGAAGTTTGTGAGATTGATTAGAAAAGATTCAGATTATGCAATTAAGACTATTCGTCTTGCTAAAGGTAGTGAGTTTATATTTTAGGCTATATCAGTTGAAATAACTGTTACAAAGCATATTGATTATGAAAAATATAGTTTAGCAAAATTTTAATTGGATGCCTCCTCTTTAATAGCTAAACTATGAGAACAAAATTATCTATATGGTATTTCACATATAGCAACACTTATACGCATTAAGCCAACGAGTTATAATAAACTCCCCATTATGATTTGACTTTTGGTCAAAAGTCATATTTCCCATTTTAGAATTTTTGAATCTACGATACATAGTTGAATTGCTCCACCACACCGCACAACATGGGTATAATAAAAGAGTTGAGAATATATATTGAATATGAGTCGCCTTTTATGTTTATATTCTTAAACATTAATTGGAGAATCATTTATGACATGGCTTTTTCTCAACATCAGACGGAGATAATAATCAGATGGATAAAAGAAAATGAATTATCATTAGATCATCATAAGATAATTCATGTTATTACATGTCAACTGCAAGACATATTTACTGACCCAATGAGAGTAACTAAGTCTCATATACCAGCTGAAATGCTCTAAATTTGAATTACATATTAAAGCAAATGGATGTAAATCATGCATGAAGCATGAAAATTGGTTCCAATTATCAAAATTCTCGTAAATGGAAAATAGTATGAGATGGTCATATATTGGAGGCGGGTGCTCATGAAGAGACCCAAGACATAGCTAATAATGAAACCCTTGAAGAGTTTCAGGTACCTGAAATAAAGATTGAATCTTGAAGAGATCTCGATGAGTTATGTCACTACGAGAATGGAACTAGAAAATTGAAAAGTTGTCGACAATGATTTTACATAGAATACTTCTATAGAAGTAAAAAAAGAAAACGAGGATCTTGTATAGAAATTTATAGATATTGAAATGATTGGCCAATACAGCAAGACGCTTTGAACTTCCAAAAGAGAAGTATTTTGGACCTGTAGTCCAAACACCTAAAGGTGTAACGCAACTAAGGCACAAATAAGTAGTCGTAAATACGACTTGAATTATGATTTATGAAGAATTTTAATTTTTTTATGGTGGATGCAATTACTTTGGCAGTTATGAAATATTTTATATCCGTCTATTTATTTTGTGGATCCACATATATAAGGAAAGTTATCCTTGAAGGATTTAAAATGCTAGAAGCATTTGGAAATTTCCGAGAAAATTTATTTAGACATGTCCCATTGAATATTTATATTTTGGCGCATTTGGTATAATCGCCTTAGTAAGTACTAATTGAGGAAATACTATAAGAATGATCAGATTTCCTTATATATTTTTTAAAGGAGTTTGGAACAAGATTCATTATGATAATTTGAATATCATTAGAACTTCTGAAGAGCTTCATATTGGAAACTCATGAAGAGCTTTCAAAGAATATGATGAAAGTATTTGAGAAAAAGAATATTGACATCAAGTTTTATCTCGACCTGAAGATCGAGCATTTAAATATGTCTCTTTGTCTATGAATGGACATCAGCTGAAAGAATTTTAAAGTAGATTCAATATGGATAAAGCATATCTATTGAGTATCCTTATGATTGCAAGATTATTGGGTGTGAATAAATTTATCTTCGAAAGAAAGATCTTCAAACATTCGACGTTGCCTCCTCAAATCTTGTAGAAATAATTGTTATGCACAAGGCAAGCCAAAAATATGTTTGGCTAAGACCATTGACCCAACATATCCAGAAGATGTGTGATTTACTTTCACAAGATATGATACAAAGCTATCTTGTGTAGAGATAATGCAAGATGTATATCCCAATCGAAAGGCGGGTACATCAAAGATGACAAAATGGAACATATTACTCCAAAGTTTCATCCCTCACGATCTTTAGAGAAATACGCGTTGCACTCTTTTTCCCTTAACCGTGGTTTTGTCCCAATGGGTTTTCCTAGTAAGGTTTTTAATGAGGAAACATATTATGCATATCAAAGATGTGTGTACTCTTTTTCCTTCACTAAATAATTTTTTTCTCATTGAGTTTTTATTTTAGTAAGGTTTTAACGAAGCACATTATCTTCATATACATCCAAGGGGGGTGTTATGAATATCTATGTGGATGCCTACCATGATAAGCACTTTATCAAGGAGATTTGATTTACTTTATTACTTAGAGTTTCGTGTATTATGTACTTCTTATGCCTATAAATAGATGATTTGATGAAGGCATTTTATACTCACGTCAGAATTGAGAATAATACAAATCTCCATCTTTCTCTCATCTCTTTATTCTTTTATTCTTGTTCTTTATTCTTGTTATTGCTCTTCTTTATTTTATTCACAACAAAAAATATATTTTTGATATTTTATATTTAAAATAATATATATTAAACATATTTTGTTAGACTCAGATTCCATTTTTTAAAATTCGGTTCTGACTTTGACCTCGGCATAAACTCCTCTAAGTTTTTAGTTCATATTAAAAAAAATAAGAATTAGTGGGAAATAATTTATTTGTATATAGTCACTTGTATTCCATTATTGATTGATTCATCTTGATCAAATATTATAAAGACCCGTTATGAGATGACCCTTCCAACTCAATTTGCTCTATTTACAATGTCATGATTTGAACACATAATCTTATTTAAGTGACTTACTGTCTTATCTCACCAGACCAACACTAGAAATAATTTTTCCATCAATAATTGAATATGAAAAACTCATGAAAAGTAGTTTGGAAGTCTCACTTTCTCCTTCTAAAACTAAATATTCCCTCAGATCTAAAAAATGATAAATCCCCTTCTCGTTTGTTAAATCCATAAATCAAAAACCCATTTTTTTGAATGACAACAGAACCTCAAAACCTAGATCTAAAAGTGTAAACCAATCCCCCTTTTTGCTTTTCTTCCTCTTCACCGGTTCACCATGCACGGCCTCGAGGAGGTCGGTAGGCTTATCATCAGTGAGGGAGAGCAAATGACGCAAGGGAGTCGAAACGACGAAGGTAAAACCAAAACCCTAATTCTATTTTTGTGTATGATGATTTGAAATGAAAAGAAATGAGAGGACATACCACTGAACTTTACTTCTATTCTATTGCTCAAATTTTCCAGAGTTCATCCATGCTTACAATTTTTTACGGTTTTTCTTTTATACCCTGGTAATTACATTCGTTTAGAAAATAGAAAAATAAAATCTAAAAATCCTATTGGTTGCCTCTGTTGTTTTTGGTATTTTAGTGCATCCTCTGAAAATGTTGGTTTGTCCCCTGATATTCTTCTAATAATCTGACTTGTGTTTCATTGCATGTGAGTGAACGGCGAGGAGGAGGGGACTAGGAAGAGAAACGCCTATGTATGTCGATGTGGAACCAAATCTGAAGGCTACAATTGATTGGGAATGGATGGAAGACTTGGGTTTGATCCTGGATCGGATTAATGCCTGCATGAGAAACTAGACAGTCGGTGGGAAGCTGAAGCGACGTGCGCGTGGGGTAGCTGAAGGGTCGTGTATGGATCGTACGTACGGTAGACGCAATATGGGCCGTTTATGGTGATCCAGATCCAACGGTCTTGCTTAAGGCGACACCAGGTGGACATGAGAGACTCTTAAGGTTTCTCTTGATGCACCCAAACGGTTGTCACCTAGCTGCACGAGGACAAAGATGGTAGTTAGGGTTTTAATATTTAGGCTTAATAGGCTTTATGTAATATATATATTGTTGGGCTTTGTAAATGGACTGTATATATATGGACTAAAATTTATAAAATATAGGTTTTTTATTTAAAGTTTGTTTTTTGGGTTTTCAGATCTGTTTAATAACAATAATAATACTAATAACACTAATAATAAGATAACAAAAAAATGATACTAATAGTATTATATAATGATATACTAATACGTAATAACAAAACCAAACTTCAAAATTAATAGTACTTAATTGTAATACTAGTAAACTTTTTGTTTCTTTTAGCTCTAATGATACATACTTAATGAAATAGACAAAGTAGAGAAACAAAGCCCTTTATTACAAAATATAAAAAAATGAGTTAACACCCCAGATAAAATTAGTGATTACAGTTGCCCCTCTTTGTTTATCCCTGTGGAACAAGAATAAAGCAAAAACTATAAGCATTAATTTTATTCGACTTTCCTATCTGAAGATTTCGAGCTACGAGTTCCTCCTATATAGAACCGGTCACCCTTCCTCTTCTTGAAATCTGCAGCTACGAGTTTTTCCTATATAACACTCTTCACTGTGAAGTCCTTGAGCTGTGGGTATCTGCCTCTTTCGCCTTGACATCCTGATGCTGTGAGTTTCAAATCCTTGAGCTATGAGTATCTACCTCTTTCACTCTGAAATCCTGGTGTTGCGAGTTTGAAATCCTTCACGTGAAATCCTTTCTGAGATTTCACTTTGTTGTTTACTCTTCTCAAGAGGTACCCGATCTAACCTTCAAATACCTGTAAAAGAGATGAAATGCTATGATGGTATAAGTTAGCATGCTCGTAACATAGGAATGTCTGACTAAGTATGATGTGTGAATTGTGAAAACTAAACGTTATTTAAATGCCTTCACTTTCATGGTTGATCTTTTTCTACCTTCTCTTTACTTCTTTATTCTTCTTGATCTTTGTAGTGACAATACTTTATCTCATAATCGGGTCCAACCATTATCTTTTTCCTTTCGAACTTTCGAATATTTTGTTCTAAAGCGCCTTTGCAGGTTTTCACTTTAGGTTTGCTTTTCTCAAAGCGCCCTTTCGAGTTTTTACTTTGATTGATTTTCTTTTTTCTTTTCTTTCTTTTTTTCTTTTTTGTTCTTTCTTTTTTTTCTTTTTTTCTCTTTCTCTTTCTTTTTCTTTCTTTCTTTCTATTTTCTTTTTCCTTTTGATTTTCTCAAAGTGCCCTTTCAAGTTTTCGTCTTTGCAATCCGCTTACTTTTTGTGGCAGGCTTGAATTCTGATGTGGTCGTCACCCTTCTTCTTATCTCGACCTATTCTCATATCCTGACAGTTGAAGTCTTCTCTTGCTTCACCCTTGACATACCTCTTTGTACTACCTGCACTTAAAAGGTTAGAGCATAGTAACACCAAGAAATATTTTGTTTTTTCATGAATCTATATCAACCTACTTGCAAATGCTTGTAGAAAGAGGTAAGAAAAGGCACAAAATAATACTTCATTAATATTTTGAAAGTTCAGAGTGATTTACAAAGGTCATGGAAAACATGAAATGAAAGGAAAACGAAATATGATGCAATGACCCAATCATCCACTGTATGAATGATGCAAGAATTCATCGACCGAAGTAGATCCCTTGTTAGAAGTACTTCACTGAAAACTTTGACACCCAAGAAGGTCTATTTTTTGGATGTCAAATTTCCAGAATTGATCTAAGCCACCCTTTTCGGGTCTTCGACTTAAATCCTCCTTTGATTTCAAGATGTCCTTTTCCTGGGTTTTCATCTTGAATCCACTGTTGGAGTATGCCCAAAGACCAATTATGAGATGGTTGTAAAAGACATACTTATTTTATCTTGTTTATTAATAAGAAACCATTATTATTATTTTAGTATTATTTTTTGTATCTATAAATAAACTGAAATTATAATAAAGTCCTTAGAATAATATAGTTATTCTTAAATGTCCTTAGTCGAGAATTATTGTGGGCTTGGACAACAATAATGCATTAAGACTAATATGTAGTTGATTGATGATAAAGTGTTGTCATTGACATAGAGATGTCAAAATCAATACATAAGTATTGTTAGGGAACGCCATACTAGATTGATCCGCTATGAGCATGTTTCTTGGATTATTATGTGACAGTCACAACATTTCTCATGGTGATAACTACATGTATGGTTCTCAGACTTGATATAATCATTATTTCAACATCGTGAGTGACATATTTTGATATGGTCAAACGTATGTCGTAACTGACTACACTATAAAGACTGATTTTGGATATGTCACAATCCATGTAGCGAAATATGGTTGATCAAGATAGGAATTTTCCCTCCTACATAATAGGAGTAATATCATAGGCCACTTGATTGACTGAGACTAGAAAATGCATGGCCATGCTCGAATGAATTGATATGGGATATTATAGCTATTCGTTTAATAGTCTAGTCAAGATATCAAGAAACATTAGATGGACTACACAAGTGTGACTAATCCACAACTTGTGTCCAATCTAGATATGAGGACAAAAGGATGTAATAAATTAAAGAAGTTAATCACGAAAAAAGTTTAAATTGAACCACGATTTCATGTAACTTAGGTAGCAATGATGTATTGCTAGATGACACTCATTGCTTGTAATATTAGAATTGTTCTGGATATTACTGCTAACGTTACATGAACCTACAGGGGTCACACCCTATGATTGAAATGAATAAATATTAACTAGATAGCATGTGTACAAACTTGTTGTACACATAATTAGTGAGAAACCAAAATTTTTATATAATGGATAATTTCATTTTTTATATATATGTTAATATTTGATAAGTTATTTTAATTATCAAATATATCTCTAAAAGAAACCTAATTAAAGTATAATTAGATTCTACAGATTTAATTCTATTCGGTCAAATATATTGTATATTTAAAGAATCTAAATTTAATTAGAATTAGGTTTTTGAATGCTATATAAAGGCATAAGGTCTAGCAGCCAAAATATGCTTTTTCGAAAATCATCTCTAACAGTTAGAGAAGAGAAAACTGATCATTTTATTCGGGTGGACTGTGTAGAGGTCGGAACGCTACTGTGATGACTCAGATTTGATTTGGATTCTCCTATACTCGTTGCGGAATTCCAGATTACTTGAGATAATGTTTTCATCCTTTATCACCCCGAATTCGTTCCTTGTACATGGATCACTGGTGGATTACGTAGGATAATTTTTTTCATTGCGCCATGGGGTGTACCGTCATTTCCTAACATCCCCCTTTTGTTTCTTATTCTTCTTTTTCTTTTTTCTTTTTTTCTTTTTCTTTTCTCTTTCTATTTTTCTTCTTTTTTCTTTTCTCTTTTTATGTTCTTTTCATTTGGTCTTCACACATAGTATTTCTTAACTGAATTTGAGTTTACTGGATTATTCAACTCATTCCCGTCCATCTCTATTAAGATCAATGCTCTTTTGGAAAAGGCCTTCTTGACGACATAAGGTTCTTCCCAATTAGGCATCCACTTCCCACAGAAATCTCTTTGAGTCGACAAGATTCTTCTAAGCACTAAATCCCCCTCACAAAATTGTCTTGGGCAAACCTTCTTATCGTAAGCTCGCATCATTCTCTTATGGTATATTTGACCACGGCAAATGGCTTTCAGCCTTTTCTCCTCAACGAGATTCAATTGGTCAAACCGAGCTTGTACCCATTCGGCTTCTTCCATCCTCACCTCATTTAGAATTCAAAGTGATGGAATCTCTACCTCAATAGGTAGCACTGCCTCCGTGCCATAGACCAATGAGTATAGTGTTGCCCCTGTTGAAGTACGTATGGACGTTCGATAGGCAAATAGAGCAAAAGGAAAGTTTTCATGCAAGTCCTTGAACGTGTCCGTAGTCTTTGATATAATCTTCTTGATGTTCTTGTTTGCCGCTTCTACCGCTCCGTTCATCTTGGGATGATAAGTGGTGGAATTATGGTGCATTATTTTGAATTGCTAGTACACCTCGGTTATCATATTTTTATTTAAGTTGGAAGCATTATAGGTAACAATCCTTTCCGGCAAACCATAGCGACAAATGATCTCTTTCTTCAAGAACTTCCAAACTATTGCTCTTGTGATACTGGCCAGGAGGTTGCTTCCACCCATTTAGTGAAGTAATTGATGACAACCAATATGAAACGATGTCTGTTGAATGCTTTTGGATGGATTTGTCCAATGACATCCATTCCCCATACAACAAACGGCCATGACGAATTCATAGTGTGTAGAGGTAATGGGGGAGAATGGATCTTGTCGGCATATATCTGACATTTATGACATTTCTTTACATAGTCGATACATTCCCCTTCTATGGTTAACCAGAAGTACCATATCTCATGATTTTTTGGGACATCGAGAATCCATTGGCATGCATCTCGCATAATCCATCATGTACTTCGGCTAGGATGTTTTTAGCTTCTCAAGCATTGACACACCTCAGCAATATTTGGTCTTTGCACCTTTTGTATAAGACATCTCCTTCTAGAACATATCTCGCGGATTCTTCTAATGGTTCTTTTATCATTCTCATTAGCCTCTCTAGGGTAAATTTGGAACTTGATATACTAAAGAATATCATAGTACCATGGGCTGCCATCCACTTCCTCTTCCAAACTATAGCAATGGGTCAGTATTTCAAAAATTTGCATCCTAATTGGCTTCATTTCTACCTCGATGCCTGTTTCAAACATGGCGGCTAACGTTGCCTAAGCATCCGCCATTTGATTGTCTTCCCTCGGAAGGTAGGTGAAACCGATCTTCTCGAAGCTTTTGACAAACTCTTGGATCAAATCATAGTACTTGACCAACTTCAAGTCTATTGTTTCCCATTCTTTCCAGAGCTGATAATTTGCCAAAGATGAATCTCTGGAGACTTGAAGCACTTTAACCTTCCTTTCAATTTCTGCACCCAAGCCCATAACACAAGCCTCATACCCGGCTATATTTTTGGTACAAAATAATTCCAATCTACTTGTGAAAGGATAGTAGACATTTTCTAGAGAAATTTACACTGCCCCAATTCTATGACCTAGGGCATTGAACGCTCCATCGAAATAAAGCTTCCATGACTCAAACTCTGAGGTAGCCTTTTATTTGACAATTATGCACATCAAGTGTAATGCCCTAAATCCTATCCTAGTAGTATTGAAACTAATTACCTAAATTGGTAGCTAAATTGAACTTGTAATTAAGCTAATTAGGACAGTTAAGGACTTAATTGAAAGATTGAAAGAATTAGTGATCAATTTTAGAGTGGTCAAACTGAATTAAAATAAGAAATGAGAGGTTGCATGCAAAAAGCCCATATTCCCCAAATGCCCTTGTTTAAGCCTTGATTGATGATTACTTAAGGGGTAATTTAGACAATTCCTAAATCCATTAACTTGTGTCATCTTCTTCTTCAATCTTTCTTCCTCATTACCGAATGGAAGAGAAAATAGAGAGAGTGAGAGAATTTGAAGAAAACACTATTGATGCTAGGAATTAAAGCTTGCATGAGTAGGATTATCCATGAAAATTGAGCTAGAAGGCAAAGTAAGTTCACTCTTGCCATTGATTCATTCGAATATATGATAAGATGGATTGAATTGTGTTGTTTGATGCTTATGGATAAAATTATCTACTGTATAAGCTTGATTGGTACTTGAATTAGATTAGAAGCTGAGTTGTTGAAATTGAATTGAAAGCATGTTAACCGAATAGTAAGGATCTTGGTAGAATCATGCTAATGATGTTGATATTGAAATCTGTTGAATACATGATGATACAAGTTTAATTAGAAAAATTTTTGTAGGACAAACTTTCTGGAAATTGAATTAACTATTGAATCAAGGTATTGGATTAGGAAAATAATGTTAGAACTGGTAAATTTGAAGTTAGAACTGAAACTGGCCATCTAGATGACTTAATCGATTATTAAGGACTGTTTTTGAATGAATTGGTGAATTTGGTATTGAATTGTAGTAATTAAGGGACTGAAAAGTTGAGTTAAATACAAGGGAAGAGTTAATTGAATTCTAGTTAGGCTCAATTTCCAGATTAACAAGGGAATTGGATTGTTTTAATGTGTTAATTATCAAACTAGTGAAACAAGGACTATTCTGGAAAAGTGATTAAATTGAGGACTGAAATGAACTGTTTAGGGACCTATCTTAACATGTAAAAACAGGGGACAAACAGGGGAAATAAGGGTCTAAAGGGCCAAAATGAATTAGTAAGGTTCATATGCTAATTAACCCCAAAAATTAGACTTAAATGAAATTCGGCAGTTTCAAAACTGGAAATTTGACCTGTCTTTAATTAAAAAACTGTATTGATCTAGAAAGGCTAAAAATATGAGACATACATGGTTGAATAGATAATTGAATTAGCTTTCAAAAAATGTAAACCAATTGAAATTTCAATGTGTAGATTAAAATATATGAGCAAAATAGTAACAGGTGTGCAAATTGCCAGGGCCAGAAAATAGTTTAGGGTTGTAATGAAATTCTGCTTGATTGAATAAATTGGCTTGATGAATTGTGTGCTAACATACTCTTTATATGTTTGTGTATTTTTTATTAGAACAAGGAATAGAAGATCTTGTGGAAGAAGAGAGGGTTGGCCAAGCTAATAGGAAGGATAAGGGAATCTATATCAATGAGCAACACTAGCTTGCTTTCGCTTGGAGTTTTGTGAGTGTAGTTTTATTTAGGGTTGGGACTAGTTTCTTAACCAACATTCCATGTCTAAATTCTTGCCTGATAATTGATAGTATGAAATGAACTTAATCCATATTTGGTAAACCAACCTAAGGGAAGAATGGACTAAATGGAAACTTGGTGATTGAATTATGTTTGATACATGATAGCTAGTGAAATTGTAACTTGAATTAATTGCTTGAACATTGATAAGTGTTCAAAATTACTATTTTTCTTACCCTTTTTACTCATATTATTGTTAGACTTAGGCTCATATTAGTTGTATAATTATCCATTCATGCATTAATCCATGTTTCCTTCCATCGTTGAGCTTGATTACATAACTTGGTAGTTTTTGTGGGAAAAGATGCTGCTTTGGTGTGTTTTGTGTGTATGTGCAGGATCACTTGTCAAAGCAAGGCTAGAGCTAGTTGCCAGGGCAATGCATGAAGGAGATGTTGAGCTAGTTGCCAGAGCAATGCATGAAGGAGACGTCGAGCCAGTTGCCAGGGCAATTGTCGACAAAGAACAAGGTGATATGGTAGTCGAAATTGATGACTAGACAAGCCCAAGATGACGTGGAGCAAAGCTAAATCCCAAAGGAATTTGATTTCCATGAAGAGATTAAAGAAGAATTAAATTAGAGGCCATGCCGTCAACTCCAAAGGGAGAGCAAGATGAGAGAATTTTCGACAAGCATCTAGGGCAAGGAGATTTCGACAAGCATCTAGGGCAAGGAGATTTCGACAAGCTTCATTCTTCATATTTTTCTTTCTTCTTCAATTAGGTTCATGCTAGGGATTATTTATCTTGTGTTTCTTTGGAACCCAGCCATGAACTAAATCTATTTGGCTATGGTTATTGTGTTTTGTGGTTGTGAGAAACTATTGGATTTTGTTTAGGTAATAAGAGTTTGCACTTTTCTATTCAAGGTTTATTCATTCTTGGTTCTTATTCTTGTTTGCGAGTGAATTGGGACAGGATCTCGTAACTTCATCTATTTATCTAATATCGGGAGAGTTAGATTCAAGAAACGAATGAATATGATCTTTATTCAATCTATTGATGGTGAAGATTAATTCGGCTTAGAAATAAGTTAAGGATTTCAACGGCTAAGAGGAGCGCAAGATTGGTTGTTGTTCACCCTTGATTCACGCAGGGATGTATTATCAAGGCATGCACAAGTAGCTAGATTTTCGACTTAGGGATAAGAAGAAACCATTGAAGAACGCTATGCCGAAGCTTGAAGGTTGCTGCCCAGACGCCCAAGTAGTTGCCCAACTAGTCGCCCAGGCAACCATTGATTAGTTGCCAAGGAAACCCCGTTGTGCAAGTTGCCACGGCAACTGAGTTGCCCGTGCACTCTTTTACCAAGACGATCCAATCAGCTATCACGCCTCAACTCATGATAACCTGGCCTATCTCTCTCATTTGATCTCATTTATTCTTTTACTTTATTGCCTTCTAGTTTAGTTATTAGTTAAACTCCTATAATCTTCTATTTGTGTTTTTACTTTTTACAGTGCAAGAGACTAGATTCTTGAAGTGGCACCAATCCCTGTGGAGATGATATCTTTTATACTATAACTTGCAACGTGTATACTTGCATAATTGCGTAGCACTTATTACGCGGAACAAGTTTTTGGCACCGTTGCCGGGGATTGGCAATAGCAACTTTGTTTTTATTTTCTTGCACTTTCTTTTTACTTTTCTTGTTTAAGATTCAAAGGGCTAACAAACTTTGGTTTTGCATTGGTATATGACCAGGGCGAGACCGATTACACGAGAATATCCCTTTGATCCAGAAATCGAACGAACCTTACAAAGACTTAGACGAAGGATAAGAGTAGCAATGGCTAATCAAGACGGCAATATTAATCAAGATGTTCCAGCAGGAGGAGGAGTGATTCTTGCACGAAACAGAACTATTCGAGACTATCTTGAAGAAGATCTTGATGGACTTAATCCAGGAGTTGTCGCACCTGAAATTAAAGCCGACCACTTTGAGTTGAAACCGGTAATGTTTAATATGATCAACACAATTGGTCAATTTGGCGGCTCAGCAACTGAAGATGCACAACAACATCTTAAATCTTTCCTCGAGATTTGCAACTCGTTCAAAATACACGGAGTCACCCTCGATGTTTTACGATTAAGATTATTCCCCTATTCACTGAGGGATAGGGCGAAAGCATGGTTGAATAGCATTCCTGCCGGATCAATAGGATCTTGGACCGATCTTTGTCGTGATTTCCTTGCTCGGTTTAATCCTACAAATTTGACTGATAAGCTTCGTAATGACATTACTTCTTTTCGGCAGGCAGATGATGAATCCATGTACGAGGCTTGGGAGCATTATAGAGAACTTCTACACAAATGCCCCCTACACGGATTCCCGGTGTGGACTCAAGTAACAATATTTTACAACGCCGTGAATACACCAACAAAGATGATGCTAGATGCCTCGGCAAACGGCATACTTCTAGATAAGTCGCCGGAGGAAGCTATGCAAATTCTAAACAGGCTGGCCAAGAATGATTAATTCCCCTCTACTAGAAGATGAGGAGTTAGACGCCAAGCCACAATACATGAACTAGGATCATCAGATTCAATTTCGGCACAATTGGCCACTTTAACCAAGATGGTCCAGAACATGCAAAAACCAAACAACACACATGAAGTCAAGGTAATGGATTCTTTTTGTGAGTTATGTGGTGATAACCATGATTCTTCTGAATGTATGCAGAATCCGGAATCCAGCTTCTATGTGGGGAATTACAATCGGAACAATAATGTGATGTCCGATACATACAATCCAGCTTGGAAGAAGCACCCTAATTTTTCATGGAGTAATCCCAACATTGCTCTAAACTAGAACAATCAGAATGCACAAGCATCGGGATTCCAGCAGAATATGCCACGGCAACAGTTACCGCAGCAACAACCGACAACATCTAGTTCTTTAGAAAATTCTCTAAATGCTTTTATGATGAAAACTGAATCTTATATGGCTGAGAATAGTACCTTCATAAAAATAATTGATGCTTTTATTAACAGGACCGAGATGAGATTGCAAAACCAAGAGGCGGCAATCAAATCATTGGAAAATCAAGTTGGACAGTTTGCCCAAAATCTGAATACTAGACCGCAAGGAGGTTTACCTAGCGATACTGAAGTCGCAAGAGGAACTGGCCATGAGCAATGTAAGGCAATCACCACTAGAAGTGGCCAACAACTTAGAGAGGCTCAAGCCCGCTCATCAAACAAAACTCCACAAAAAGATTAAGACGAACCTAGCGGCAAAGCCTTAGATGCTGAACCAAGAATTACCGCGGCAACCGGCAATAAGCATGCCTCGACAACCGACGATAAGAATACTTTGGCAACTTGTGATAAGCATGCCTCAGCAACCCCAATTGAAAATGCCTCGGCAACTCCAGTTGTCCCGGTAATGCCGTCAATCAGGTTCCAAACCAATGAAAGGATCGAAGATATCCGACTTCCACCACCATTCCCACAAAGGTTGAAGCGACAAAAGCAAGAATATCAATTCAAGAAGTTTCTGATATCCTAAAGCAAGTCCACATCAACTTGCCATTGGTGGAAGCAATTGAACAAATGCCAAACTATGCCAAGTTTCTTAAAGACATTGTGTCCAAGAGAACAAGGCTAGGAGAGTTTGAAATAGTTTCCGCAACAGAGGGATGCATGGCCATGTTGCACAATCGTATGCCATCTAAGTTGAAGGATCCCGGAAGTTTCACAATACCTTGTTCTATTGGAAACCACTATGTCGGGAAAGCATTATGCGACCTTGGGGCTAGCATAAATTTGATGCCTAAATCAGTTTTCCAGAAACTAGGAATCGGGAAGGCAAGACCTACAACAGTTATGCTACAACTAGCCGACAGATCCTATGTGCATCCAGAGGGAAAAATCAAGGACATACTGGTAAAAGTTGACAAATTTATTTTTCCCGCTGACTTTATTGTTTTGGATTGTGAAGCAGATGAGCATGCACCTATCATTCTCGGGAGACCGTTCCTAGCAACAGGGAGAACCTTGATCGATGTTGAAAAGGGAGAACTCACAATGAGGGTCAATGACCAGCAAGTTAAACTAAATGTGTTCCAAACACTAAGGCATGTCGATGATCTAGAAGAATGCCAACTTCTTCATGCCACGGCAGAGTTTAACTTCGACGAGGAATTTAGTTGCCTCGGCAACTACATTACCGATCAAGAGGAACCTAAGGAGTATGAAGAACTGGTCGATGAGGAACAACAAGAAGAGGCAAATTGGCTAGTCAATCGACCAGGTACATACTTTGAACCATTGGATTACTCAGGTAAGGAAGGTAAGCTCGAAAAGCCCTCTATTGAACAACCACCGATTCTTAAGTTGAAACAATTGCTAGAGCAACTAAAATATGCATACTTAGGAGCCGATAATACATTGCCTGTAATTATTTCTTCTAAGTTATAGCCTGAGCAGGAAAAGAAGCTGATCAAAATGTTGAAGCTACACAAAAAGGCAATAGGGTGGACAATTGCCGACTTGAAGGGAATTAGCCCGGCAGTGTGCATGCACAAGATTTTGTTGGAAGATGATCACAAACCTTCAATTGAGGCCCATAGGAGACTGAATCATGCCATGAAAGGGGTTGTAATGAAAGAAATCATCAAGTGGCTTGACGCCGGCATTATATGCCCTATCTCTGATAGTACATGGGTAAGTCTGGTACAATGTGTACCGAGAAAGGGAGGTATAACGGTGGTAAGTAATGAAAACAATGAACTCATTCCAACCAGGACTGTGACCGGTTAGAGGGTTTGTATGGATTATCGAAAGCTAAACAAAGCCACTAGGAAAGATCACTTCCCATTACCCTTTATTGATCAAATGCTTGACCGTCTTGCAGGTAAATCCTTTTATTGTTTTCTTGATGGTTATTCAGGTTACAATCAAATTGCCATAGCACCAGAAGATCAAGAAAAGACAACCTTCACATGCCCATACGGTACTAATGCTTTCCGAAGGATGCCGTTCAGATTGTGTAACGCCCCGGCAACCTTCCAAAGATGCATGGTGGCACTCTTTTCAGACATGGTCGAAGACTTCCTTGAGATCTTCATGGATGATTTTTCTATTTTTGGTAATGACCTCGACAGCTGTCTCGGCAATTTAGAGAGGGTGTTGGCAAGATGTGAAGAAACTGATTTAGTCCTCAATTGGGACAAGTGCCTTTTTATGGTAGATGAAGGAATAGTGCTCGGCCACAAGATTTCATCCAAGGGAATTGAAGTAGACAAAGCCAAGGTGGACGTGATCGAGAGATTATCCCCACCAAGTTCGGTTAAAGGAATTTGAAGCTTTCTTGGACATGCAAGTTTTTACAAGAAGTTCATTCATAATTTTTATAAAATCACTAAACCCTTGTGCAATTTGCTTGAACAGGATAAAGTCTTCGATTTTGATGTTTCTTGCACCCCAAGCATTCAAAACCCTAAAGGAAAAGCTTGCCACGGCACCCATTGTCGTTCCACTAGATTGGACGCTACCTTTTGAGCTCATGTGTGATGCAAGTGATTTCGCGGTAGGAGCAGTCCTAGGCCAACGCACAGGTAAGACCTTCCATGTGATATACTACGCTAGTAAAACTCTTAATAGTGCTCAAGTAAATTACACAACAACGGAGAAAGAGTTACTAGTTGTAGTTTTCGCATTTGACAAGTTCCGATCCTATTTGATTGCTACAAAGGTAATTGTTCATACGGACCATTCGGCAATCAAATATCTATTTGCTAAAAAGGATGCCAAACCTCATTTGATTCGTTGGATATTACTTTTACAAGAATTTGATATTGAAATTAAGGACAGGAAATGAACAGAAAATTAAGTGGTCGATCACTTATCACGTTTAGAACGCAATAGGGAGGAGGACGCGGATCTAGAGATATGCGATGCATTCCCGGATGAACAACTTTTAGTTGCCTCAGCAACCATGGACGTACATGCCTCGGAAACCCTCGACGCCTCGGCAACCATGGACGCGCACGCCTCGGCAACTCTCGATGCCGCAGCAGCCCTTGACGCACACGCCTCGGCAATTTTGGGAACAGTCGCCAAGGCAGAACATGCCTCGGCAATACCCTGGTACACGGATTTAGTTAATTTCCTTGTTTATGGTATTTTACCTTATAGCCTTACTCACCAAGGGAAGAAGCGGTTCCGCCATGATGCTAAGCATTACTTTTGGGACGAGCCTCTTTTGTTTAAACAATGTGCAGATCAGGTTATACGTCGATGTGTCACTGAAGAAGAACAACAGAATATACTCTAGCAATTCCATTCTTCACCCTATGGAGGACATTTTGGAGGAACTCGTACTGCGGCCAAAGTTTTGCAATCTGGTTTGTATTGGCCAACATTGTACAAAGATGCCCAAGACTTTTACAAGCAATGTGATCGTTGGCAGAGGACGGGCAATATCTCTAGACGACATGAGATGCCGCTCCAGAACATCATCGAGGTGGAATTGTTCGATGTATGGGGGATCAATTTTATAGGACCTTTCCCATCTTCATTCAGCAACCTCTACATTCTACTTGTCGTCGAATACGTGTCTAAATGGGTTGAGGCAGCTGCAGTTCCCAACAACTATTCCAAGACCGTGCAACGATTCTTGCAGAAAAACATATTTACACGGTTTGGGATGCCGAGAGCAATTATCAGTGACGAAGGCAAGCATTTTGACAACAGACTTATTGCCAAGATGTTGCAACGCTTCGGCATATCACACAAGATCGCCACGGCATATCACCCACAAACCAACGTGCAAGCAGAAATTTCCAACCGAGAATTGAAGGGTATACTCGAGAAAGTTGTAAATCCCTCTAGGAAGGATTGGTCATTAAGACTAGATGACGCACTTTGTGCATATCGCACTGCATTCAAAACACCCTTAGGTATGTCCCCCTTCCGACTTGTCTATGGCAAAACATGCCATCTACCGGTAGAAATCGAACACAAGGCATATTGGGCAATCAAGACCGTGAATATGGATTGGGAAAGTGCCAGACAAAAGCGTTTGTTAGACCTCAATGAGATAGAAGAATTTCGTGCACTCGCCTATAACAATGCACGAATCTACAAGGAGAAAACAAAGCAATGGCTTGACAAGAAACTACTGCCGCAGAAATTCATGCCAGGGCAACTAGTTCTCTTATTCAATTCTCGGCTAAAACTTTTCCCGGGAAAGCTGAAATCAAGATGGTCGAGACCATTCGAAGTTGTCAAACCATTCTCCCATGGTGTCGTGATAATCAAGTCCATCACTGACAAACATGAATTCAAAGTTAATGGACAAAGATTGAAACACTACAATGGTGCCCATGTGGAACGTAACCAAGAAGTGGTCACCTTAGGAGATGCATGAGCATGCTCTCCTTTCGATATTTTATTTTATTTTTTATTTTTAATTTTTTCGAACTATTTAATTTTTATTTCTATTTTTATTTTTTTATTTCCGATTATTATTATATTTTTTGGATAGATTTATTTTTTTATCTTTTTAAGTTTAAGAATCCCTTTACACATCTTTATTTATTTTCTTTTATTAGTCTATCTTTAATTTTAATCCTTATTTGATTTGTCTTTGAATTGTAGGAAAAGAGTTCAAGATAAAGAGGAATTTTGATCCAAGAAGGAAAACATCTTCAACAAGGAAATTAATGGGATGAATCTAAGGCTTATATAAAGCCTCCAACTTACCCCAATTAAACCCCCTTGCCGTCACCCTCCCCCTAAACCAAAACCCTTTTTTTCGTCTTCCCCTAATCCCACCCACCATATTTACCACCTATCTTTTATATAAAACCCATCACCCTTAACCTATTCCTACTTTTTATCTTGTAACTCTTTAATTTCTTTTATTTTCTTTTCTTTTATTTGTTTTTACAAAACTCACACCAAGATCATCCATGGCATCCAAAATTAAATTTTCGGTTCATCCAAGTTCCTCCAAAGAACCAACATACAAGAAGTTTGCTACACCGGTGGTTCAAGAAAGATTTCACTCCAAGTTTGAAAGCCGGAAGATTTATGAAAAACAAGGCTTTGAATACTCCAACTCTTATCAAGATTTCGGCCTTGAACCATTCATCTTCGAGAGGATTGCACATCAAATGTGGCAAATCTTTTGCCATCAATCGAAACCGGGCAACATCTCATGGGTAAGAGAATTCTATGCTCACTCACCTAACCCGGATAATCCTTATGTTTTTGTTCTTGACAAGGCCATACTCATAAGCCCCGAAAACGTCAACACCTTTTACGGGCTTTACATTGAGAAGGACGAGCATCAAGCCTTCGTTGATCAAATCACGCCCAAGCAACTCGACAAGGTGTTTCAAGAACTCACTCAACCGGGAACTCATTGGAATGACGGTAAATACAAGGGCACGATAAATCGCCTTCGGCTTAAACCCGAGGCAAAACTATGGAATAAGTTTGTTAAAACTTCTTTAATGCCCACCACACACAATACTACCGTTGATATACCACGTCTTTTGCTCATACATTCTATTTTGCATAATCGCATCATTAACATTGGAAAAATTATTTGAGATGAGATTTTTGTATGTAGCTCAAAAGATAAGGGTTCTCTTTTCTTCCCTTGCTTAATTTCTAATCTTTGCAAGGAGATGCATGTCCCAAGTGAGTCCACCGATGAAAAGGCCCTACCAAAGTCCGGTTGGAATCAAGCACAAATCCGAAAGATAATGGGAGAGGCACCGGGAAAATCTTCAAGGCCTCCAATTGTCGTGGTAACTCTTGCCGCCCCGGCAATCCCTAATGCCCAAGCACCTAACGCCTGGGCAACTCGGCCATCAACCTCAGGACACTTTGAAGCACTCTTGCAACCATTGGTGAGCCACCTAAGGCAAATTGCAGTCCGGCAAATAATGTTCATGTGGTACATGAAGGAGCACAACAATGCCATCACCCAAGTCATCCTAGAAAAGTACCCCGGACAATCGTGTGCCATTCCCAATCTTTCCTGCCGAGATCCTTGCCCCGGCAACCAATGAAGCAGTCGCCATGGCAATCGCAACAGATGATGCCGCGGCAACCTACATCGTGCCTGCACAAGCAGATGCCACGGCAACCAACCCTGAAGATGCCACGGCAACCAAAGCTAAAGACGTCCCGGCAACCACTGCAAAAGCCAAAGGTAATGCACCTATGCCCGAATCAACTCCTACGGAATCATTTTCTAATTTTTCAGATTCGGACGAGTCCTCCATTGCACCAACAAAGATTTCACCAATTGAATCCTCCAAGGGAAAAGCCAATGACATTGATGAAAAGGACGATGGCGACAACCCCGTACGAGGATCGATTCCACCACCGGTAACAAGGAAACAACCATCGCGGTCAAACAAGAGAATCAAGACACCAACCAAAAGGAAACTAATCATCCATGATGACGAACTCTCGGAGTAAGTCTTCGTTTGCATTTTATTTTTCGTTATTTTTATTTAATACATGCATTGAGGACAATGCCTCACTCGAGTTTAGGGGGGATTGTTATTAGTAGTTACCATGTTTAGTTACATTCATCTTAAGTATTACATTTAGGATACATAAATTGCTTGCCATACCTTTAGTTGGAACAAGAATTGCCTAGATTTGATGAATATCCAATGATGACTTTGCCAATGCACTTAATTGATAGAATTTTTATTCTAGGATAACCATGGTAAAACTTAGAATTTTACTATGATGCTAAATTTGATGAAACACTGTTGTGGTTTGATTGATTTAAGGAATTCTAGTGAACTTAGGTTGATAATTAACCAAATTGGAGGATTAGAATAAAAATTGGATGAATGCTAGAGGTGCCCGAAATTGGATCTAGCATGTGCTAAAAAATTGATCTCTAGAGGTGCCCGAAATTGGCTCTAGCATGTGCTAAAAAATTGATTGCTAGAGGTGCCCGAAACTGGCTCTAGTATATGCTAAAAATTGATCGCTAGAGATGCCCAAACCGGCTCTAGTCGAATAAATTAATTAACTTAAGAAAACTAAAAACAAAACACTAGAGGTGCCCAAAACTGGCTCTAGTTAAAACATATTAAAAAGAACCCAGTGAAGTAATTTGAAAACCTCTTGTTTGCATAGAATCCGAAAAATTAACTCCGCACACACTCACAAGCATTATAGTTTGATTCCGAGTAACTCCTAAGTTTTCCGAAAAATGAAAAGCCAATCATACTTTGTGCCCTGGTTCTGAGAATTGAAATCAAGTTCAAAGCTAAGTTTGTGAAAATTGAAGTCTTGGCAGGTAATTATTAGTTTGCATTGCTTGAGGACAAGCAATAGTTCGAGTTTGGGGGTGTGATAAGTGTTCAAAAGTACTATTTTTCTTACCCTTTTTACTCATATTATTGTTAGACTTAGGCTCATATTAGTTACATAATTATCCATTCATGCATTAATCCATGTTTCCTTCCATCGTTGAGCTTGATTACATAACTTGGTCGTTTTTGTGGGAAAAATGTTGCTTTGGCGTGTTTTGTGTGTATGTGCAGGATCACTTGCCAAAGCAAGGCTAGAGCTAGTTGCCAGGGAAATGCATGAAGGAGATGCCGAGCTAGTTGCCAGGGCAATGCATGAAGGAGATGCCGAGCTAGTTGCCAGGGTAATGCATGAAGGAGACGCCGAGCCAGTTGCCAGGGCAACTGTCGACAAAGAACAAGGTGATATGGTAGTCGAAATTGATGACTAGACAAGTCCAAGATGACGTGGAGCAAAGCTAAATCCCAAAGGAATTTGATTTCCATGAAGAGATTAAAGAAGAATTAAATCCCAAGAAGATAGGAGAAGTTCTAGAAGGAATATAATTATAATAAAGAATTATATTCTTTAAAGATAATTTAATTCCAACTTAACTTCCTCCTCAAAGAAGGACTTTGACCTAGCCCTATAAATTAGAGGCCATGCCGTCAACTCCAAAGGGAGAGCAAGAGGAGAGAATTTTCGACAAGCTTCTAGGGCAAGGAGATTTCAACAAGCTTAATTCTTCATCTTTTTTCTTTCTTGTTCAATTAGGTTCATGCTAGGGATTATTTATCTTGTGTTTCTTTGGAACCTAGCCATGAACTAAATCTATTTGGCTATGGTTATTGTGTTTTGTGGTTGTGAGAAACTATTGGATTTTGTTTAGGTAATAAGAGTTTGCACTTTTCTATTCAAGGTTTATTCATTCTTGGTTCTTATTCTTGTTTGCGAGTAAATTGGGAGAGGATCTCGTAACTTCATCTATTTATCTAATATCGGGAGAGTTAGATTCAAGAAACGAATGAATATGATCTTTATTCAATCTATTGATGGTGAAGATTAATTCGGCTTAAGAATAAGTTAAGGATTTCAATGGCTAAGAGGAGCGCAAGATTGGTTGTTGTTCACCCTTGATTCACGCAGGGATGTATTATCAAGGCATGCACAAGTAGCCAGAGTTTCGACTTAGGGATAAGAAGAAATCATTGAAGAATGCTATGCCGAACCTTGAAGGTTGCTGCCCAGACGCCCAAGTAGTTGTCCAACTAGTCGCCCAGGCAACCATCGATTAGTTGCCAAGGCAACCCCGTTGTGCAAGTTGCCACGGCAACTGAGTTTCCCGTGCACTCTTTTACCAAGACGATCCAATTGGCTATCACACCTCAACTCACGATAACCTGGCCTATCTCTCTCATTTATCTCATTTATTCTTTTACTTTATTGCCTTTTAGTTTAGTTATTAGTTAAACTCCTATAATCTTGTATTTATGTTTTTACTTTTTACATTGCAAGAGACTAGATTCTTGAAGTGTCACCAATCCTTATGGAGACGATATCTTTTATACTATAAATTGCAACGTGTATACTTGCACAATTGCGTAGCACTTATTACGCGCAACAAACATCTACCTTGTAATGTGGCTATTCGAATAGGATTAGTATAATCCTTGTTGATGCTTGAATGTGAGTATGCTGGAAATTCATGAAACTTTGTAAAATGATCTAGGATTCACTTGACTTGGAGACTTGAAATCGTCTTGACCTTGCTATGCTTGATGCTTAAACACTTGATGTGTGATTGCTTGAACTAAAAGATTCAATAAGCCCTTGTTTGTTAGTCGATTTAGGTAGGACGGCATGCCTTGGAGTCTAGAGCTCGACTTGTTAGGTACTTTGTGTACCATCTTGCTTGGTGTTAAAGACACCTTCTTGTTAGATATGGGCATCATCTTGCTAGGTACTTTGTGTACCCACTTGTGTGGTGTTGTGGACACCTTCTTGTTTAGGTACTTGTGTACCCACTTGTTAGGTACTTTGTGTACCCACTTGCTAGGTACTTTGTGTACCCACTTGAGACTTGATTACCTAGTCCTACTATCTACCAAGGCAAAACAATAATAAATGAACTTGAAACGAAGACTTGTGAACATGAATGAAGAATGAGCAAACTTGACACTTGCTAATGAACTTGTATTGTAATGGAAATTACATGAATTAAAATGATGTACATGCTATCTTGAATTTCTCATTACTTGAAAGATAAGACATAAGGAAGAGTGCCCTATTCGAATTGGAATAATTGATCCCTATACTTGAAATACTTGATTCTTGCTAAACATTACCTGATTGATTACTAGAACTTGTACTTGGTTACTTGCTTGACTTGTTCATTGTGAGACTTGAAATGAATTCTTGATTTCTTGAACTTATGCATTTGAATGGTACATGATGAACTAGCTAGGTCTTGACTTTGCATAAATGAAACCTAGCTAGGTTAAACTTGTTTAAAATGAACATACACCCCCTAAAGCTAATAACCTTGATAACTTGCTAGGTAGTTACTACCTCACTAAGTACCTTGCGTACTTACCACTCTCGTTTTCCTTTCTTCCCAAAAATTTCAGGTTTAGATTGATCGATAGTTATCTCTTTGAGCTCGGAGCAAAACACAAGCAAAGCACAATGTATGACTTGGTACTTTGTATGAGTCTCCTAGATGGTGGCATTAGATTGATGTCTAGTCTTGTTATCTCATGCATTTTGTTTTGTATATAGTTTGCATGAAAACTTGTCACTATGGTTGTAATGCTTTAAGGCACCCTTGATATGTAAATGTATTTAAGCTTGTATGTAATAACTTGAATGACTTGATGGCCTTCTTTTGATATGTATAATATAAGTGTATGACTCAAGTTTCTAAGTAAATGATTGTCTTGAATGCTATAATTGGTAATTTGAACTAATCTTGTAAATCAATTGAACTAAAATGTTGGTAAGATGTGTTGTTGAATAGGTATGTATTCGATTGGCCTTAAGATCACTATAAGCTTAGTCTAATGAAGTCAATTTAATATGTTAGGATATGATTGTGTTTAATTCAAAATAAAATAGATCTTAATTTGATCGTAGTGTTTGAATGGTCTAGTAAGTCTAGGTGATAACTTGAATTGATTATAAGGGTAACTTGATAAGTAAGAAACTTAAGAAAATGGTTCAAATTTGCCCGAATTTTTGTGTCTCCTTTCTTGTTACATGCATCGACACTCCTCGCTCCTAACCCGGGCTAGGGGTGTTACATCAAGTCCTCATCGGGAAAATTAAAATTCAGAGACTCATAGTCATTCGAAGCACGGATTGCTAGGAAATCTGCTATAACACTTCTTTTTATTATTTTTTGACTCACGTATAGTATGTCAAATTTGGACAGCAACATCTGCCAACGGGCCATCATCCCGTTTAGTTCTGGTGCTTCCATTAAGAACTTCAACGGATCCAACTTGGATATCAACCAAGTGGTATGATACAACATGTACTGCCTGAGCCTTTTGGTAGTCCACACTAGAGCACAACATAATTTTTGAATCGGTGGGTACCGCGTTTCACAATTAGTGAACTTCTTGCTCAAATAGTAGATCACCTTCTCTTTCTTCCCAAACTCATCATATTGCCCCAAAACACAGACCATCAAATTCTCAATGACTGTCAAGTACAAGATCAACGGTCTATCTGGTACCGGTGCTACTAGAATTGGAGCATTAGTCAAATACTTCTTGATCTTGTCTAGGGCCTCTTCTCACTCTTCATCCTATACCTCCAGATTGTTCTTCTGAAGCAATCTAAAGACAGGGTCACACTTTTTAGTCAGCTGAGAGATCAACAGAGATATATAGTTCAACCTTCCCAAGAAACCTTGAACTTCTTTTTGGGTCTACGGTGGTGGAAATTTTTGGATGGCTTTCACTTTATCAGGATCAATCTCGATCCCTTTTTGGCTAACCTCAAAGCCTAGGAGCTTACCTGACGTAGCGGCAAAACTACACTTAGCCGGGTTGAGCTTTAACTAATACTTTCTCAATATTTGGAAGAGATTCCTCAAGTTTTGGATATGTTCTTCTTCGGTTTGAGACTTGACAATCATATCATCCATATATACCTCAATCCCCTTGTGCATTATGTCGTGAAAAAGGGTTACCATGGATCTTTGATAGGTTGCTCTGGCATTCTTCAACCCAAAGGGCATCACCTTGTAATAGAATGGACCCCACATGGTCACAAATGTACTTTTCTCTATGTCTTCAGGAATATATTCGCCACCCACTCCAGGTACTTAGCGACCTTTAAGAAACTAGCCTCATACTACTTTTTCACTTTTTCTCGAATCTTTAACAATATTTCTGCCCTCATTCTTCTTAATTTCTGTTGGACTGGTTTACATTCTGGCTTGATTGGTAGCTTATTTAACACATATCTGTATCTAGTCCTGGCATGTCTTGATAGGTCCATGCAAAAACATCTTTGAATTCTAGAAGCAATTCAACAACTCATGCCTGGTCTTGGATGAGAGAGCAGTGTTAATTTTCACTTCTCTTCTTTCTTCCTCAGTCCCCAAATTGAGAATCTCTACCTCTTCTTGATGGGGTAAGATTTGTTTGTCTTCACTTTCCATTAATCTGAGTAATTCATCTGGGACCTCACATTCTACCTCATCATCCCCTTCCTCGATTTCAGCTAGATACAAGAGTTGCTCAAAATCCACCTCGAGGTTAGATTTAGAATCATTCATACAGTTAATAATAGGGACCCTGAAACAAATTTGAAAAAAATATGTATTGGTAAGAGAATGAGATATTATTTATGGAATGAATGAAATAATAGACAATAAATGTAATAAAAGAATGCAACAAATATGATGTTTCCCATTTGAGAAAAAAGGTGGAAAGCATCATATTCATTGAACTGAAAAACAAGCAAGTTGATATAGAAGCCCTTTACAAAAGATCCTTATTGCTCGCGGGCAAAAGCGAATAGGGTTGATTTCGAGCATTACTCTGATTCAAACCTAGAAACTACAGGCAAGTCCACATTGGTCCAATTGTTGAGTGTCTCTCCTAGAAAGCAAGGGCAGATTCTGACCAAGAACTTACCGCTCTTTCCATTTTCAGTTATCATATTGACATCCATTGTAACACCCCTTCCCAGCCTAGTAGAGAGCATGATCAAAAAGTGATACCAGAAAATAGATTTGAAGATCAGAAACTTAATCAGAGTTCGGAATCTTATTTAGAATGTCTTATTAATCTATTCTACGACTTATCAAACTAATTTATTAATAGCTTACTCAATTTGGGGTCAATTTTAAACTTTTTCAAACATAGGGACTAAACTATAAATTTTACAAATTAAGGGTTCTTAATTGAATTTCAGGTTATCAGTCTGAATTTTAACTTTCTAATTATTCGTCTGTGAAATTTCATTACGAACCGAGGTCGTTTACCCATCTGATTAGACCATACAATATTTAGTGACCATCTTGTAAATTATTCAGAACTGTGTCCAAAGTCTTTTAATAGAATCAACTACCTCTGTATCGATACACTTTGGGGCCATATCGATACGGATACACATGAACCTTTTCTTCATTTGACTCTACCCAAAACCTGTATCTATATGCCATCACCCGTATCGATACACGTTAACCAAGGTTGACCCGTTTCGATACACCCTAAGGTTGTATCGATGCAATTTATTTTCCAAACCTCACTGTCAAGATCCTTATTGATACACCCCCTTTTGTGTATCAATATGCTCTGTTTTATCAAGTCCAAATATGTAAGGTCGTATCGGTACAGCTTGACCCGTATCGATACGCATGTCATGTAATAACATGTTTTAGCTAGTTTTTATTCGAACTAACATATCAAACGATGTTCAAATCTTACCAAATTTTACCTGCAAGTTTATAACTACTTAATCTAGTAGTATGTCAAATTTTATGTTCATTTGAATCCGTTTACTATGATTTTACCAGTAGGTGCCTTTAAGCCCAAGTTAACTAGCTTCTCTAATTTACAACCACGCCATATTTTATTTTTAGCATCTAGACACTTTAGGGCCATTACATACATATCAAAATAGACCAATGTAGCATGTCTAAGCCCTATTCCACCTTACTAGGATTTCAAAACAAAATGTAAGCATACATGAAATTGGTGGGAGTGACTTGCAACTTCAACAACACGATCAAAGCTCGGATTGATTCAAGGCTCTAAAATGCATGAGACACACGGATGTTAGGCTTACGTAGCCTAGTGAGGTAGTTATAACAAGTGGAACATAAATTCATCAATGGCATGAATGACATGTAACATGCTTGTATGACATGTACATATATCATTATTCTTATATAGATCATACTCAAAGTCAAATATCATATTTTTCATATATCACATGTAAACCATAAATACATATCATCTCCTTGGACATAGAAACCAATGGATACGCGGATTCCCCTATACACCAAATCGTATCGAAAGTAGGCCTTAGCCTTGAGTCGTAGCTCCGGAGTCCCTTACATAATCCAACCTTTTCTTCCCATATATAGGCTGTAGCCCTGGATCGTAGTCGAATCCCTTACATAGTGAGCTCAAATAACCCTATGGCATGCCAATTGTATCCAAAGTCCACGAGTGTCCAACGTTACACATATTATCATAAAACTTACCTTTGTGCCCTTAGCCCATATCATATCGGATTGCATATTAAGCCTTGGCTCTAAATCACATATCATGTCATTTATGCATATATCAATTTCCACATGTATCAATGTTAACATCAAGCAACTTTCACATATATTATATAACGATTAAGTCATGGCATATCGTAATGCATCAAAACAATAGGTTGACCTTACCACACTTACCACATGGAGTTCACATCTTGTAGGCTCTACTTGAGCTACTCAAATGAAGACACAACGTAATCACAAAACAAATGCAACTGGGATGGCACCTAGTCGATCCCGAGAAACAACTACACTCACCTAACAATATGAGGCTTCAAGATTCCCGGATTACAATCCCCTTGCCCTCAGAAGAATTCAGAATAGTTGATGAAGTTGGTTTGTCTTCCACCACTTGAGCTAATTCAAAAATTAAGGAATTCCATTAAAATCGAAACTAATAATTCACAAATGTTTTTCAAGCTTACCAATGCTTGTAGACAACATTGAAACAAAGAAATTGGCTTTCTAACACATGGGCTTAGCTTGAATATTCCAGGCCTTAAATCTTGAAATTAAACTCTAAGGATTGATGGGATCATTAAATTGACATAGGGGTTTTACTTACCCAATTACAAGCTTTCAATTGGTGTATTGAAATCACACAAAGGTCAAGGATTGGATCGAGGTGCTTACTTGAGCTTGAGGAAGAAGATGACAATGGAGGTGTGTGCTTATTCTTTTCGAACAATGTTAAGTTTGGTTTCGGAGATTCAAACAATGAAGAAAGCCCTTTTTCCCTATTCATTTTAAGGTGACTAAAACCTTAATCATTCTCCATCTCACCCTTAGCCAATAAAAAGCTTTCCCTTAGCAAGGGTTTTGCTTAAATTACTAATTTCTATCAATTCAAGCCCTTTTCACAATTTTAAGCAATTGATGACTAATTATCATCTCTTCAGATCATTTCCACGTGAAGAAATGGTAAGATAGTAGGTGACTCAGCCCCCTACTTTCAATCTTTATAAATTTGTCACTAAATTGATTTGGACAGGGACCCGTATCGATACACCTTAGGGTCGTATTGATATGGCTAAGCTAAGTTTGGTAAGTTAGTTGGAAACGGTTGGGTTGTATTGATACAGGTCTTACCGTACGATACGCCTAGCTTAAATCTAACTTTTTTAGCATTTTCAATGGAACCCTTCACTTTCATTCCTTACAAAAAGGTCCAAAAATTTTGATTAGGCCCCAAATAACTTTCATTACTTCAATATGAGATACAAAGGCTTGAGAAAATACATCATTTGGCATAACTGGTACAAAATTTCAATCACTGGAACCTAATTATGACTAGACCGATTTTTGAGGTTTGACAACTCTCCCCCCAAGAAAATTCATCCTCGAATTTTCATTCTACTAGAAAAGATGAGGATACTACTTTTGTATCGTCTACTCTAGCTCCCATGTTGCTTCCTCTACTGCATGACTTCTCCAAAGGACTTTTACTAGTGACACAGACTTGTTTCGAAGTCTCTTGACTTCTCGTGTGAGGATCTACACTAGTTCTTCCTCATACGTCAAGTTGGACAGAATCTCCATAGACTCTGAATCGATCACATGGGAAGGATTGGACCGGTACTTTTATAGCATATACATGTGAAAGACATTACGTATACGACTTAACTCTTTAGGGAGAGCCAGCCGATAGAAAACAAGTCCAACTCTCTCAATTACCTCAAATGGGCCGATGAAATAAGGACTGAGATTCCTATTTTTTTCATAACGAAGGATCTTCTTCCACGAAGAAACTTTAAGGAAAGCTTTCTCACCAACATCATACTAAATGTCCATTCTTTTCAAATCAGCATAAGCTTTCTACCGGTCAAACGCAGCCTTGAGTCGGTCATGAATGATGGTTACCATTTCTTTGGTTTCCCGAAGTAAGTCAGGGCCTAACACCTTGCCTTCATCCAGCTCAGTCCAATAGAGAGGGCTCCTACATCTTCTCCCGTAAAGAGCTTCATAAGGAGCCATTTGAATCAAAGCTTCATAACTATTGTTGTAGGCGAACTCCACCAATGGTAGGGACTTTTCCCACGTATTCCCAAAATCGATAACACAGGCTCGTAGCATATCTTGTAAAATCTACAAGGAAGAATCGAGATTGATACAAAATACTTATACATATGGATAGAAGAAATATAAGGTTACCTAAATAACCCTTTCAGATTGACCATCGGTTTGAGGGTGGAAAGAAGTGTTTAGGTGCACTCGAGTTCCCAAAGCCTCATATAAGGTTCTCCAAAACCAGGATTCAAAACGCGGATCACGGTCGAAAATAATGGACATAGGAACTTCGTGCAAACGGATGACTTCACGAATATACAACTCAGCAAGTCTGGGCAAGCTAAAGTCCATTCTTACCGAAAGGAAATGAGCATACTTAGTGAATCAATTACAATGACCCAAATAGCATCATTTTTATTCGGTGTCATTGGTAGACCACTTATGAAATCCATCGTAATACGTTCCCATTTCCATTATGGAAGTTCAATAGGTTGTAAGAGACCAGTAGGCACCTTGTGCTCGGCTTTAACATGTTGGCATGTCAAACATCTAGCCACAAAGTTCGTAATTTCACCTTTCATACCAGACCACCAATATAGCTCCTTTAAGTCCTTATACATCTTGATAGCCCTAGGATGAACAAAAAAAGGACTCGAATGAGCTTCACTCAAAATTTGATTCTGAAGATCATTATCATCGGGCACATAGATACGGTTTCAAAAACACAACAAGCCCTCAGAATTCATAGGGAAATTCGGATTTGGCTTATCCTTGATCTTAGCAATAAGAGTTTGCAATTCCTTATCAGATTCCTAGAGTACTTTGATTTAGGACACGATGGTTGACTGAATTCTCAATTCCGCCAACAACTTGCCATGCTTCTTGAGCCAAAAGTGAGCATTCAATCATCTCGGGGAGGGAGTGGGCTTTCGACTAAGAGCGTCAGCCACAACATTAGACTTACCGGGATGGTAACCAATGACCAAATCATAGTCCTTCAAAAGTTCCATCCACTGACGTTGACGGAGATTTAACTCTTTCTGAGTCAGAAGATACTTCAGGCTCTTGTGATCAGTGTACAAGTAACACTTCTCACCGTAAAGATAATGCCTCCAAATCTTTAAGGCAAACACAACCGCATGTAGCTCTAAATCATGCGTTGGATAATTTAGATCATGAGGTTTAAGATGACGTGAGGCATAGGCAATGACCTTTCCTTCTTGCATAAGTACACAGCCTAATCCAAAGTGGGATGCATCATTGTACACGGTGAAGTCTTTACCCGACTCAGGTTGCACCAAAATAGAGGTATGTGTTAGGACTTGCTTAAGTTGATCAAAACTCCTTTGTTGCTCCACTGTCCACACAAAGAGAGTTTCTTTATGGAGAAGCTTTGTTAAAGGTGCAACAATCATCGAAAACCCTTTTATGAATCTATGGTAGTAGCCTGCAAGGCCTAAAAAGCTACGAACTTCTCCAACATTCTTAGGAGGAATCCAATCAAGAACCGCTTGAATCTTCTTTGGGTCCACTTGGATCCTGCAAAAGAAATCACATATCCTAGAAAAGATACTTCAGATAGCCAGAATTCACATTTACTGAACTTAGAGTATAGTTGTTTCTCCCAGAAAGTCTGAAGTACAATCCGGAGATGTTCTTCATGAGTGGCAGTGTCTTTGGAATAGATCAAGATGTCATCTATAAACACAACCATGAATCTGTCTAGATAGGGCCGGAGCACACGATTTATTAAGTCCATAAAGGTTGTAGGTGCATTCGTAAGCCCAAAAGACATTACTAGGAACTCATAGTGATTATATCTGGTTCGAAAGGCAGTCTTTGGAACGTCAGACTCCTTTACTAACATTTGATAGTATTTGAATCGTAGGTCGATCTTAAAAAAGATAGAAGCATTGTTCAACTAATCGAAGAGGTCATCGATCCTCGATAATGGATACTTATTCTTAATTGTTACCATATTCAGTCGACGATAATCAATGCATAGTCGCATCGATCCATCTTTCTTCTTGACAAACAAAACTGGTGCTCCCTAGGGTGAGGAACTCGGTCGGACAAATCCCTTATCCAAAAGATCTTAGACTTGGGCCTTCAATTCTTTTAATTTGACTGGAGCCATTCTATCCGGAGCAATGGAGATTGATCTAGTCCTCGATTGCACTTCGATTCTGATTTCCACTTTTTGGGTTAGAGGGAGTCCCGAAAGTTCATCGAGAAACACATCAGGGAATTCTTTCACTACCGGTACATTTTCGAGCTTTATATCCTCTTTAGACTCTATAGCACACATTATAGCCTTATTAGGCTCGGGTTTGGTTTTCATCAGAGTTATGCTCTCCTTGCTGAGCCCACAGAGATATAGCTTCTTCTTTGAACAATCTACCTAAGCATGATGCTCAGCTAACCAATCAAGCCCTAGGATAAGATCGAACTCATGGAAAGGCAAGGGCAGAAATGGGATCCCTTAGATCCTCAGAGGGCAAGCTTTATAGATCAGCCGTATAACCATACTGTCTTATAACGGGTTAGAGACAACTATCTCAGAAGTGACTGGTTCAGGTTCTAGGGCATAATTCTCAATCAATGGTTCTCTAATAAAGGAATGTGTAGAACTGGGATCTACCAAAGCATAAACAACATCAGAACATAATTACACCATACCTGCAATCACGTCAGGATTGTCTTTTTGCTCTCCGCCTCGAACATGGTACATCTGAGCTGAGGTCTGAGGGTCACGTCCAACTGAAGGAGGATTTGAGTTGCAGGGTTTCCCTGCTTATCCAGACTGCCCTTGTTTTGCTCTTCTTCCCTTAGTAGAATTATTCTGAGAAGCCACAGAGGTAGGAGCATTTGGATTCTGCGGGCATTGTCTGATGAAGTGACCAGCTTCATCACAGAGGTAACAATATCCAGCCTGTCTGCGACATTGCCTGGGATGCCTCTTCTAAAAAAATTACATAGATGAATCTGAGAACCTCTCCTAGAACCACCCGTACTATCAACCAAAGTCGTACGAGTAACATATGTTCCCAGAGATTAGGATTGTGGCACATATCCCGTCTTTGGCAACTGCTGAAAGATGGTAGACTTCTGGTCCCACTGTCTACCATTCTTCTAAGGCATGAGAGATCTGGAATCATCTCAGAATATCTTGTCATATCTGGATTGGTTCCCTTTCCTTCTTTCATAAGCCTTCTGGAGGCTTTAGTAGCAATTACTCGGCTGACCAGATTCTGAAAGTCCTTCAACTTCAAGGCAGTGAAGAGAGGACCTAATTCATCACAAAGGCCATCAATAAACATTCTACACTTCTCCTTCTCCATGCGTATGATCTATGCACCATACCTCGAGTATTTATAGAAGTCGTGGATATACTGCTCCACATGTCGCTCTTCTTGTCTTAGATGGAGGAACTTCTTGCGCCTTTCAGCAATATAGTGCTCGCTGATGTACTTTTTGCGGATCTCTTGAAGGAAGAAGTCCCAAGTAATTCTATGCTCAGGCACTATGAGAGTCACGGTGTCCCACCAGCTCTGAGCCTCTTCGGAGATCAACGCCAGAGTGCACTCTAACTTATGTTTATCAGGACACCTCATCTGCTTGTTCAGCACTTTGAGGGTGTTTTCTAGCCAGTACTCTGCTACTTCGGGGATGTCCTATTCTTGGCCGGTGAAAGTGTAGACCAGTTACTGTCTGAGCTTATCAATTGGAGCTCTTGAGACAAATGAAGATTCTTCAGCAGGCTGTGGTGGCAGCTCTTGCCTGAGAGATACGACCACCTGTTTGATCATTTCAGCCATGGACATCAAATATTCCTTCTGAGTGGGGGCATCGGAGGAGGATTAGGTGGGTCGTTCTATCCCACCTGTTCAGGTCGAACTTCGGCTTCAAGATTATCCCCCTGT
The DNA here is from genome assembly GCA_019671005.1 of Hibiscus mutabilis. Lineage (NCBI taxonomy): Eukaryota > Viridiplantae > Streptophyta > Magnoliopsida > Malvales > Malvaceae > Hibiscus > Hibiscus mutabilis. The sequence goes on from CM033727.1 coordinate 39,587,585, forward strand.
GTTGAAGAGGAGTTAGGATGTGGTCCCATTTCGACACGTCTGTCGTTGGGTGCAGACATTCTTAAATCTAGTCAAACAGGAATGGTTAAATCGTGTCAGTTGCAAGTCACGAATAACATATACAAATAAACTCTTGGTGGCATCATAAAGTGATATCAGAAAATAGATTCGGAGATTGGAAACTTAATCGTAGCTTGAAATCTTATTTGGAATGTCTTATTAATCTCTTCTACGACTTATCGAACTAATTTATTAATAGCTTACTCAATTTGGGGTCAATTTTAAACTTTTTCAAACTTAGGGACTAAACTATAAATTTTACAAATTAAGGGTCCTTAACTGAATTTTAGGTTATCAATATGAATTTTAACTTTCTAATTATTCGTCTGTGAAATTTTATTATGAATCGAGGTCGTTTACCCATCCGATTACTGTTGCGCGTAATAAGTGTTCCGCAATTGTGCAAGTGTACACGTCGCAAGTTATAGTATAAAAGATATCGTCTCCACAGGGATTGGTGGCACTTCAAGAATCTAATCTCTTGCACTGTAAAAAGTAAAAACACAAGTAGGTGATTGTATGAGTTTAACTAACAACTAAACTAGAAAGCAATAAAGTAAAAGAATATGTAATTAAATGAGAGAGAATAGGCCAGGTTATCGTGAGTTGAGGTGTGATAGCCAATTGGATCATCTTGGTAAAAGAGTGCAAGGGCAACTTGCACAGCGGGGCAACCACTTGGGCGGCTAGGCAGCAACTTCAAGGTTCGGCGGAGCGTTCTTCAATGGTTTCTTCTTATCCCTAAGTCGAAACTCTAGCTATTTGTGCATGACTTGATAATACATCCCTCTGTTGCAGTAACTGTTTCAAACTCTCCTAGCCTTGTCCTCTTGGGCACAATGTCTTTAAGAAACTTGGCATAGTTCGGCATTTGTTCAATTGCTTCAACCAATGGCAAGTTGATGTGGACTTGCTTGAGGATATCAAGAAACTTCTTGAATTGATATTCTTGCTTTTGTCGCTTCAACCTCTGTGGGAATGGTTGTGGAAGTCAGATATCTTCGATCCTTTCATTGGTCTGGAACCTGATTGATGGCATTGCCGGGGCAACTGGAGTTGTCGAGGCATTGTCAACTGGGGTTGCCGTGGCGTGCCTATCGTTGGTTGCCGAGGCATCCTTATTGCCGGTTACCGAGGCTTGCTTATCGCTGGTTGCCGCGGCAATTCTTGGTTCAGCATCTGAGGCTTTGCCGCTGAGTTCGTCTTGATCTTTTTGTGGAGTTTTGTTTGATGAGCAAGCTTGAGCCTCTTTAAGTTGTTGGCCATTTCTAGTGGTGATCGCCTTACATTGCTCATGGCCAGTTCCTCTTGCGACTTCAGTATCGCTAGGTAAACCTCCTTGCGGTCTAGTATTCAGGTTTTGAGCAAATTGCCCTACTTGATTTTCCAATGATTTGATTGCCGCCTCTTGGTTTTGCAATCTCATCTCGGTCCTGTAAATAAAAGCATCAGTTCTTTTTATAAAGTTACTATTCTCAGCCATATAAGATTCAGTTTTCAACATAAAAGCATTGAGAGAATTTTCCAAAGAACTAGATGTTGTCGGTTGTTGCTGCGGCAACTATTGCGTGGCATATTCTGCTGGAATCCCGATGCTTGTGCGTTCTGATTGTTCTAGTTTAGAGCATTGTTGGGATTACTCCATGAAAAATTCGGGTGCTTCTTCCAAGCTGGATTGTATGTATTGGACATCACATTGTTGTTCCAGTTGTAATTCCCCACATAAGAGCTAGATTCCGGATTCTGCATACATTCAGAAGAATCATGGTTACCACCACATAACTCACAAAAGGAATCCATTACCTTGACCTCCTGTGTGTTGTTTGGTTTCTGCATGTTCTGGACCATCTTAGTTAGAGTGGCCAATTGTGCCGAAATTGAGTCTGATGATCCCAGTTCATGTATTATGGCTTGGCGTCTAGCTCCTCCTCTTCTAGCAGAGGGGAATTGATAATCATTCTTGGCAAGCCTGTTTAGAATTTGCATTGCTTCCTCCGGTGATTTATCTAAGAGTATGCCGTTTGTCGAGGCGTCTAGCATCATCCTTGCTGGTGTATTCACAGCATTGTAGAACATTGTTACTTGTGTCCACACTAGGAATCCGTGTAGGGGGAATTTGTGTAGAAGTTCTCTTTATCGCTCCCAAGCCTCGTACATGGATTCATCATCTGCCTGCCGAAAAGAAGTAATTTCGTTACGAAGCTTATCAGTCAGATTTGTAGCTTTAAATCGAGCAAGGAAATCACGACAAAGATCAGTCCAAGATCCTATTGATCCGGCAGGAATACTATTCAACCATGCTTTCGCCCTATCCCTCAGTGACTAGAGGAATCATCTTAGTCGTAAAACATCGGGGGTGACTCCTTGTATTTTGAATAAATTGCAAATCTCGAGGAAAGATTTAAGATGTTGTCGTGCATCTTCAGTTGTTGAGCCGCCAAATTGACCAATTGTGTTGATCATATTAAACATTATCGGTTTCAACTCAAAGTGGTCGGCTTCAATTTCAGGTGTGACAACTCCTGGATTAAGTCCTTCAAGATCTTCTTCAAGATAGTCTCGAATAGTTCTGTTTCGTGCAAGAATCACTCCTTCTGCTGGAACATCCTGATTCATATTGCCATCTTGATTATCCATTGCTACTCTTAACCTTCGTCTAAGTCTTTGCAAGGTTCGTTCGATTTCTGGATCAAAGGGATATTCTGGTGTAATCGGTCTCGCCCTGGTCATATACCAATGCAAAACCAAAGTTTGTTAGCCCTTTGAATCTTAAACAAGAACAATAAAAAAATTTGCAAGAAAATAAAAACAAAGTTGCTATTGCCAATCCCCGGCAACAGCGCCAAAAACTTGTTGCGCGTAATAAGTGCTCCGCAATTGTGCAAGTGTACATGTCGCAAGTTATAGTATAAAAAATACCATCTCCACAGGGATTGGTGCCACTTCAAGAATCTAATCTCTTGCACTGTAAAAAATAAAAACACAAGTAGGCGATTGTAGGAGTTTAACTAACAACTAAACTAGAAAGCAATAAAGTAAAAGAAGATGTAATTAAATGAGAGAGAATAGGCCAGGTTATCGTGAGTTGAGGAGTGATAGCTGATAGGATCGACTTGGTAAAAGAGTGCAAGGGCAACTCAGTTTCCGTGGCAACTTGCGCAGCGGGGTTGCCTTGGCAACTAATCGACGGTTGCCTGGGCAACTGGCTAGGAAACTGTTTGGGTGGCTGGGTAGCAGCTTCAAGTTTCGGCAGAGCGTTCTTCAATGGTTTTTTCTTATCCCTAAGTTGAAACTCTAGCTATTTGTGCATGCCTTGATAATACATCCCTACGTGAATCAAGGGTGAACAACAACCAATCTTGCCCTCCTCTTAGCTGTTGAAATCCTTAACTTATTCCTAAGCCGGATTAATCTTCACCATCAATATATTGAATAAAGACCATACTCATTCGTTTCTTGAATCTAACTCTCCCGATATTAGATAAATAGATGGAGTTACGAGATCCTCTCCCAATTCACTCGCAAACAAGAATAAAAACCAAGAATGAGTAAACCTTGAATTGAAAGTGAAAACTCTTATTACCTAAACAAAATCCAATTGTTTCTCACAACCACAAAACACAATAACCCCAACCAATCAATTTAGTTCATGGTTGGGTTCAAAAGATATACAAAGAATAATCCCCAAACCATGAATCTAATGGAAGCAAAGAAAAAGAAGAAATCGATCAGCTCTCTTTGGAAAATCTCTCCCAATCGAACTCTCCCCTCTTGAACTCTCTTGTCGAAATATCTCCATTCTTACTCTTTATCGAAAATTCTCCCTTCTCCCCCTCCTTGGAGTTGACGGCTTGATCCTTAATTTATAGGGCTAGGTCAAAGTCTTTTTTGAGGAGGAAGTTAAGCTGGAATTAAATTATCTTTAAAGAATATAATTCTTTATTATATTTAAATTCCTTCTAGAACTTCTCCTATCTTCTTGGGATTTAATTTCTCTTTAACCTTTTCATGGAAATCAAACTCCTTTGGGATTTAGCTTTGCTCCACGTCATCTTGGGCCTATCTAGTCATCAATTTCGACTACCATGTCATCTTATTCCTTGTCAAAAATTGCCCTGGCAACTAGCTCGGCATCTCCTTCATGCATTGCCCTAGCAACTAGCTCGCATCTCCTTCATGCATTGCCCTGGCAACTGGCTGCTTTGGCAAGTGATTCTGTACACACACACAAAAACACACCAAAACGGTATCTTTTTCCACAAAATTGAGAAAAATATGAAATCAAGCTTGTCCACCAAGGAAACTATGCAAACTTGCATGAATGACTAATAATGCAACTAATATGAGCCTAAGCCTAGCAATAATAAGAATAAAAAAGGTAATAAAAATAGTACTTTTGAACACTTAACAATTAGACCATACAATATTTAGTGACCATCTTGTAAATTATTCAAAACTATGTCCAATGTCTTTTAACATAATCAACTACCTTCGTATCGATACACTTTGGGGTTGTATCAATACGAATACACATGAACCTCGCCTTCATTTGACTCTACCCAAAACCTGTATTTATACGTCATCACCCGTATCGATACATGTTGACCAAGGTTGACCCATTTTGGTACACCCTAAGGTAGTATCAATGCAATTTATTTTCCAGACCTTACTGTCAAGATCTGTATCGATACACCCCCTTTTGTGTATCGATACGCTCAGTTTTACCAAGTCCAAATATGCAAGGTCGTATCGGTACAGCTTGACCTGTATAGATACGCATGTCTTGTAATGATAGATTCTAGCTGGATTTTATTCGAATTAACATATCAAAACTTATCAAATTTTAACATCAAGTTTATAACTACTTAATCTACTAGTATGTAAAATTTTAGGTTCATTTGAATCTGTTTACTATGATTTTACCATTTAGTGCCTTTAAGCCCAAGTTAACTAGCTTCTCTAATTTACAACCACACCATATTCCATTTTTAGCATCTAGACACTTTAGAACCATTACATACATATCAAAATAGACCAATGTAGCATGTCTAAGCCCTATGACACCATACTAGGTGTTCAAAACAAAATGTAAGCATATTGAAATTGGTGGGAGTGACTTGCAACTTCAACAACATGATCGAGGCTCGGATTCCTTCAAGGTCCTAAAATGCATGAGACACAGGGATGTTAGGCTTACATAGCCTAGTGAGGTAGTTATAACAAGTGGAACATAAATTCATCAATGGCATGAATGACATGTAACATGCTTGTATGACATGTACATATATCATTATTCATATATAGATCATACTCAAAGTCAAATGTCATATTTTTATATATCACATGTAAACCATAAACACATATCATCTCCTTGGACATAGAAACCAATGGATACGCGGATTCCCCTATACAACAAATCTTATCGAAAATAGGCCTTAGCCTTGAGCTGTAGCTCAGGTGTCCCTTACACAATCCAACCTTTTCTCCCCGCATATAGGCCGTAGCCCTGGACCGTAGTCCAATCCCTTACATAGTGATCTCAAATAACCCTGTGGCATGCCAATTGTATCCAAAATCCACAAGTGTCCAAGGTTACACATATCATCAAAAAACTTACCTTTGTGCCCTTAGGCCATATCATATCGGATTGCAAATTCAGACTTGGCTCTAAATCACATATCATGTCATTTATGCATATCTCAATTTCCACGTGTATCAATGTTAACATCAAACAACTTTCACATATATCATATAATGATTAAGTTATGGCATATCGTAATGCATCAAAACAATAGGATGACCTTACCACACTTACCACATGGAGTTCACATCTTGTAGGCTCTACTTGAGCTACTAAAATGAAGACACAACGTAATCTTAAAACAAATGCAACCAGGATCACACCTAGCCAATCTCGAGACACAACTACACTCACCTAGCAATAGGAGGCTTCAAGATTCCCGGATTACAATCCCCTTGCCCTCGGAAGAATTCGGAATAGTTGATGATGAAGATGGCTTGTCTTCCGCCACTTGAGCTAATTCAAAAATTAGGGAATTCCATTAGAATCAAAACTAATGATTCACAAATAGTTTTCAAATTTACCAAAGCTTGTAGACAACATTAAAACAAAGAAATTGGCTTTCTAACACATGAGCTTAGCTTGAACACTCCAGACTTAAATCTTGAAATTAAACTCCAAGGATTGATGGAATCATTAAATTGACATAGGGGTTTTACTTACCCAGTTACAAGATTTCAATTGGTGTATTGAAATCACACAAAGGTTAAGGATTAGATCGCGGTGCTTGCTTGAGCTTGAGGAAGAAGATGAAAATGGAGGTGTTTGCTTATTCCTTTCGAACAAGGGTATGTTTGGTTTCGGGAGATTCAAACAATGAAGAAAAGATTTTTTCCCTATTCATTTTAAGGTGACTAAAACCTTAATCATTATCCACCTCACCCTTAGCCAATAAAAAGCTTGCCCCTAGCAAGAGGTTTGCTTAAATTACTAATTTCTATCAATTCAAGGCCTTTTCACAATTTTAAGCAATTGATGACTAATTGTCATCTCTTCAGATCATTCCCACGTAAAGAAATGGTAAGCTAGTAGGTGACTCAGCCCCCTACTTTCAATCTTTACAAATTGATCTCTAAATCGATTTAGATAGGGACTCGAATTGATACACCTTAGGGTCGTATCGATACGGCTAAGCTAGGTTTGGTAAGTTTGTTTGAAACAGTTGGGTCGCATTGATACATGTCCTACCGTACCGATATGCCTATCTTAAATCTAACTTTTTCAGCATTTTCAATGGAACCCTTCACTTCCATTCCTTACAAAAAGGTCCAAAAATTTTGATTAAGCCCTAAATAACTTTCATTACTTGAATATGAGATACAAAGGCTTGAGCAAATATATCATTTGGCATAAACGGTACAAAATTTCTGGTCATCGAAACCTAATTCTGACTAGGCCGGTTTTCAGGGTGTGACATCCATTCCTTCTAATGCCTCATTGAACCTCTCATCCTCACTGCGCTTGGCGCCCTCTAGACTAGATTCATTTATCTTTTATCCCATATTGATTATCCTGTCAGTCACAAAAATATTTTTCATGTCAGGATAGGTCATACGCTCCCACGAAATGTCCTCACCTTTGAATCTAGCCTTCCCTTGCTCCTCTCTCTTCTTCCATTCTAGCTTTCTTTGCTAAAAATTGGGCTTATGGATGAGCCTGAACTGGTCTTTCTTGTTGATGACACTCTTGGCGTGCAAACACCCTTGCATGTTCCTTCTGAGTCCTTTACCTTTCCTAGCTCCTCATCCCAAAGTCTGCCAAATAGTCATCTTAGTGCAATTTGACAACCTAGGGCGTGGGACCTTGCTTCATTCTGCCACAAAGGTACCATTCACAAATTCCAAAGCCCTAAAGAACACTCAACAACATCTTTGTTGTTTCAGATGTAAGGAGCATCGGTGGTTACGGAAACGATGATATCTTGTTCGGCCCCCACACTTACCGACTTCCCCTTAATAACAAATTTTAATTTTTGGTGTAATGATGAAGGCACGATCCTGGATGAATGAATCCACGGCCTACCTAACAGACAATTATAAGTTGGTCGAATGTCCATCACCACAAACTCAACGATGTACTCGGTAGGTCCGATTAATAGTGGAATCTCAATCTTCCTAATCACACCCCTTTAGGTCCCATCAAATGCCCTAACAGAGTTTTGGCATGGCTTCATGTGTGAACTATTTATAGGCAACCTTTGCAACGTCGCCATTAGAAACATATTCAAAGCATATTCATTGTCAATGAGTACCCCTGGCAAGACATATCCCTTATAGTGGGTGATAATATTCAACGATTTGGTTAATCCCATGCCCTCGTCCAGAATCTTATCGTCACTGAAAGTGATATAGTTATCCGCGGCAATGACTATTCGATCTAATTTGCTTACCGAGATGTCATTCAGGACGAACGTCTGATTCAACACTTTCACAATGCACTTCGGTGTTTTTTTTAGCTCAACAACAACTCAAGCACTAAAATATGTGCTTGTTGTTTTTGGAGCTACTCGATGATGCTATACTCATTGTTCTTTAAGAACCTTAAGAACTCTTGAGCTTGTGTCTCTGTCACCGGCTCATTAATCTTTGAAGGAGGCTCTTCCCTAAAAATCTTTTCAGGCTCGGCCACAGCTGTTTTCCCATTGTCTTTCGACCCCTTCACTGTCTTTGAGGTTTTTGGTGAATAACACCAACCACTTCTTGTAAAATGCCCCACCTCATTCACTGTTTTGTCTTTTGACTCCATTGGGTCTTCCTTTTTTCCTGGCTTCTCTTCATCAAATGGCTTCTCATCTCTTTGTGGTTTTGAATTCCTTGGTATTGAGATGTGAGCGGTATAGCTCCACAGAACCTTCCGGGTATCCTTGAATGGAAAGAAAGCTGGAGCCAAAATTTGGAGCTTCATAGCTATTTTAAGACTTTCTCCTTGGTATGGATTTTCTTCCTTCGACTTAAGTGATATGACAAATGGCCTATCTACCTCATACTTGATCTTAGAGCTATCCGATGTACATACGTCTAGCTCCTTTCTTTCCCTGTCCTTCTCGAAGAATTCAATCTCCTTATTATCCATCATCTTCTGGATTACTCGTTTAAACTTCTCGCAACATTGAATATCGTGTCCTTCTTCTTGATGAAACTCGCAATATGATCCGCACCCTTTTTGCATAATTTCCATGCCCCGATCAATTATGCGTGATATGCATAGTTGTTGGAATACCCATCTCAAAGGGGACTTGACCTCGGACACTTCTGTTTTGGCTTTTCTAGATTATTATTCCTCGATTGCAATCACACCACGACCTCCATGATTCGATAATGGGTTGGTGGCCACATTCGGTTCATCTAACTGCAACACCCCATTTTTTATCATGTTCTACACAAACTTTTTAAATGAATATAGTTCTCAATTGAGTGTCCCAAAACTCCAGCATGATAATCGTAGTGTGCTTTTTTATCATAACACGTAAGGAATGGTGGTTTGGAAAGTGCGACATAATAAGGCCGGACCAAGTCAGCCTCATGTAATTACGAGTATAGTTCAGCATAAGACACTGGGATATGAGTGAAGGCCATCTTTGGAGCTGTATAGGTGCTCGTGGTATTCACCTCATCATCTTTTCTCTTGTAGTTCCTCCGAGCACTCTCCCCACTATCAATCCTTCCACTCTTTATGGCCACTTCGATTGACTCCCCAGTTCTTACCATGTCGGCAAAATTCTTAGTGGTATTGTTTATCAATCAATCGAACAACGTACCCCTAAAAGTATTGACAAACAATAGTGTGATCTCGTGCTCGGGGATCGGTGGTTGGATCTGAGCAGCCACGTTATGCCACCTTTGAGCATACTGGCATAAACTCTCATTTGACCTTTACTTCATTCCTTCTAACATGATTCCGCTAGGGGTCATGTTAGTTACATGCTTGTATTATTCCAAAAAAGCCCTTAAATGATCCTTCCACGACTTGATGTTAACTCGACTGAGTTGAGTGTACCATCGGGTCACAGAACCAGTCAAGCTATCTTGAAAGTAGTGAATGAGTAGCTTCTCGTCTTTTATAAAAGCTGCTATCTTCCGACAATACATGGTGATGTGAGCTGAGGGGCATATAGTTCCGTCATACTTATCAAAATCAGGAACTTTGAATTTCAGTGGAAGGACCAAATCTGCCACTAGGCTTAAATAACTAGCATCGTTCCCTTGGTCATCCATCCCTTGCAAGGTCTTGAATTTTTCTTCAAAGAAACAGAACCTTTCCTCGTACTTCTTTTCCATCTCGACTCTAATTCTTTCCTCCACCTCATTTATCATGTTTAGATCCAGTACCTCATTCTCGTAGCTTACCCCTAGATCAATGGGTTGATTTGCTGAAGCTCTCATGTGGTGGCTAGCAGATGCCCCCATGGGATAATTGGCAGATACCCTCACCAGATTGATATACACTTTCTTTTTTGGATCTGGCATTTCTAGCTGAACCTTCACATGAGATGCAGTACCCTCTTGTTCTTCAATATTCGAGCTATTGATAGAGATCCCTTCTTTGCCTTTCATCTTGATTAGCAAATCAGTCATCTAAGCAATGATAGAAGCTTGTGACTGCGAACCTAATCCATGATATTCTGTTGAATCCCATCCAAATGAACCTCAAGGTCCTTCTGACCTTGTTCCACCTTACCCATTTTTTCCTCCATTACTCTCGATTGTAAACGGCTACCGTACTAGTGCAGAATGGTTGTAGGTTAAACTTTCACTTTTTGTCATGATATTTCCATCATTAATTCCATTGTTTCATTAATTAATGCATGATATATGTATGTATGTCATAAAATGTATCCACAAATGATAAAATCAAACAAATAAATAAGAGAATGTATGTAAATAAAGGCGTTGATTCCGATAGGTGATAACCTTAGAATAACTTTTGTTGAAAATAAAGAGGTCTCGATTACAAAGCAAATAGAACAACTTCTTACAAATAGGCACGGGCCCTAACTCCTAATTCTTTGACAGCTTGAAGTAGTTGAATGAATCTTAGTGCTTCTTCTATCTCTGGGGCAATGAAAGGACAAAATGCTTCAACTTTCGCGGCTAGATTCCTTACGTGTTGTGCTACCTCTTGCACCTGAACCATCAAAGTGGTGTAGAAGTCATCCCGGTCTTTAATCATTTGGGTAGCATCACGAAGTCACTTTAACCAATAGTTGTCTACCACTTCCGTGGCTTCTTCAAGAACCGTGAGTCGACCCAAGTAATCTTGAACTATATCCTCTAAAACCTCAATGTGGGCTTGAAGCATCACATTCTCTTGCTGACTGGCCTGAAGTTTAAGGAAGCCATTCCGATCACGATATTCTTGGAGGATTGATTCAACTCTGCTACCCTTGCCTCTAGCTGGGCATTCTGAGCTTAGCTTTGGTTCAGACTCTCAAAAGTGGTATTATATAGACCTTACATCTCTAGCAGACGATTCTTGTTACCATGCAATTTTCTTTTCCAAGCGACACCATTCTCTCTTTCCCAATCCACTGCTTGCTTGACTTTTTCCTTTTCTTACTTGGACTTTTCTCTTTCTCGATCAATTGCACTCTTACAAGCCTTTCTCTCATTCTCGATGACCAACTTGTGGCTTTTTCTTTCTTTCTCAATGGTTCACTTACCTTTCTCTTTTTCTTCCTCAACCAACCGCATGCTATTTTCCTTCTCTTTCTCAACTGCTATAAGCCTCTTTCGGTCGACACTTCTTACCAAAGCTTGAAGCTTGACGGTATTATTTTGGTAAAGGGTCTTCTTTTCCTTTAAGTCTGCAATTTCCTTCTTTACATCCTTGATTGTCCCGTCGCGTATATCCACGTCCAAGCTTACCTTGTAGAGTTTGCTCACAGGTTTAGTTTGCAAGGCATCCATCTTATTCTTGACCTTCTCTAGTTCATTCCTCAAAACATCAGCTTCTAAAGGGATTATCTTCATGTGCTCTTCTAGTGTTATGGCTGGCCCTCGATCTGGCTTTGGAATTTCATCATTTATCCTCCATCGTCTCCAAAAATCATAATCAGAAGTGAACAAGCATTTGCTATCTTCCTTCACCTTCATATGGTAGCAATGATCCCAAACCCTAGAGACATTTTGAATCTTCTCTTTAAATTCACCCTTGAAAGCAAATTCGGTATGACTCAAACCCGAAGTAATAGGAACAAATCCAAACTATCTCGAAACCAACAAAGGGGCACAACCAATCCTTCCATGCAAACCCAACATCATTAACCAATTATAATCTCCACACCAGTATAGGAAACGAGTAACACTGCCTAGCCAAGGTACTTGCCAAACTATGTCACCATCTTGAAGGTTTTTGAGAATCAAGGTCCACTTCTTGTTGGAATCTTCTCGCCACTCCATGGCCAAATATTCTCGTAAGGGAGAAAAGCTTCCCAAGAATATGCAGGGTAAAACTTTCTTCGGTGTTTTCCAAAAGTGACATTGGATCCAAACCTGAAGTAACTGAGTACAACCTCTAAGTTGCCCCTCCTCGTGCCTTCGGATAGCATTCAAAGAAATAAAAGTCTCGGTCAAGATTGTCGGTGCTAGATTTGCCATTCTCTTTAAACGTTCCAATAAATCCAAAACAGCTACATCAATGCCATTCAAAACTCTCAGAAAGATTATCAAACCATATATCCCCAAGGTAAATAAGTCCATCTTCATAATCTCATCCAGGTGCGTAGGTATTATATCTCGTATGCATTCCCATGAAAAAGAGACACTATCACCTCAATTCTAAATCAAACCTTTTACCCAATCTTCACTAATTCCAACTATGTTCCTAAGCTTGATGAGATAATTCTGAGACTGCGGGTGTTTAGAATAAATCCAATCTTTCTGAACATTTCTATGATTAAGTAGTGTCGTGTACTCTTCCATGGTGGGCATCATGTCCTCCCCATTGAAAGTGAAACAACAAAATGTGGGATTCCAAAACTGAAATAAAGCTCGAAACAGGGGTTCATTGATTCTGACGTACATCAAATCAGCTACATCACCATAGCTATTGCGGAACAGATTCTTCAACCTCGAATCCCAACTTTCCCATATCTTCTTCAAGTCGTGAAGATCACTTTGCTTTATACTCACATAAGTATACCCCGATACTATGCACTCGCTTGGCAAACTGTCACTTTGAACCCTTTTGTTTCTCTCGGACCAAAGTCGGACTTGTGAATTGATTTCCTCCTTCTCAAGATACCTCCCATCCATAATGAAAGATCCCTAATTGGGAGAACAACTTCGAATCAACACCTTTATGTCATGTCATGTAAACGCAAGAAGGCAAAAAAAGCAAAATAAAACAAAACACAAAAGAATAAGTTAGTAACAAATAAAAAAATAAATGAAACTAGAATCAAAGCGGAAATTTAAACAAACAAAACAAGAAACAAACCTAATTGCATCCCATCTAAAACACTTAGGTTATTCGCATGGCTCTAAAAGGGGTAGGCTTTCTATGTTCACTACATGCAGTTTTGGTGCTAGGAAGGTACCCGAATTGTCCTCGTTGTCCCCTACTAAGGGTAGCAAGGCCCCCGATCATCACCCATTATAGGCTCATTTCAACCGAGTTCAATTCAAGGGGACCCATTCACTATGTCCGTACGAAGAAACAATATTCCCACGAAAACATAGGGTACTCGAGCCCCAAAGGTACTTACTATGCCCACACGGATGAACAATATCCCCACTTAAAAGGATGGGTTTATATGTCAAATTTTAAATGCATTAAAATAAACTCGCATTTATAAACAAATATCAACTTAATTGTCACTTTAACTTGCAACCTCTCATATTAATAAAACGGTAATTTTTTTAGGCTTGACTCTTTTTTTTTGTAAAAAACAAAAATAAGTCCCTAGAGGAGTCGCCATGCTATAGCGACATTTTAAAAATGCAAATTGGTTTGATGTATACCTCTTTTGGAAATGTTTATTTGAAAACGGAATTTTATTTTAAAAATCGCATCTTTGAAATAAAAGACTTGGAGTCACCACCGATCACTTGGATTAGGTAGACCGGACACCAAAAATAAAACCAGAGATTCTGGGTTCGGGAGTCAATTACGAGTGGTAAAGGTTTCACACCCCCACTACGCTCGGAAATCGGTACCAAATTAATTACCACTTTGTTACTATTAGATTTTGCAAGTTAAAGTAACAATTAAACCAAAATTCGGTTATACATGCGAGTAAATTTAAGGGCTCCGTTATTCGAGAATAAATAAATAAACCACCACCACTACGACTGGTACTGGCCACGCTTATTCCCAAATAAAATGGCACCACATTAGCAGTTTATATCCCGGATGCAACATATAACAACAAAACATAATATGGTAAAAACATATAAATAGACATGAAGTAAAAGAAGGAAAAAAGGTCCGATAATATATAATATAGTACTATTATATAAAATATTATATAGATAAATATCATACGTATATATATATACGCATGCTAATATATTTAAACATACATACAAAAGTTTGGGTAGGCAGTAGCCAACACATGCACGCACGCACGTATTAAAACTATATAACATATACTATATATGAACATTTGTAATATATAGGTATATATTAAAAACATATATTGTATATTATATAAAAACTATATATTGTAGTGGATATACGCGTAACACTTATGTATGAAAACTATATATTATATTAGATATAAAACTCATAGTATATACTAAAAAACTATATATTATACAAGAAATATATATTATACTAATATGCGCACACCAAGACTACATCATACATTTATATCATAATAATACAAAAAAAGCATATAGGAATGAAATGTAAAGAAAATAAGTTACAGAGCAAAAATATAAAATGCATGAAGATAGGGGCAAAACGGTAAAGATTTTAAAAATTCAGGGACTATGACTATGGTTTAAAATGACGGAAGGACCGTGGGCGTGATTTTGAAAACGCTAAGGGATTTAAAAATAAAATAACCCATTTTTTTATTAAAACACGTATAAATTCGCATTTTTTGCCGAAAACAAATAAAATGCTTAAAAAATCGGATAACCATCTCATTCCCTCTTTTTTCTCTCTAAAATTCGGGTGTTCAGATTTCAACCTCGCCACCAAGAACTCCAGAATTCGGCTATCATTTCCAAGGTTCCGATGGTCGATCGTCGTACCCCGCCGCACCAGCCGCCGCTCGTCGATGCTGGTGCACCTTAAAACCTCAAAAAACCATCGCTTTCTCTTTCTAAAACCAGATATGACCTCAAATTTAAAAAAATGATAAAGCCACTTCAAGTTTGTTAAATCTAGAAACCAAAAACCCATTTTTTAATGACAATAGAACCTCAAAACCTAGATCTAAAAGTGTCAACCAGTCCCCCTTTTGCCTGTCTGCCTCTTCATCGGTTCACCACGCACAGCCACAAGGAGGTCGGTAGGCTTATCACCGACGAGGGAGAGCAAACGACGTGAGGGAGTCGAACCGACGAAGGTAAAACCAAAACCCTAGTTCTATTTTGCGTATGATGATTTGAAATGGAAAGAAATGAGAGGAGATACCTGTGAACTTTGCTTCTGTTCTATTGCTCAAATTTTCCAGAGTTCAACCATGCTTACAAATTTTTAGGGTTTTTCTTTTATACCCTGGTAATTACATTCATTTAGAAAATAGAAAAATAAAATCTAAAAATCCTATTGGTTGTCTTTGTTGTTTCTAGTATTTTGGTGTATCCTCTGAAAATGTTGGTTTTTCCCCTGATATTCTTTTGATAATCTGAATTGTGTTTCCTTGCATGTGAGTGAACGAAAAGGTGGAGGGGACCAGGAAGAGAAACGCCTCTGTATGCCGACGTGGAACCAAATCTGAAGGCTACGGTTGATCAGGAATGGATGGACAGCTTGGGTTTGATCCTAGATCGGATGGCCAGAATGCCTGCGTAAGAATCTGGACGGTTGGGAGGAAGCAGAAGTGACGTGCGTGAGCCCCGCATGCGTAGGGTAACCGAAGGGTCGTGCGTAAATCGTACGCGCGGTGGACGTAATTTGGGTCGTTGATGGTAATCCAGATCCAACGGTCTTGCTTGAGGCGGCGCCAGGTGGACATGATAGACTCTTAACGTTTCTCTTGATGCACCCATCTGGACCATTAGATCAAGATTGATCTAACGGCTGTCACCTGGCTGCGCGAAGACAAAGATGGTAGATAGGATTTTAAAATTTGGGCCTAACGGGCCTTATCTAATATATATTTTTGGGCTTTGTAAATGGACTGTATATATATGGGCTGAAATTTATAAAATGTGGGCTTTTTATTTAAAGTTTGTTTTTTTGGGTTTTAAATCTATTTAATAACAATAATAATATTAATAACACTAATAATATGATAAAAATGATACTTATAGTATTATATAATGATATACTAATACGTAATAACAAAACCAAACTTCAAAGTTAATAGTACTTAATTGTAATACTAGTAATCTTTTTGTTTCTTTTAGCTTTAATGATACGTACTTAATGAAATAGACAAAGTAGAGAGCGTAAACACACAATGCTTAGTGATACAATGCTTAGTGATGTCGTTCTTAAACAAATCAATGATGCATTTCAAAATCCATTTGAAAACCACATATCATATGAAGTATAGAGCATGCTTAATTAAACCAAAGCATTTTCTCATTTGTTTCCAAAACAAATCATGCATAACAACCATATGCATCAAAACTCTATTCTTATATCTCATACATTACATATATTGGCTTTAAAAGGTGACCCCGGATAGACTTACCTCTATCCTTAGATAGACTTGCCTCTATCCTCACATTCAAAAACAAAAATGTTAATTAACACATCAGATACATGGATTTCACATGATGGACTCACCTTCACCAAATCTTTCTTCGGTCGGGAATAGGCTCACCCCTATTATGTCGTGATAGGATTACCCCTAATACACAACAATAGGCTTACCCTTATTGTAAGAGAGCGAAGAATACCATCAGCCCGAGTAGCCATATCGCTATACCTCAAGAGCCACGGAGCGATCGACTTTATATTGTAGTGCACTTAATCCTATGGCATGCCAACTATATCGGATACTTTTTCATTTACGTCACATAGCCAATATATCATTTTCAAATACATTTACTTACTATTTTCCAATGCATTTCTCAAAACCGTTTCATATGCAAAACCACATTGCCAAAGGCAACAACACATTCCCTTCAAGGAACGAATGCTCATAGGCATTCATTTACTTGATTAAACATTGCATATTAACCCAAAACAATGTATTTACAGTAAGTAAACCAAACCATGTTTAAAACCAAAATATGAAATCCGCAAGCTCATATCAAAGCCAATAACCAAGCGAAATAAGGAAAACTTACGCTTAAGCTTAGTTAAGCTTTTTAGGCTATAACTAAACCTCCATGATCCATTGATCAAACCTTTAAAGAGCTTTAACACGTTTATACACTCACTGATACACTTCACTTTGCTTGCCAACGCGAATCGAGCCTCCGAAATGCAACATACACAACTAGGCAACATTATCTTGATCGTTCCCTATTTTAACCACATAAAACCAAAGGGAAAATACATCATTATGCATTATAATCATTTCCAAACAACAATCCCCTGCATCCTCCACATTACCCTTCCGAAAATTAGCCAAAACTACTGAAATCAACATCAATCTTCGTTTAACAAATACATAACTACAAACCAACGATTCTAACATTCAATCCACATCAAAACACAACCAAAAGCACTTCATAAACATCCTTATATCTCCAATAAGTCAATAACACTCATAACAACCCCAAAAACCACTAAAAACTCATCTAAAAATTAATCAATCAAATAATTTCGGGATTTATTTGAGTAATCTCATTTCACGTTATGATTACCTTATCAAAACATGAATTTACCCAATCAAAATATACAGGTTTCATCAACTTAAACAAATCTTTATGCAAATCATCAAAGTCTCCATTAATAACTCAATTCTTGAAATCCATTGCAAAACTAAGTTAAAAACAATCCAATATCAGCCAACTACTAGGGAAAATCAATAAAGAACCTTAGTTTAAGATAGGAAAATGAAATTCACCTTTGAAGAAGCTTCCACCAAAATTGACGTAAGATTTTCCTTGAATCAAATTTGTGAAATTGATGAAATCTTTGAGAAAATCTTGTGAGGTTTTGTTAGGAATCAAAAGTAGAATCAAATGATAATTTCTACATAGAAAATCAACAAAGAATTTTGAAGAATCATGTTTGGAAATTGAGATAGAAAGCGAGGGAAAATAAAGAGAGGAAATGAGAGAAAATTAGAAAGAATAGGAAAAAGATTTAGAAACCAATTAACTGCGAATTCCTTACTCAATTAAGGTGATCATTTTCTGATTAAAAACATTTAAAAATAATAGGTCTCTAAGAATTCTTAGTATTGGCCCATTTACTAAATAGTCACTAACCCAGTTTTGTAAAGTTTACATTTTAGTCACTAACTCAAAAATCCATTTAATTAGATTAAATTGGCCTTTAATTAAAACCCAAAAGTGTTTAATATAATAATTAACATCCTTTAAAAAATTCAACCCTTTGCCAATTAGTAAAAATTCCCATTTTTATATTTTAATTTCACCCGAAACATATTTAATTCATTAACCTAGTTTAACCGGTTCAAACCAAACCCGGTCAAACCCCTAAACCTTCTAACCCTATTTTTAAGGTGTTACATTTAGGAAACATTTTGGATACTGAGTCTAACAAACGAGCTTTGTTTGCACGGAAGGGTATCCATAAGGCCATTTGTTGCTTACACCCGGGGTTCTTTTGGAAACTTGAGGTTAATAGTAATGTTCGCATGCATGCGGATCGCTGAGGTAGAGCTTCAGCTATCACTCTCTCAGAAAATCACATGGACAACTCTAAGTTGCTAATACGATAACATGATTTTACTGTTCGTGGTCAACCTTTGTAGGATGAGCCAAAAGTACGGACAATTTAACTCCAAGAGGATGCTAATCTGATCCTTCGCACTCCCATCTCTAATGCTCCTCATGATACTATTCTTTGGAGCAAACATGATTCAGGGATTTATTCTGTTAAATCGGATTATACTTTTTTACAATGACCTCCTCCTTATGTAGTTCGGCCCTCTCGAATTTGGAAGCTCATTGCCAAGCTGCTAGTTATCCCTAAAGTTCATACCTTTGGTTGGCGTATCGGTCACGATACTATTCCCACTGGAAGTAGACTATGTATTGCTCACTTAGATCCGGGTCTATGCCCCATTTGTTGCCATGCTTCGAAAACTGTTCTACATGCTCTTCGTGATTGTCCGTCTGCGGCTGAGACTCTATGCCTAGCGGGGATACCCCTCCTGCTCTTATTCATAATAGTGTCTCTCACATTCTTTCATGGCTTAATGATACAACCTCTTTGCTTTCAGTGGACTATTTTGCTCTACAGCTCACATTGCTTTGGAATCTCTAGAATCAACGTAATGATTGGGTCCATGAAGACTGTTTGCAGCCCCTTTGACTTACCGTTATTCATTCCCAAACTTTGTTTCGTGATTTTTCTATGGTTATGGCTTCCCTTTCTCCCGGCTCTCAGACTGCGCCTACGGTGTTTGCGGACCCTCGATGGCAAGCTCATGCGTCGAGCCACATCAAAGTCAACACTGATGGGGCTTTCGACCCTTCCTGTGGTGTTGTTGGCATTGGTATAGTTAATCGTGATTCTCGCGGGTTGGTTTTGGGTGGTCTTGCTCAACACACTGCTTGTTGCATTGACTCAGGTTTGGCTGAAGCCCATGGTGTCACTGTTGGATTGCAGTTGGCTCATGACAAGGCCTAAACTTGTGTTGTGCTAGAGATCGACTTTGTTGTGATCGTCAACAAGTTGAATATGCCATATGGCGACTTACCGGTTCTCAGTCCTCACCTGGACCAGACGCGGTTCCTTTTTAATATTCACCCTGACTATAGAGTCACCTTTGTACTCGGCTAAAGTTTGTAGCCCACTCTTCGTCCTCTTGGGCCCTTAGGTCGTCCTCTTTCGTATTTTTTTACTCGATTTGTCTCGAGCTTATTTCTTTCGATGTACGTGATGATTGTTCATCTTTCTATTCTTAATGAATATCAGGTACTCTTTTCTCCTTAGGTGGTCAGATCCACACCTCGGTTTTATCTAGCCTTAGAGAGTTTTTTTAACGAGGTCTATCTTTTCTTAAAAAAAGAATAAAATAGGCTTGAGAATAAAATTATAATGATTTACTAATTTAAAAATCCTATTTAGAAATTTTGTACAAGGCCCAACCCATATTGTTCGGTTGGGTATCCGTTTAAGCCATTGTTTGATTTCACTAGCAAACACACCACAAACATTCATCTTCTCCACTTAGTTTAATGGGAACCCTGAAATTTTCCCATGTCCTTCAAATGGGATTCATGAAATACCCCCAACAAAAGCAGAAGAATCTTGAGCAACCTAGTACTGTCACTTGTGGGCTCAGAGGAGGAACAAGGAAACCCCTGTGGAAATCAAGGGCGCTTTCCACTGAAGCCATCCAAGCCGTTCATTCCCTCAGGTTAGCCAATTCCGATTCTAAATTACACCATGTTTTCTCCACCAGGCTTTCCAGGTTACTCAAAGCTGACCTTTTGGACACTTTGGCCGAGTTACACAGACAAAACGAATTCCACTTAGCCCTCAAGGTAACCTTTTTTACATGTATGTGTTCTTCTATTTGAAATATTTCTCGGACTGCCTTGATGGATTGGGAGGAACCCTTTAAAGCTATATGTATTATCATTCATTTCCATGCTTAAATGTTAACTTTTTATCTTGCTTTTCAGTTTTGGGTTTAGGTCTTTGAATTGAATGGAAGGAGCCCTATCAAGTTATATATGTATTATGATTCATTTTCATGCCTCACTTATAATGTTTTGTTTCTTTTCAGTTTTCAATTATGTTTTTTTTGCTGGTTTAGGTCTTTGAAATGAAATGGAAGGAACCCTTTAAATCTATATGTGTTATGATTCGTTCTCATGCTTAATATATGACTTTTCTCTTGCTTTTCAGTGTCCATTTATGGGGTATTTTTAGCTGAAACGATTTCCTGGTTTGGGTGTTTACGGTTTACCCTTTGAAGCTATATGTATTACAATTCATTTTCATGCTTAAATTGGAACCTTTATCTTGCTTTTCAGTTGTCAGTGCTGGGCTTTTAGTTGAAATGTTGTCAGATCTTAGGTTTTTGATTTGAAATGGAGGGAACCCTTTAAATTTATATGTATTATGATTCATTTTCATGCTCAACTTGTAACTTTTATCTTGCATTTCAATTTTCAGTTCCGGGTTTTTATGTGAAATAATAGGTCTTTGAATTGAAATGGAAGGAACCCTATTAATCTATATTGATTATGATTCATTTTCATTCTTAATTTATAATTTTTATCTTCCTTTTCAATTATGGGATCTTAGCTGAAATCATGTATTTAGGTTTTCGAATTCGCAAGGAAGGAAGTATGGTACAAACCAGACATGTCCTTGTACTGTGACATGATTCAGCTGTTGGGAAAGAATAAAATGACTGAAATGGCTGAACAACTTTTTGCTGAAATAAAAAAAGATGGCTTGAAACCTAATACAAGGGCATACACCGAGTTGATTGGAGCATATTTACAGGTCGGTCTGATCGAGAAGGCGATGGAGACATATGACAGACTCAAGGCATCTGGTTGTTCCCCAGATAAGTTAACCTTTACAATTTTGATAAGAAACCTCGAGAATGCGGGGAAAGAAGAGCTTGCAGCGGTTTTAAAGAAGGATTGTATTGAATATCTGGAATATCCTGAGAGATTCCTCGAAGATGTTAAAAAGAAACATGTATGAGAATCTCATTTTCTTTATACTTAGTTTTATTAGTTCTGGTTATATATATATATATGCCTCGTATATCTTCCAATTGAAACTTATGAGTGCATTTGTAAGACTGTTTTCCTAGTGGTGATGCAAGGAAAAAAATCATTTAGGAGAAGCATTCGAAGAAATATCTTGCCCCAATTGTTATTTGAAGATGACATGACAGGAACTTAGAACATGCTACCAAAAGTTCTAGCTGCTTGATTAGAGTGGAAAGAAAATGATGTAATACTAGGACAGGTTCAGTTTGTACATAATTTAGGGTTTTTTTTCATGAGAAATTAGGCTTTGCTTGAATTGGAAGTCGTCGAGAGAAAAGTGAAGAAAATGATGTTTTCACCCATGCTTGGTAAGAGACAGAAGTGAACAGACAGAAATAGGAAAGTATTGCTGTTGTTCCGAGGATTGGGCTTGCACGTAAACTAATATCATTAGGAATACGAAGTACCATGTCATTGCTCGACGTATTTGACATATTTGTCGTATATTTTTTTTGAGGTGGTTTTTTTCAAAGTGTCTGAATTGCTGGCTTTTCTGTTTCAGTCAAAAAGGCGGCAACTGGATATCGTTTGACAATTTGCAGTCCTAAGGTGACAAAGGTCGTGACACCATTAGTTTATCCACTCTTATATGAGATGTCGTTTGAAGATTTTCATTAATGCGGATGGACTTGTGCAGCAAAGTTGTTCTCAACCAAACCCCACTTCATGATTTTGTGCATCTGCTCAATGTTCTGGGTTGAAGTTAGATCCATGATCTTGATCAACATCTCCCATACTGTGTCTCGGTAAGTCAGTTAGGAAGTGCATCAAGAATAGCATTATTTAGATTACTTTACGGATTTTTTGTTTTTTGATAGATAAGATCCTGACATTGTCAATAAAATATCCTGCTACAGACAAACATACACGCATACATAACTTGCATGGTTGCAGAGCAAATTGTAGTACTATATTGTTGTACCATGTGTGGATACGTGCCGGATGCGATGTCAAATTGATTCAAGGATTATAGCATATACAATTTCTATGATCTAGAGATTAGCCCGTGAATTTCTCCCATTTTGAAAAGAAACTAACCATCTTACGATATTCCTATAAAACAGTTTTAATTTTCAGTGTTCAGCTAATTGCTCATCATAAAAGCCTTAATGACTCCTTAAACTTGGTAATTCAACTGTAGTAATGCAAAGCTGTTCAACAAGATCCTGAACTATCCACACGAGATGCTGGAACAGTTATGTCAAACATGTTTGCCAAATATAGAACAGAAGCCATGATTATGCAAGTAATCGCAAGCAATGGTGGGATAAGACACCCATGTCTCTTTCAGCGTAGACCCTTTTTTTCTCTCTCTGCAATGCAAAGGCAATGTCCGGAGGAGAGCATACATAGGTGGTATGAAGTGGGCTAACTATAACTCACATGGCACAAGAACAAGACAATAACTATACATCTGTCTATAGGCCACAGATATGGATTGGTTAGCAAAATTGTGATCCAAATTGACAAACACCATTCTCTTAAGATCTATTGATGGAGTTCCAAACTTGTTATACAAAGGAAACATGTTCCTACTTTCCAAGGTGGTTGTGTATTACAAACATATGCAAATGACATGAAACCTATGTTACCCAGACTGTAATTTTCCCTAAACTTATTTGTATCTGTCAACTGTCTGATACGCATTCGAACATGGGCCTATGAACCCTCCAAATAAATAAAAAACCTAGAAAAATATTTATATATCCGTGTCGGACATATACACATCACTCACTGAATCACTCACTCACTGAAAACATGAATCACTCACTGAATCACTTTGATCAACATAAAACTTAAGCTCAACTAGCTAAGTGGCTAGGAGACTTGTTAAACATACTGTGCCATACGTAAGCCCTAGAAAGTACTGTTTCGAGATCTTGATATGCCCAGTTTTGAGTTGGAAGGCGTTGAAGGAACATCACCATCTCTTGGAAGTCAAGCTTTTGAAGTTCATCTGACCACTGAAACATATAGAACAAAGCATTCATCAATTAAGGTTTTGCCAGTTTTGTCACGATTATGAACAAACATGACCAGTAGAATGTTTCAGGGAGGCGACCGGTATCAAAGCATCATTAAAACAAAAAGAACTGCAGTTGAATGGATAGGAATCACAAAGTAAAGCTCATCTATGTTGATCGGACTCTTCATTTTGCTTTAAGTACATGTGTCTCATGCATATCAGGATATGGGTATGGGACATGACACACCAAGGAACATACCAGTGTTGACGTATCCAACACTCACAGCCAAGTTCAAGTAACATAGAAAAGCTCATTAGAAGAGTTCACGAGGAAATGGAAAAGTTGCAGTGTTGTTCCTTCTGAACCATGCAGAAGCAAAATTCAAAGTTGCACATTACACCTTAACATAAATGATACAAGTAAACAGGCTGACTTAGCAATATAGGAAAACAAGCATCCATAAATTTGAATTATGTAAATTTGTGAGACTGCAAGTTTTTAGTTTCATGTCCTCAATCCAACATCTTATCCTGTGTCATCATCTATGTTACCAGGATTAGGGTGAGTGTCGGATACGGATATGTTCAATTTTTTTCTCTGTTTGTCTAAATATTTCAAAGGTCCTTGGTACCCATACCCATGTCTAGATACGCATCAGATATGTGTGGACATTGGTACTTCAAGAAAAATGAAGTCTCGGAAAACATAAACAATAATTATCTTTTTGACAAAAGCAATGGTGATTATTTTTCTTTTAGATAAGGAAAAGAAAGAATTAAACACGCACAGACAAACATCTTTTTAATTGAACAATTACCAAAGCTGCATCTCCTTAAGGTTGCAAAAATGCAGTCAAAGCTATAAGCTAGTAAAACAGTTCAGCACAAAGGAAGCTAGAGTGCTCACCGTTAAAAGAAAACTGGCAAATATGTAGACAAGGAAATCCGGCAATGCATCTCCTTCAGCAAGATAAGTGTCCCATAGACGGGTTACTAGATGAAAAGGGAGCTATTAAACAAACAAAATAAATAAATAAATAAATAAAAGTTGGAGCATTTGGTCAATCATGTATAAAAAAATATTTGAAATGCAGGATAAACCAATAAAATATGGATAATGCGATGAAACCTTACCTCGCGTATAAGCAAACAGTTGAACCAGCGAAAAGCAAACTGAAGAAATTCAAGTCCTTGGTCCTCCATATGTCTAGAAACAGGTTCTGGTTCATGTTAAAGAACAAAGAAGTCAATAAGTCAGAGATGAAATTAGAACATGAAAACGTAAACAAAATTTATGTCGATAAAGAAACATTATATAGGGGAATACTACATAGGGACATAAACATCTTTCTTTCCATCATAACCCTTAAAACAAAGAAAGTACTCAAACACAGACCCCCCCCTGTCACCCAGACAAAAAAAAAAGCTGATTCTTTTTCTGTAACATCAAGAAAAAGGGTGTGCCTGTACATGTATTCCCCACCTCTTGCTTTCTTGGGAACTATTAGAAAACAGAATTTGCTTGGTAAATGATGACTTAAAATTCCTTCATAAAGCAAAAAGTGGTTTGAGTTCATAAAAAGTGCAATTTTAGGGAGAGAACTGGAAGGCCTCTATAGAGTTTACCATCAATGCGCCTAACCAATTCCTTCAGCTTAAATACATGCCTCTGGATTCCCGGTTGAGCAAATGTATAATGGTCTTGCATGCCATCAAGCAACTTTGATAAGCACCAGTAGCAATCAGCTTCTATGTTGGATATCTTGTCGGAAGGAATATCAGACATTGACCAACTATCTATGCTCCCTTCTAAGTACTCTGATAAGAAGACAACTAGAAAGGGTGTTACAAGATCATTTATCCCCTGCACATATCCGCTGGCAGGATGCCGAATGGCCCTGTACATGAAGTTAAAGAGCAGCATCAGTTACCCCCAAAATAACACTAGAATCTCAAAAGTTGCTTCTAAGCAAATCATAAATCTATGTTAAAAAAACTGGACCAGAGGCCAAACCGGTCAGACCTCCATTCCCGGTTCAACCAGGCAATTCAATGTTTCCTTGAGTTTTTAATGTTTAAATACTTTAAACACTTAGTTTAATGTAAAATAAACTATAAAAGCAGTTGATAGTTAACAAAAAATGCATTAAGATTAGTATTAATATTTTACTATAAACTAGGAGATTAAAAGAGCATATCTCATAAGTTGCAAATAAATAGAAAACCAGTATTTTACCATCCAGTCCGTTCTCTTGGTGGTTTAACAGGATTACATAATCAAGCATTTCATTATCAAAAACCAAAGTTTTACATTTTTTAAAAATATTGAGTTTTGCATAAGAAAGCATCAGTAAGTGTGAATTCATCAACTCAAATAGTACTTTACCATGTATAAAGAATGCGCTCCAAAGATTTTTGAACTTGAGCTTGCTGAAAGAAAGCAACATCGGGTACAGTCCTGGGACAATCAACAGAAATCTAACAAACAGAATAAACACCATTGTTAAATCGAGCATAGAAGGCTGACAGTCAAGTTTGAGAATAAAATAAGGATAAAGGTACCTGACGAAGCATACTAATCTCATCAGCTGACCGTTCAGAGTCGGGAATGTCATAAAATTGACCAACACAATCAAGATACTCATTGCGTTTCCTCCTTAGAGCTCCCTCCCTTCTATCTGAATTAGATGGCGCATATCCCTGTTGTCAGTTCATACAATTTCAAACGAGTAACCAAATTTATTTCATAAAGACAATCTATATCAATCTAATAAAATATTAGTTAGCCCAGGATATTAAATATGAGGCATGCAGATTTTTTTCGTCTAAAAAGTGGCTTCATTGGTTCCATTAATTGGAATACAAAGCCAACAAGACATCACAACAAAGAGAAAGACAACCCCCTTAAGAAATTGCATTTGGTTCAAACTAAAACCAAATAATAAATACCTCCTAAAAAGATATATTTAACGGTAAAACACAAAGCATAGTATCATTAGAGTAGGATGCAGTAGCTAAAACGTTATTAATCTTTAAAAAGCGGAATCCAATGAATTGTACAAGAAGTATTTATATGGAGGATTTTACAAAGTTGATAATATTAAAGGCGGCGCCGTGGCATCAATTAACAAAAAATCATTACTTTTTTACATAAAAAGAAATCAGTCTTTGCAGAAATGAAGAGTAATGAATTGGTTCATAGAATTCAAGTCCGCCTAATGCCTAAAACTGATAGTTCTGAGCTTACCAACAGAAGTCTCCATACATTAGGACGCATGTAAGGTGGAACACCACTCCAAGTTAACTCACGTAATCTCTCTACAAAAAGACATAATAATCAAATCAAGACTACGATCATATATATATATATATATATATATATATACAGATTCTAAAATCATCCTCAAAGCAATATAGCAGATATGGTACCTAAAATGACTGTTTGTCTTGAGAGCTCTCTAGAGAACTTTGTAACCCTGGCAGAATCTGTAGCTCTTGTTCTCATTGCAGAGTTCTGAACTTCATTGACAGCACTCTCGATCATCAGCGTTGAAGATCTTGACTTATTAACAGTTGTATTAGAATCTGAGCTATTTGTATTTCTGACTCCTCCCTGAATGAAACCAATTTTTTCAGTTAAATCAGACTTTTAAAGAACTCTATAGTCACACTAGTACAAAAATAAATCAGTTTTCGGTATTTTAGTAATAGAATGAATAATACATACTATAGATATTCACTCTAAACCTCACCTCTACAGACTTGTCCATGTCATCACTTGAGCCAGCTTCGTTCTGTGAGACACTTCTTTGATAACTGGGAGATTGTTCTTGTAAGCCTGAATCATCAAGTGGATCTGGCCTTCTGGTCAATAATACTTTACCAGGAATACTGCGACCTTTAAGCAACCTTAATAAGAGGCATAAAAGAAATAATTATTTGCAGCCAAAGCAATAAATCTGGAGTAACCCAATTTGCAACCCATGCTAACATCAATCTTCAGCCGATTTGCATTATGAAATCCAAGCTCCGCAACGTTATGGCTGGTGAGCACGTCTAAAAGCTAGTAAATTTTTGTTCCATAACCTTTATGAACTTCTAATGTTCAATAGCCATCCTTTCTATTCTCAGGAAAAAAAAAACAAGCTAAAGGCGTAACCTTTTCTAAATAATGTGATTATATGATTCTCCAACAACAATGACATAATCAAATTACAACATACACAAAAATCAGACGTTTCTAGAGAGAGAAAAAAAAGGGTATTCCAATCTTAGTACAAACATGAAAGAATCATCTTCCAAAAGAAAGAGAGACTGGTTATGCCATTATGTAGAACTTGAGAGATCTGGCTTTAATTCAGAAAAGGGTTTTTCAATCTTACTGCAAACCGCACAATTTAAACTCAATAAACCTAATTCTTTCACGTGAAATGAGAATCAGAACTGAAATTCGAAAGATCCGTTGATACATCTACATCCAAGGGACAAAAGCACAAGTAAAAACGAAGAGGGGAATTGGAATGGTTAAAAAAGAGGTACCCTTGGACATTCTTGAGGGTTTGGTTGAATCTGGAATCAAGGCCTTCTTTGTTACGCTGATCTTCTTGGCCATGGCTGTTGTTATGATTCATGGTTTTGTTGCCCTTATTCCTTGCTTGTTATTTTCCTTTTCTTCTTTCAAACCCCATCTTTATTCCTTGGAAATGTAGCTCTAACAAAACCTAAAAGCTTGCAGAACAAACCAATAGAAAAGATATCAATAGTTTAATTAAAAAATGATTTAAAGTGTAAAAAATCTTCGAAATTTTGAAAAAAAAAAAGAAACATTAAGCCTCTAATTTATTTTTCCCTTAAACTGAATGTTTGGGGAGTCTAAAGAACAAGTTAGTATACGGTTAATAAATAGCGGGTTCTTACGATCGTTTATTTTTCCCTTAAACTGAATGTTTGGGGAGTCTAAAGAACCATAAGTTAATATACGATTAATAAATAGCGAGTTCTTACGATCGTTAAATGAGCATTTTCTTTAAATTTTTTAATTTTGACCGTTAGATCAAGAAAAAAAGCGTGTAACCGAAAATGTATGTAGAACTTAAAATGTTACCCACTAATCTAAATGTTACCAAAAAGTTATAACATTTTAAGTTGGCATGGTAAGTTTAGAAACTTACTAACAAGTAACGAAACTTATTATAATATGTACCCACCAACTTAAATGTTACCAAAAGATATAGCATTTTAAGTTGGCATGGTAAATTTCGAAACTTACTAACAAGTATGGAAACTTACTATAATATATAACATTTTCAGTTGCAACCTAAAATTTAAAAAACACGAGACTTAAAATGTTACTCTCCCAACTTAAATGTTACCAAAAGATATATGATTTTAAGTTGACGTGGTAAGTTCAGAAACTTACTAACAAGTATCGAAACTTACTATAATATGTACCCACCAACCTAAATGTTACCAAAAGATATAACATTTTAAGTTGACATGGTAAGTTTCAAAACTACCATAATATGTAACATTTATGTTACCAATATATATAACATTTAGGTTGCAACCTAAAATTTAGAAACTTAGATAACATTTTTGGTTGCAACTTAAAATGTTATCAAAAGATATAATATTTTAAGTTAAAACCTAAAATGTAACTACTATGGATAATACTTTATGTTTGAATGATTCAATTTTTGTAAGTTTCGAAACTTCCGACTAAGTTTCGATACTTGTTGTGAAACTTAAAATGTGACTAGTATGTATAACATGTTAGGTTGGAATGATAAATTTTCTTTGTGAGTTTCGAAACTTCTGACTAAGTTTCGATACTTGTCGTGAAACCTAAAATGTAACCAATATGTATAACATTTTAGACTGGAATGCTAATTTTTTTGTAAGTTTCGAAACTTCCGACTAAGTTTCGATACTTTTCGTGAAACCTAAAATGTAACCAATATGTATAACATTTTAGGTTGGAATGACAATTTTTTTATGAGTTTCGGAACTTCCGACTAAGTTTCGATACTTGTCCTAAAACCTAAAATGTAACCAATACGTATAACATTTTATGTTGGAATGACAATTTTTTGCAAGTTTCGAAACTTCCGGTTGCAACCTAAAATATTACCTAATATTTAGGTCGGAGTCTAGCCTAGTTTCAAGTTCTTTAACTCTTTAATGGTGATTTTGTTAATTTCGAATTAAAGCTAAAATTTTCTATTGAGTAATCTAAACTTGATTTTAACGAATTAAACTCAGAAATAGGTATTTGAAGAAATAACTTATTTTCAAGTTCTTTAACTTTAAAATGGTGATTTTTTTAATTCCGAACTAAAGCTAAGATTTTCTATTGGACAATGTAGATTTCTTAGAGTATATGAGTAATCTAAACTTGATTTTAACAAATTAAACTCAAAATTAGGCGAAAGAAATAGCTTATATTCAAGTTTTTTGACTCTTTTAATGGTGATTTTGTTAATTCCGACCTAAAACTAAGATTTTGTATTGGGTAATGAAGATTTCTTATAGTATACGAGTAATCTAAACTTGATTTTAACGATTCAAACCCAGAATTTAGTAATTGATGAAAATTGTAATATTGCTTTTAAGCTAGAATTCTTGACTTTTAGTAAAACTTAGAGTAAAGTTTCGATACTTGTCGTGAAATATTTTCATTCTTGGACGATCAAGTCTCATATAACAATTTAGGTTGAAGTGGGTAAAATTTTAAGTTTAAACCTAAAATGTTATACAAAATCACAACAATTTAAGTTGCAACATAAAATGTTACCAATTTAGGTTTCAACCTAAAATGTTACTAATACATATAACATTTTAGTTTTGAAACCTAAACCTGAAATATTACACAAAATCACAACAATTTAGGTTGCAACTGAAATTATTACCAATATATATAACATTTTAGGTTGGTAATCGGGTAAAGAAAAAGAACGTACACGCCGTATGTTAGCCGCATTTAAATCTTCCGTACAACAGACCTACTGAAATCTTTGAACTAATAAATTGGATTAATTAAATCTTCTGACCAATATTGATTATCGAATTAACAGTTTTTTAGACCAATTGATACAACGGGACATGTAATAGTGTTGTCACCTGACATTTTAGAAAAATATTTTATTTAAAAAATTCTAAACAAATTATAACAAATATATTTTTTTGAAAGAATATGTAAATGTTGCGTAATAGAACTATAGTGTATCACACGACAATAATATTAAAAGAAAAAAGTGTCAATATTTAATGGTTAAAATTGGTCAAATAACTTAATTAATTTAATTTATTGATCTAATGATTTAATGGAGTGCAAAAAAGTTCAAAAGTTTAAATATATTTTTTTCAAAAATTCAAGCGCATCTTATTAGCCAAAAAGATCATTACTTTAAAGTTTGTTTATATTAGTAAGGGTAAATTACACAATCTGACATCTAATTATGATTTTAGTAACAAACATATTACGCTTTCTAAAAGTTATAAACAAGTTACTTAATTAAAAATATTGACACAAACATATCATTTTTGTATTTAAAATTGGGTCTATAAACGAACCGAACAGACACGAACGAGGGTATGCTCATGTTCATTCATTTAATTTTAATTGAACGAACACGAACAATTAAACAAACATAATTTCTTGTTCGTGTTCGTTCGTTAAGGAATGCAACTTGTTTGTGTTCATTCCTTAAAATGATAAATGAACGTAAACGAACACAAATAAACATTGAGTATTGTTTAATTTTTTCCTTTTCATTTCATATTTTTAATATATGTTTTTAGTTTTTTAAAACATAATATTTTTTATGAAAAATAATGAATATAAATAGACATATGTGAATAAATTTAAACGAACGACGTACCGAACGTAAATGAACGAACAAGCCCTTTGTTCGTGTTCGTGCATTTAATTAAACGAACAAGAAATAGTGTTCATGTTCGTTCGTTTAATAAATGATTCAATAAATCTAATCATTTATATTCAAAATTTCATGAATTTAATCTTTTGTGATACTATCAAAACAAGTGAACCTATTAGATTAAAGCAATATTTATATAATTTCATTCCGAGAAATAACTTTGTAGTCACTTAATTTTATCCGGCCGTGACATGCGAGGGAAAAATAAGAAAATAAGAAAGTGGGCTGACAAAATCAAATCAAGTAAAAAAAATCAGTGTTGGAATCAGACCGAATCAAATCAAACAAGCCATGGAAAAAATAAACGATATTTTTTTGGATTTAAGGAAATAGGAATTAGAGAAAGGATATAAAAAGTTGTTGTAAGTCACTGTAATGAACACATCTTTTTTACTAAAAAGAAGAGCGAACAAAGCCCTTTTGAGGTATATTTTTTTCTTTATATATTTTTGTCTTTATTTCGAGTACAAAACAATGAGTGTTCTTCGCATTTTAGGGGATTTTAATCTTTAAAAACATGTGTTGGAGTGTTTATTCATGTTTGTGAGGATTCAAAAGGGGTTTTGGGTAAAGAATACGGGCATGTTCTTGTAAAATAGGGTGTTTAATAAAGTCAGGGGCTTTTTCTGGGTAAAGGGCTGTTTAGGCCAAGAGAGAATGTAGAGGGGGAATGAGTAGAAAGAGAGAAACTTGAAGAAAATAAATAAAAGAACTGGGCATTTTGAATCGGGTTGGACCCTAAATACCATGACCCGAAATCTGACCCAAACCCAACTTTCAACCCGTGCCTTTTCCTTACGTGATCCCACGCCGTGGCACCTCAATTTTCAATTTATTCATTTTAGTCTTTTTTATTCTAATTCAATCTCCAATTTAATTCTTTGCAACTTAGTCTCTTTTATTTGATTTTGGTTTGGTTTATTATTAATGACCTTTTTATCTTCTTTTCTAACTTTTAGGTTAACTTAGAAATTTAGGTTAAAATTTTTAGTATAGGTCCTTATAATTTAGCTTTTGAATTAATTTTAAATCTTTTAGATTAAATCTCCTTAAATTTAGTCTTTTAATTAGAGTTTTTAATATGGATATCCATTAACTTAGTTTTTTAGATTAATTTTAGATCCTTCATATTAGATTCTTAATGTAGCTTAGTTTCTTAAAATATTAAATTATTGTTAGTATTACCGAATTATTAAGTATAATATGTTAATTGGAACTTTTGTATGGACCTTTAGAATTAAATAATTAAGGCTTAGAAATTGATAGAAATAATTTTAGATTTACTTTAATTTTTGTCAGAATATTATAAAGCTGCGGTATCTTCTCATGTAAATGTATTCTTTTATTCCACTAGCTGTTGTGGAATATTAAGATAATTTTATACGAGACCATTTCAGAATTTTGAACATATTCATGGAAACGATGTGTTTTCTCGAGTGAGGTTAATTCTTGACTTTTCCTTAACGGTTGGGAAAATACCCAAAAGCTCCCATTAGAGTCTACACTCTTGAATTTTATTTAATTAATATTCTAATTCTTAATGTGTCCGAGCTTAATAGAGGTTTTCTCAGCCGCAAGCGAATTCGAGATCATCCTTGAAACATTAAGAATTTTTATATTAATCTTGTGCATGCATACATTCGAATCATGGGATAAAATATAATGATCAAGTAAGCACTGTTTTACAGGCGTCTTCCCCACACATAACTGTAACACTCTGATCCCGATTCAAAATGCTACATTCGGGTCACCCAAAACCCGACCCAAGAAATTTTCATTTGAAAACCATAAGTTTAGCCATGATTTAAATCATTAAACCATTCACGATTAAATAAGCAATATAAATTCGTTTACAAAATAGGAGCTCTGCGTTGAAACATCGTATACCAAAGTATTATTCAAAATAGAGTTTACAGACTCAACATTTGTAAGGTCCTATGAATACATAAGCCCAAGACTAAACAATAAATATTGTACTCTGAAGCGATGTGGTGCTTGGAAATGCCTCAATGATGTGCTCCTCGATCTCGATCAACCTACTAACCTGCGAACAAAAAAAACAATTCCAAACGCTGAGCTTAAAAAGCTCAGTAATACATTTCTACTCAACCATAATTCGTGATTATCATAAAATAAGCATGTGAAATAAATATAGTCTAGAGAGCATATATATATGACTTCACTATCTATGAGTCATCATCTAGCCTACACAAGATAGAGTCCCTAGATCACATATCATAAGGCATCCTTAATTCTGCAAGGAGTCTTACATGTTTAACAATTCTTTGCAATACTCGAGATCACTTAGCTTATCGAGATTAATACAACGATAAGATATCATTCTCTAGCATCCACATAAAGTAAATAAAATAATTCCATACATCACCTACATATTGGCCAACGAAACATTACTTTACCCATGCTCATATAGCCATGGGGTAAATAACTCAAAGCCACAGATGTATCAACCGCACTCATATCATAAAGCCTGTGAGTGCATCAGATGTTACTCAATCATATAGCCTGAAGTACCCATCCCCTTATCAATAATCGGATCACCATAGCCACGAGTAGGTTCCTAATGCACCCAAATCATATAGACCTCGAGTATGTCAAATGTATTTGCTCACATAGCCCTATGTACACATCCTCTTATATAAGTATAGTAGTACTGACTTTAGGACATTTGAATTCCTTTACACAAACTACCATAAGGCAAGAAATGCTCCCCGAGCATTAATACACCTCCTTACGAGGTAAGTGACTCCAAGCCAAACAATCAAGAAAAATCCCCCAAGGCATGATGTTAACCAACTTGGTTCATCTCTTGATTTATCATTACTAAGCCTATAGCACGTTATCGAAGGTATTAATCATTATACAAACCATTTGAGTTCTCTTGAATAATCAAGAAAGCCTCTATCTCATTATGCTCGCATATAGGGGTGAAATTTCAGTTACAGGTTTATTTATGTCATCGTACATCATAAAGGTTTTTTGAACCATATCACATAATTTTTCGCCCCCTCTAGCTAATGATACGAGATTGCCCAGTTAGTACCAGTATTGGACCACATGTATCGATACGGTACCCCTAGGTATTGGTACTCCAATACGTGTAACGGTGCTAGATTTCTTTACTATAACCCCAAGAGGTCACCTAGTATCGGTACTCAAACTCGAAAATCGGTATGGTGCCTAGAGTACTTGTACACCCGTCGCGTATTGATATGATTTTGGCTCACTAAAATCTTAACCAGCCTTCGAGTACCGATACAGGTCAACCCGTACTGATACATCTGTAGCGACCTTTTTCTTCCTTTTGAAAAAAAGAATTGGTGTTAAAGGGTGTTTGTTTAGAAAAGAAGTTGGCTACTAATTACCCCCTAAATCATTAATGAAAATCTTCTGGAAGATCGGGGATTTCTTTTGAAAACCTTAAATTTTTGAAAATGATGAAAACTTGGAGTCGCCACCGGTCACTTGGGTGAGGTAGGCTGGACACCATAAGAAGCCAGAGATTCGTTATGAAAGGGTCCAGGAGTTAGTTATGCGTGGGGAAGGATTAGAACCCCCATCACGCCCGGAGATCGATACCAAAATATTTGTTGTTTTTAAAGGGATGAAATTCATTAAGATTTATATTGAATATAATTAGGAATTCTTAAATGAAAATTAACCTTGATTGCACGAGCTTTATCGAATTGGTAGACTCAAATTAATTAGATATTTAATTAATAAGGTTGACGATGTATCGGACCATAGATTAAACTGACATCGAATAAGCCCGACTGTCGTGTTAATTTATAGTTCGACTTCCGTACGTCACCTTTATGCATGATGCAAACATTTAAGTATGATGTGATGATCTTGTTAACTTTTAGTCCATTTACCTCGGGATGGTAAGAATTAATTCGAATATTTGGGCAACATCCTTTAAGCTGGGACTGTTAAGACATAAATATTGGAATTAATAAATACTTCCCTTTTACAATTTAGATTAATAAGGAGTGCAATTGAGATTAAAGATTATATGAATGACAATTAAAGCATGACAATCAAAGGCATGAATGTAAGCACACAAAAGAAGGCTCAATTTATCATAGAGCCCAATTTTTTATATACCTAGCCCTAACAGATTAAGAAACCTAATTTATGGTGACTAATTTGTAATTTAATGTTAAGTTAAATTTAAAATTGATTTTTCCCCTAAAGTAATTAAAATGTTCAATTAATTTAATGAATTTAACATTTACCCCAATAAGCCAATGATAAATTTAAATTCACTAAATTAATCCAAACCTTAATCTAACTAAAGCTCTAAAAGACCTAAGGTTAATTTGATTGATTCTAGGATCGTGTCCCTATGAGACGGGCACACGATCTAGATTAATTAAATTAATTCACTTAATTTAGACAAAGGCCCAAAAGGACCAAAACAAGGCCTAAGGCCCAAATTATTATTATATAATAAAGGCTCAAAAAAGAAAAAAAGATACATTATGTATTAAAATTATATAATATATTAAAAACCTATTATTTAAAAATATACATTCATTATGTATTAAAATTATATAATATATTAAAAACCCATTATTCCAAAATATACATTAAATATTTCGCAAAATTCTTATATGTACTTGAAACCATATTATACGCTACATATATATTTCATTTATTATATACTTCAAAAACTATATACTTTATATACCAAAAATGTATATATTATATTCTTCAAAATTATACTATATACCTTAAAAACTATATATTATATCCAAAACACATATGTATTATTTTAAAAGGTTATACTAAATACTTTTAAAAATAAATATTAAGGGTCAAAAATTACACATATTACGATTTGTAAAAATTCTATCTTCCTTTGGAAACTACTTTATATGTCAATAGTATATACGAAATTTTTTATTTTTAAAATTCTATTATATAATTAAAAATATAAAAAAAACGTTTATACATATTACATTTTTTATTTTTATTCTATAAATTTCTATTTTACATTAAAACATATTATAAGTTGAGAAATACATATTTTATTTTACCAATTTCTACTTTTCTTTCAAATGTATTTAAACATGGAATTATACGTTACATTTCCATTTTTTACTAAATCTATGTGCATATTAAATTCCTAATTTAAATACCATTTGAACTAATTTTATCCATAAATTCACGATCACAAACGAGCAATATTAACATAAAAATTAAATTGCAATTGCTAAAAATAAATATGCAAAAATCTAAACTAAAAATGAATGAAAAAAGAGTAAATAAAATAACTTAATTTAAAACTGGAAAAATGACCTAATTGTGAGGAAATAAAATATGGGGTCAAAATTAAAAGAAATAACGAGGACGTAATTGAAAATTCTGAAAAAAACTATGAAGGACATGGGGAATAATTAAAATAGGCGAAATGGCTTCCCCCGTAATTATCCCACACGGAGGGACTAATAATGCAATTGGACCATGCAGATGCCCCTTTGGCACAATTATTTTAGGGCGAAGGTCCTTAAAATGTAATTATACCATTTTTAAAATTTATAACAATATAAATACTCCTCTTTATCCAAAAAAACAAACATTTTCGCCATTTTTTTTCTGTTATACCATCCCCCCCCAAAAAAAGCTCTCACTTGTTCTTCAAGTTCATCTGGGTTCATCATGAACCCAGATTCCGGCGGCCCTTCGCCATGTTTTTCAGAAACTGGCCGCGTAAACATAAACTGCCCACAGAAACACCCTTTTTCCAGTTAAAACCCCAAAAAACCGAAGTGAAAATAAGATTCCGGCCTTCCTACACTCATACCAATTTACTCATTCGGCCTCGAGGAAGTCAGAGCTTATCAACGACGGAGCTACAGCGGCGAGAGGGTAAACCCTAGTCTTATGCCTCTTTTTTATGCATATATATATATATGTTTATGTATGTTTAGAATATATGAGGAAAAAGAATTACCTTGAAAGGCTTTTGCTTTTTTATTTGCTTCTGGATTTTTCTGTTTGAAAAGCTTCTGTTGTTACAAATGGTTGATTACATAGCTTTATATCTTTCAGATTACTCATTGCCTATTGATCCTATCGTTTACATGTTTAAACAAACATTAAATGTTGTCACTGTGGATGATGATGTTCTGACATGCCCCTGTTTTATGTGTTTCAGCCTGTTCGGTGGTTGAGAGCTGGTGGTGGCAGCGAAAATCTCGGTGCTGTGGTCATCCACGGGATTCGAACAGTTCAGCTCAATCTGGGCTGTTGGATCAGATCTGATCCGTCGGCTGAGATTTCTTCTGAAATGGGCGGTCCAGATTGCATCTGATGGTTGACGTGACAGCGCTGGATGATGACACGTGGCGCGCGGGGGGAGGGGAGTTGAAGGATCTCTATTCGATCTGGACCATTCGATCAGTAGCCCTTGATCCAACGATCCAGATTTGGTTACGCATGAGAAGAGCATCAAATTAGGGTTTCTTTTAGAATTATCAGACTTAAGGCTGGGCTTGTTGGGCCAGATAACATATGTTAATATTTTTGGGTTTTAATGGATATGTAAATGGACCTGGACTTATATATAAACATTGGGTTTTAATTATTTATTTGATTTATTTTTTATTATCTTTTTAATTACTTATCAGCCCACTTTATAATATAATAACATTACATACTTGCATACATATATAAACAAATGTCCTTACATAATATACAAATATCAATACATACACTTATAATACATACGTACATACACACTAACATATATATTACTATCACATACAATAAACACATACACATATAACCAAATGTGCTTGAACATAATACAAACATTAATACATACTATATATACATAAAACATGCAATACATACTTACACTCACATTTAAACATTAGTGGCATTAGAATAATAGTAAATTCATACATACAAGCTAGCAAGCAACACATACCTATAATATATAAACATACGCATATGCCTTATATATTTATATACCATGTATATATATAAACATGCATTTGCAAACATATATACATAGAAAACACATACTAATGGCATATACATAACATACACATAGTAATACACGACATCACATAATGATATATATATATATATGTAAGCCCATTATTGCAAATATAAAGAACAAATCAATCCCAGACAAAATTAGTGATTACAGCTGCCCCTCTTTGCTTATACTTGTGGAACAAGAATAAAGCAAAGACCATAAGCACTAATTTTGTCCTACTTCCCTGTTGGATGATTTACTATTCCGGAATGGCAATGAGCAAATCCAAACAACTTCTCCCTAAAACGACAAAAACAAACATGTAGCACTAGCATGCCTTTCTTGGGCGGCAACAAACAAACCAGTTACTAAATGAATCATTTCACCGAAGCGGCAGCAAATGAATCCAAATATCCTTCAGATGACTCATTATTCTGAAGCGGTACTAAATGAATCCAAATATCCTTTGCTCTCCCGAAGCGGCAGAAAGCAATCTTGGTGACGTTGGGACGTCATTTCGAAATGGCAGCAGACATAACCAAACAAAGATGGCTTGTTCCTCCGAAGCGGCAACGAACAAATAGCAGTTCTTCAAATGAGGGTTCCATGAAGGCTTCCGCTCTTTGTGAGCCTGAACGGATAGGCTAATTTTCTTCTTCCCTTTTATGCAAGGTTCTATTATCTTGTCTCTTTCACTGGGAAATAATAAGTTTGAAATCCTTTGTTGGGAAATTCCTTTCAAGTTTCCACTTTGACGTCTGTTTCTCTTCTTTAGGAGGTACCCTATTTATCTTTCAAATACCTGCAAAAGAGATGAAATGCTACGATGGTATGAGTTAGCATGCTCCTGACTTAGGGATGTCTAACTGAGTGTGATGCATGAGTGACACTAATTTACTCAGACACTTTTTCCTTCTTGGTCCCTTGATTTTGATATTCTCTTGCTTCCCTCTTCTCTTCTTTGCAACGGCGGTGCCCCATCTGTCACTCGGGTTCACCCTTCACGCCCCTTTTCAAACCCTTGGTCCTTTTGTTCTAAAGCGCCTTTTTAAGTTTTCACTTTAGACTTATACTTCCCCTAAAGTGCTCTTTACGGGTTTTCACTTCAGGGTTTTTCTTTCTCTTTTTTCTTTTTCTCTTTTTTTCTTTTTTTTTCTTTCTTTTTTTCCTTTTTCCTTTTTTCTTCTCTTATTTTTCTTTTTTTCTTGGGCGCCCTTCTTGGGTTTTTGCCTTTAGCTCTTTTGATTTCAACATGTGAGGTATTCACTGCCTTTCTTTGGTAAATCTCGTCAATTTCGTCCCCGATGATCTTTTTGCCTTAACCTTGGCAGATTCGTCTTCTATCTTGGAACAACCTGCACTTAATAGGTTAAATCATAGTAATACCAAGAAATTATTTGCTTTTTCGTAATCTACGCCAATTCATCTGCGGGATGATTATAAGACGGACAGAAGAAATGAGAATAATATTTTATTAATACTTAGAGAAACATTAACAAAATTTTGAAAGCCATGGCAAACATGAGAAAGAAAAGATATGAATAATATCGATTGTATGAATAATGAGAACCCATCGACCACAATAGATATTTCACTCGCCATCTTGGATTACAATTTTTGACGACCTAAGGATTGAAGCATCGTTCTTCGATGAAGCCTGCCAGTTTTATGCCAAAATTTATGTGTGTCTAAACCGTCTTGTTCGAATTTTCAATTCAGATCACCCCCTTTGTTTAAAGACGCCCATTTTTGGGTTTTCGCCCTAAACCCTTTTCCCTTTTTTTCTTTTTTTCTTTTTTTTCCTTTTCAAGCATAATACTTTTTTACAGAGTCTGAGTTTACTGGGTTGCTCAACTCTTTCCCATCCATCTCGGCTAGGATTAATGCTCCTCCAGAGAAGGCATTTTTTACCACATAAGGTCCTTCCCAATTAGGCATCCACTTCCCTCATAAGTCATTTTGGTTAAGTAAGATCTTTTTAAGCACCAGATCCCCCTCTTGAAACTCTCTAGGGCGAACCTTTTTGTTATAGGCTTACATCATCATTTTTTGATACATTTGGCTATGACAGATGGCCTTCAACCTTTTTTCTTCAATGAGGTTCAATTGATCAATCCTAGCTTGTATCCATTCGGCTTCATCCAACTTTACTTCGTCCAAAATTTGAAGTGACGAAATCTCTACCTCGAGTGCCATATACCAAAGAGTATGGCGTTACCCCGGTGGAGGTCCTCACAGAGGTTCGATAAGCAAACAGGGTAAAATGTAGCTTTGCATGCTAATCCTTGTAACTTTCTATGGTTTTTGCTATGATCTTTATATTCTTATTCACCGCTTCCACTGCTCTGTTCATCTTGGGGTGATAAATAGTAGAATTATGATGTACAATTTTGAACTGTTCACACACCCAGTCATCATTTTATTATTCAAGTTAGAAGCATTATCGGTGATGATTCTTTTGGGTAGGCCATAGTAACATATAATTTCTTTCTTGAGGAACTTGCAAACTATCGTTCTTGTGATGTTGGCGTACGAGGCAGCTTCTACCGATTTGGTGAAGTAATCGATGGCTACTAAGATGAAGCGATGCCCATTAGAAGCTTTCGGGTGTATCTGACCAATGACGTCTATTCCTCAAGCAGCAAAATGCCATGGTGAGTTCATGACGTAAAGTGGTACTGGCGGAGAATGTATCTTATCAGTATACATTTGGCATTTGTGGCATTTCTTCGCATAATTGATGCAATCTCCCCCCATTGTTGACTAGAAGTAGCCGTATCTCATGATTTTCCTAGCCATCGAGAATCCGCTAGCATGGGTTTCGCATAAACCTCCATGGACCTCCGCTAAAATAGTTTCGGCCTCCCGGACATTGACGCGTCTCAACAATATCTGATCTTTGCTTCTTCTCCATCGAGTACGTACCCCGATGCCAACCTTTTGATTGTTTTTTTCGTTATCGTTGGCATCTTTTGGATAAGTCTAGTACTTGATATATTAGAGGATGTCATAATACCATGGATTACCGTCATTTTCCTCTTCTAAACTATAGTAGTGGGCTGACACCTCAAAAGTTTGCATCTCGATAGGCTTCATTTTGACTGTCCCATTTACTTTGAACACATCGACCAAAGTGGCCAGAGAGTCGGCCATTTGGTTATCCTCTCTCTGCAAGTACGTGAAACCGACTTCTTTAAAATTTCTGACCAAATCTTGGATCAAATATGATACTTGATTAGCTTCGGATCTCTGGTCTCCCACTCTTTTTGAAGTTGGTAGACTACCAAAGAAGAATCTCCAAAAACCTGTAGCACCTTGATCTTCTTCTCAATGGCTGCTCGAAGTCCCATAACACAGGCTTCATACTCGGCTATATTGTTGGTGCAGAAGAATTTCAGCCTACTTGTGAAAGGGTAGTGGTCCTCTTCATGGGAAATTAATAATGCCCCTATTCCATGGCCTAGGGCATTCGACGCCTTGTCGAAATAGAGCCTCCATCCCTCTTTCTCGGTAACAGTTCTCCCTTTAGTTAAGCCACATATCAAATCTTCATCTAGAAACTGGAAATCCAACGGTTCATAGTCATCTGGGGTACGACTTGCCAAAAGATCTGCCACGACACTTCCTTTTATCGCTTTCTGGTTTACGTAAACGATGTCAAACTCTGACAAGAGCATTTGCCAACGGGCCATCTTCTCGGTCAATGCTGGCGCTTCTATAAAAAATTTTAGCGGATCCATCCGGGAAATTAGACAAGTGGTATGATACAACATGTATTGTCATAGCCGTTTAGTAGCCTATACCAAGGCACAACATAATTTCTAAATCGACAGGTGCCGCGTTTCACAATCAGTGAACTTCTTGCTCAAATAATAGATTGCCATTTCCTTCTTGCCTGAGTTATCGTGTTGTCCAAGTACACACCCCATAGAATTTTCAAAGACTGTCAGGTACATGATCAATGGTTTATCCAGCACTGGTGCTACTAGAATTGGGAGATCAGTCAAATACTTCTTGATCTTTTCTAGTGCCTCTTGACAATCTTCATCCCAGACCCCCGGGTTATTCTTTCGGAGTAGTCTGAAGACAGGGTTACACTTATTAGTCAATTGGGATATAAACTGGGAGATGTAGTTTAACCTCCCTAAAAATCCTCGGACCTCCTTTTGTGTTCGCGGTGGTGGAAGATCTTGAATCGCTTTCACCTTATCGGGGTCAATTTTGATGCCCTTCTAACTTACCACAAAGCCCAAAAGCTTTCCTGATGTGACTGCAAAGGTACACATGGCCGGGTTGAGCTTTAACTGATACTTTCTTAACCTTCAGAAGAGTTTTCGCAAGTTTTGGATGTGCACCTCCTCGGTCTTAGATTTGGCTATCATGTCATCCACGTATACCTCGATTTCCTTATACATCATGTCATGAAACAAGGTTACCATGGCTTTTTGGTAAGTTGCCCCGGTATTTTTTAATCCGAAGGGCATCACTTTGTAACGAAATATGCCCTACATGGTCACAAAAGTAGTTTTCTCCATGTCTCCGGGGTACATTTTGATCTGGTTGTACCCTAAAAAGTCATCCATGAACGAGAACCAAGCATACCCCGCAGTATTGTCTACTAAAGTATCAATATAGGGCAAAGAAAAGTTATCTTTGGGGCTCGCCTTGTTAAGGTCTCTATAATCTACACACATACGCACCTTCTTATCCTTCTTTGGTACTGACACGATATTGGCTACCCATTCTGGATACTTAGAGAC
This sequence comes from Hibiscus mutabilis, assembly GCA_019671005.1. NCBI lineage: Eukaryota > Viridiplantae > Streptophyta > Magnoliopsida > Malvales > Malvaceae > Hibiscus > Hibiscus mutabilis. The sequence goes on from CM033727.1 coordinate 39,630,905, forward strand.
TTCCAAAAATCTGGCTTTGAGCTGTTTCTTCACATATTCCCTAATTTTTAGTAACATGTCAGTTCTCATCCTTCGAAGTTTTTGCTGGACGGGCTTACATTCTGGCCTAATGGGAAGTCTGTGCGTACAATGTCTGTGTTTAAGCCCGACATATCTTGGTATGACCATGCGAACACATCTCTAAATTCTATAAGCAATTTCACTAACCCTTATCTGGCTTCTAGTAATAGGGTACTTCTGATCTTTACTTCTTTATTTTCTTCGTCAGTCCCCAGATTTAGGATCTCTATCTTCTCTTGGTGCTGAAGGATTCGCTTCTCCTCATCGGCCATCATTCTTAGCAGCTCATTGGGAATCTCATCATTTTCTTCCTCTACCTCCGCCAAGTACATGGGTCGTTCAAAATCTACTTTAGGATTAGGTTCCACATCGTTCATATAGTTTATATTAAGAGGCCTGCACAATTTTGAAAGTGCGTATTGGGAAAAGAATGGTATAGTTTATGATGCAAATAAATTATTAACTAATGAATAGGTAAGTAAATAAATAATGAATGAAATAGAATGAATTCCATGTTTGCCACTTGAGAAAGAAAAGGTAGATATAGTATATTTCATTGAAAGTATACGAATATGACATAGTTGACCTTTTTACAAAAGATGTTTGTTACTTTTGGGCCGAAGTAACGGAGCAGTTCTAGGCATTACTTTGATTTGTCCATATTGAGTGCTGGCATGGCCCTAAAGGTCTAGTTGTTGAGCTCTTCTTTAGGGAGGTACGAGCGAATTTCGGCTAGAAACCGATTAGGCTTGCTTCCATCACCAATCACGTTCACATTTATTTCTTCTAAAGTCTCACTGACCAGCTCTTCTTGGAGGCACCTTTCACCCTCTTGGTTGGCATTTTGGATGTCCTCATTCGGATTCCGGATCCCCCTGATATAAAGATACCTCTGAATTTTGAGTAGGTTATGGGATCCCAAGGAATGTCTTCCCCTCTCAACCTGGCCTTCCTCTGTTCCTATCTCCTTTTCCACTATTGTCTCTTTTGCAGAAAATTAGGCTTATAGCAAAGTCCGAAGCGGTCTACCTTATGAATCACACTAACGGGATGAAGACGTCCCCGTAGATTCCTCCTCAAACCTTTATTCTTTCTCGCTCCTCTTCCTAGGGTTTCGAATACCATCATCTTAGTGTAGTTTGACAATTTAGGGTGTGGAACTTTGCTCCATTCAGCAACAAAAGTAGCATTGATAAGTTCTAAGGCTCTAAAGGCACACTCCATTACTTCTCTATCAGTAGGGATATATGGTGTATTGGGAGTTACTGAAGCGATGATGTCCTTTTCTGCATTCACTGTTACTAATTTCCCATCGGTAACAAACTTTAACTTTTGATGAAGTGAGAACGGAACGACACCGACCGAGTGTATCAATGGCCTTCCTAACAGACAGTTGTAAGATGGCTGGATATCCATGACCATGAAATCGACCTATATTCAGTGGGACCAATGAGCATGGGTACTTCTATTTTCCCGACCACATCTCTTTGAGTCCTGTCGAAGGCTTGTACCATATTATGACATGGTTTCATATGCGAGCTGTCGATTGGTAGTCGTTGTAGTATGGCTAATGTCATCACATTTAATGCAGAGCCATTATTGATTAAAAAGCCCGGCAGCACATAACCTTTACAGTGAGTGGTGATGTTCAGGGCCTTGACAGACCCTGTGTCTTCCCTTGGAATTTCGTCGTCATTGAAAGTAATGTGATTGGCGTTAGTGATGTGACTGATAATCCGGTCCAATCTCCCAACAGAGATGTCTTTTGTAATGAATGTCTCATTCAAAACCTTCAACAATGCATCATGATGCTTTAATGAATTTAGTAACAGGTCAAGTACTAAAATGTGAGCTGGTTGTTTCCAGAGTTGATCGACAACATTATACTCACTGTGCTTTAGAAATTTTAGAAACTTTCACGCTTGAATTTCTGTGACCGGCTCCTTGACTTTTGAGGGTGGATCCTCTCCGAACAACTTCTCAGGTTGTGCTCCAACTTCTCGGCCATTCTCCTTTGGATCCCTTAGCTTTTCTGGAATGTAGCATCGGCCACTTCTTGTGAGAAGCCCCATATCGCTTACTTTTCCGCTACCCGGTTGAGCAGGTTCTGTCTCCATCATCCTCTTTTCCTCTTGTGCACTGGACGAGCCCAGAATCGTGACGCTCGCATCGTAATTCCACGGGACCATCTTGGTGTCTTTTAAAGAAAAAGACTTTGGGGTAGCAATTATGATTTTGGGAGCCACTTTTGGTTTGTTTGCCTTATTTGTCCTGAGACCAAGGACAAGTGGTCTCTTCATACTGTATCTGGTTTCTTGACTCTCCGATGTACATACTTCAAACTCTTTTACTCTTTTCTCATTCTCAAAAAAATCAATCTCCTTGTTATCCATCATGGCTTGTAGTAAATGATGAAATTCCTCGCAATGCTGAATATCATGATCTCCTAATTGATGGTACTCACAGTATGAGCCACATCCTTCTTTGACCAACACCATTCCCTGATTGATGAGACGCGCCATGTATAACTGCTGAAAGACCCATCTCAAGGGAGACTGGACTTCGGACACGTTCCTTTTGGCTTTCTCAGTGCACTCACTTTCGATAACATTTACACCCTGTCCTCTGTGATTTGGCAACGGGTTATTGGCTGTACTGGGCTCCCCTAACTATAACACCCCAGTTCGAATTAGATTCTGAACGAACTTTTTGAATGCTATACAGTTCTCAATTGAGTGTCCTAGAACATCGGCATGATAATCGCAGTGTTCCTTAGGGTTATACCAAGCCGGGTATGGTGGATTATAAGGGGTAACATGGTACAGTCAGACCAGATCGGCCTTGTATAACTGCGAGTAGAGTTCTTTATAGGTAATTAGCAAAGGAGTGAAAGACCTATCGTCATTTTCCTTCTTAGGTTCCTTAACTTCTCTTTTGTTGAAATTTCTGAAATTCCCTGTTTGGGCCTGTGGCTGGGAGATGGTGAAGTTCTTGGTCTTCTCAAAAGCGTTGGTGTTGTTCACTTCATGATCCTTCTTCTTAAACTGCTTTCGTGAATGATCTCCTCCATCGATCATTCCGCTCTTGATGGCCGTTTCAATGCGTTCGCTAGTCATGACCATTTCTACAAAGTTACTAATAGGGTTACTGATAAACCGATCATAAAGTGCCCTTTTAGCGTGTCCATCGATCCTTCCGCTCTTGATGGCCGATTCAATGAGTTCTTTTCATCATTGCTGCGAACTAGGTCTCCCATCAATCTAGCCTTTAACTTCATACTATTTCCGACTCAATATGTTCTTTATGATATGACGATAATATGCAAAACAAAAGAACAGTAATGGAAAGAAAGAAAATAGAAGAGTTATTCATGAGATAAAAACACGAAAACGAGTAAAGATAACATAAATAATTTACATAAAGAAAGAAACCTAACAACATGAGTTATAGTTCGCTAAGGCTATCCGCATGGCTCTAATATGAGTGGTTTTCTTAAATTCTCACACATGAGTTTGGTTCTAATTGAGGGTACTCGAACCTATCTTACTGCCTACTAAGGCAACAAGAACCCAATTTTGGCCCATTATAAGCTTGCGAATTGGTTTCGAATCGAGGGAAAATACGACCTGATGACGTGGAGGACTGCTCACGTGACAAAAGACGTGGATTCTGAAAGTGAATTACCGACTCGTTGAGGGCTACTCACGTGGGAATGTGGCGTTTCACTCCCACTTAAGAGAAGGAGCTCGGGTATAGAGCTTAATGATATGATGCAACACATGTCAGTGTCTCCTTAGAAATTAAATGAAAAATTAATTCGAGGACCACCAATTATCAAAGCCCGTGAAATCTCGATCACATTTTCAAAGAAGAATCATTTTGGTTAAAATCAATTAAAATCCCAATTTTCATTATTCAAAAGCAACAATTTTCCTTTGGCCTAACTCTCTTTTGTTTTGAAAAACAAAAAATATCCCCAACGGAGTCGCCAAGCTGTAGCGACCTTTTTCTTCCTTTTGAAAAAAAGAATTGGTGTTAAGGGGTGTTTGTTTAGAAAAGAAGTCGGCTACTAATTACTCCCTAAATCATTAATGAAAATCTTCTGGAAGATCGGGGATTTCTTTTGAAAACCTTAAATTTTTGAAAATGATGAAAACTTGGAGTCGCCACCGGCCACTTGGGTGAGGTAGACCGGACACCATAAGAAGCCAGAGATTCGTTATGAAAGGGTCTGGGAGTTAGTTACGCGTGGGGAAGGATTAGCACCCCCATCACGCCCGGAGATCGGTACCAAATTATTTGTTGCTTTTAAAGGGATGAAATTCATTGAGATTCATATTTAATTTAATTCAGAATTCTTAAATGAAAATTAACCTTGATTGCACGGGCTTTATGGAATTTGTGGACTCCAATTAATTAGACATTTAATTAATAAGGTTGACAATGTATCGGACTATAGATTAAACTTACATCGAATAAGCCCGACTGCCGTGTTAATTAATGGTTCAAATTCCGTACGTCACCTTTATGCATGATGCAAACATTTAAGTATGATGTGATGATCTTGTTAATTTTTAGTCCATTTACCTCGGGATGGTAAGGATTAATTCGAATATTTGGGCAACATCCTTTAAGCTCGGACTGTTAAGACACAAATATTGGAATTAATAAATACCTCCCTTTTACGATTTAGATTAATTAGGAATGCAATTGAGATTAAAGATTATATGAATGACAATTAAAGCATGACAATCAAAGGCATGAATGTAAGCACACAAAAGAAGGCTCAATTTATCATATAACCCAATTTATTATATACCTAGCCCTAAAAGATTAAGAAACCTAATTTATGGTGACTAATTTGTAATTTAATGTTAAGTTAAATTTAAAATTGATTTTCCCCTAAAGTAATTAAGAAATGTTCAATTAAATTAATGAATTTAACATTTACCCCAATAAGCCAAGAATAAATTTAAATTCACTAAATTAATCCAAACCTTAATCTAACTAAAGCTCTAAAAGACCTAAGGCTAATTTGATTGATTCTAGGATCGTGCCCTTATGAGACGGGCACACGATCTATATTAATTAAATTAATTCACTTAATTTAGACAAAGCCCAAAAAGACCAAAACAAGGCCTAAGGCCGAAATTATTATTATATAATAAAAGCCCAAAAAAAAGAAAAAAAAAGATACATTATGTATTAAAATTATATAATATATTACAAAACCTATTATTTAAAAATATACATTCATTATGTATTAAAATTATATAATATATTAAAAACCCATTATTCCAAAATATACGTTAAATATTAAGCAAAATTCTTTTATATACTTGAAACCATATTATACACTACATATATATTTCATTTATTATATACTTCAAAAGCTATATACTTTATATACCAAAAATGTATATATTATATTCTTCAAAATTATACTATATACCTTAAAAACTATATATTATATCCAAAACATATATGTATTATTTTATAAGGTTATACTACATACTTTGAAGAATAAATATTATGGGTCAAAAATACACATATTACAATTTATAAAAATTCCATCTTCCTTTGGAAACTACATTATATGTCAATAGTATATACGACATTTTTATTTTTAAAATTCTATTATATAATAAAAATATATATAAAAAACGTTTATACATATTACATTTTTATTCTATAAATTTCTATTTTACATTAAAACATATTATAGGTTGAGAAATACGTATTTTATTTTACCAATTTTTACTTTTCTTTCAAATGTATATTAAACATGGAATTATACGTTACATTTCCATTTTGTACTAAATCTATGTGCGTATTAAATTCCTAATATAAATACCATTCGAACTAATTTTATCTATAAATTCACGATCACAAACGAGCAATATTAACATAAAAATTAAATTACAATTGCTAAAAATAAATATGCAAAAAACTAAACTAAAAATGCATGAAAAAAGAGTAAATAAAATAACTTAATTTAAAACTGGAAAAAGGACCTAATTGTGAGAAAATAAAATACGGGGTCAAAATTAAAGAAATAACAAGGACATAATTGAAAATTCTGAAAAACTATGAAGGACCCAGGGAATAATTAAAATAGGTGGAATGGCTTTCCCCCGTAATTATCCCACACAGAGGGACTAATAATGCAATTGGACCATGCAGAAGCCCCTCTGGCGCAATTATTTTAGGGTAGAGGTCCTTAAAATGCAATTATACCATTTTTAAAATTTATAACAATATAATTACTCCTCTTTATCCGAAAATCAAACCTTTTCTCCATTTTTTTCTGTTATAACATTCCCCTCCCCCCCAAAAAGCTCTCGTTCTTCAAGTTCATCTGGGTTCATCATGAACCCAGATTTTGGCGGCCCTCCGCCATGTTTTCCAGAAACATGTCGGCGAACCTAAACCGCCTACAAAAACACCCTTTTCCCGTTAAAACCCCAAAAATACCGAAGCAAAAATAAGATTCCGGCCTTCCTACACTCATCGTTTCACTCATTCGGCCTCCAGGAAGCCGAAACTTATCAACGACGGATCTACGGCGGCGAAAGGGTAAGCCCTAATCTTATGCCTTTTTTTTTGCATATATATATATATATGTTTATGCATGTTTCGAATATATGAGGAAAAAGAAGTACCTTGAAAGGCTTTTGTCTTTTTTATTTGCTTCTGGATTTTTCCGTTCGAAAAGCTTCTGTTGTTACAAATGTTTCGAATATATGAGGGATGAACCGGTGCTGGCGCATGGGCGCGTGAAGAAGCTGAACGGATCAGATCTGATTCGTCGGCTGACTCATGCCTACTATGAGTGGAGACGGGGGGGCAGACTTAGGTTGACTAGCCAACCAAGTCTCAAAGTCTTACAGAATAGATGGCGGGGAGGAAGAACAATCTCATGCTAACGAACTAGGGCAGATTTTGAATCAGATTTAGAAAAGACCCTACTAGTTGGCAGAATAACACCTTTCTTGGACACAGAGAAGGACATGGAAATAAGTGAGCTAGCAAATTCGTTCGGGCCCAACACAATCGGAGCAGTCTGGGTTCCAGCTTTGGATACATTCTCGCACAGCTCAATTTCAACACTCGGCACGACAGGCTCGACAGCAGCAGCGAACTTACCAGCCTTGGTCCCAGCAGGCTCGGCTCTAGTGGCAGCAGCAGTAGAATCGTCTAACTCGGTCACGACACCCACTGAATCGGTCACAGCGTGCCCCTCGTGACTAGCAACAGGATCAGCCGGCTCGGTCACAGAATGCACTAAGGGGTCAGCAACCTCGGTCTCAACAATTGCACCAGTCTCGATAGTAGCATCGATGTGGCCAATGTGCTCGACATCATCATCCGAGCCATCCTCAAACAGAATTACCTCCACGTTCAAACCTTCATCATCCAGAATCGCCTTTGAAACAACCCCAACAGGCTCAGGTATAGTGGTTTTGGTAGCTGCAGACGCGACCGCGGAGGAGCCGTCATGATAAATGATCCTTCCCCTCGGAAGCTAGGGTTCTAGAGGCTTAAGAGAAGACACACAGAGTCAATCTCCATATTGGAGCTTCGATGATGCATCTGCTTTGACCGATTTGCAAGCAGCTACCAAGTGGACAATCAATCCACAGTCGTGGAAAAACAAAGGGAGACGTTCATAATACAAAAGACACAGCTACGGCTTGTTGTCCAGCCTACCAAGGGCAATACAATGCCAAAGGGGCTTCATTGTGTCAAAAATGACCTAGATGCGTAGGAATTCTCCCATGTTATCGTCGAGGATTCGGGTGTCAGTGGCGAACCATTGTCCAATGCAAGCACCAAGCGATCGGCCAAGGTCAAGGTCAGTAGTCATCAGCACGATTAGAATTCGGTGGATACAAACCCAGACTATCATGTGTGTGAAGAAGTACTCATGAATGACATATTGTGGCTCCAAAGGGAGGAGTGCGAACCATTCTTTATTGAAAACCCAAGGGCCATGCCTGGGAACTTCGTTTCTCTTGGTTGCAGTCACAAATTTTATCAGAAAGAAATTGGGATTTAGCTTTGTGATTTTTTGCACCTTATCTTTTTTCCACACAGAGCGAAAAACTTAGATCAATGCAGCACCATGAAATAACCTTCCCAACTAAAGAGAGAGCGAGATCGTCAGTCGGCACTTCCTTGCTAGCCGCGGGGTAAACACTACCCCCTGTTCCTCGGCAGTAAAGCTTAGGTCATTCATCTAATCCAGGATTGAATCGGCCATAGAGATGTGGAAAGGGGGAAGACTTGAAAGGAGAATAGGAAAAAGGTGTGAAGCTCCAAAAGAGCAAGAGTAATATAAGAGATTAGAGTTGTGATGAAAAAAAGAAGGTAACACAAGGAGGAGTCGGCTTAAAAAGCAAATAAGGGTGAAGAGTTTGTTTGAATTGGAAACAAATTAGAGGCAAAGAAAGTAAATTTAAAATACCAAGAGGAGTTAGAAATAGAATAAAAGTGAATAGATAATCAAAGAAAGAAAGAAAGATAAATTTAGAGAGGTAAAAATCAACCTGTAAGAAGTAAAAAAAAAATTAGAAATCGGGAGAGAGAAAATAAATTTGAAAAAAGTAAGAGATGAAAAAAAAGGGATAAGAGAGAAAAATCAGCGGAATCTAATTTAAAATTGAGAAGGATATTAGGATTTGAAAAAAACAAAATTAAAATTTGAAAATATTAAAGATAAATCAACAAAATTAAAATTTAAAAGGATGTTACGAATTGAAAAAGGATAAGGCGAAGGATAAACTAAGAGAAATAAAACAGAATCCAAACTAATTAAGGAAAAACCGAATAAAAAGTTTTAAAAATAGGGATTATCAGATAAAGGTTGTTGGATAAAAACAACAAAACTCAAAATTTAAAATATGATCAAGATTTGGCCAAACAGATAAGCATACAGGCGTGTCATGAACAGGCACCTCCCATCTCTGACTTGGTTCGCCGCCGTTCCGGCAAACAATGTAAGCAGGTCGGAATCCAGAAAAAAATAGAACCGACAGTGACCAGAAGCAAGAGAGAAATGTTAAAACAAGATGAAACTAAAAGGATAACCTGCATTATTAATAAAAAAAACAGTCCGGGAAAGCAGACCGCAGATTTAATAAGACAAAACTCGCTTAGAAAGGGATGGAAGCAGATGCAATCACAATTGCACATATCACAGTTTCCATGAAAATCCGGAACGAGACAAACTGTGAAACAGCAAACTCCCCAGCTGCATTTAAAATTGCAATAACCACTGCATACACGAGCATAAGCCGTGAGAAAACGTACTGTAAAATTAAAAAAAAAAAAGAAACAATGTGAAATAACATAAACTGCAGCATAGAAGTCGTAGTAAACTGTGAAACTGCATTGCCCAAGCCGCCATCAAAAGCTGTGTGATCCACTGCATAGACAAACTGCAGCCCTAAAAATGAAAACTGCGAGTGGAAAAATTAAATTGCAATAGAAACTATGACAAACTGACCATTATTAAAAAATAAGCAACATTTGAATTTGCTGTCATGAATTTGAATTTGGGAGTTTGAATTCTTTAAATGAATTCTTAATATAATTTTAAAATTTTATTTTAAATCATGAATTATTTTTTTAAATGTTATATTTCTAAAGTGGTTTAAATATTTTTATGCCTATGTTCGAATTCCCTTAATCCATATTTATTTCTTTTTCTTTGCATTAGCAACAAATTTATTTAATTAAGTGATAAATTTATTAGATAAAAATAAATAATTAAATTCTTCCAATAAAGTGGTGACTCGTGTCGGCACATAATTGAGTAATTAATTTATTTAATTAAATTAAAATTAGGATCAAATTAATATAATAGGTAACTAACAGAGACCAAATGTATAATTGAATGATTAATTTATTTTTGATAACCACACCATCAATTTAGCGATACTTAACTTCGAGTGATCAGAAAATTTTAAATCAAAAACATAAATAACCTTATTGGTCAAATTTAAAAATTGATAATCAAAATTATACTGAACGAAAATATAAGTGATTTAACCCTTAAAAAAAGACCTACACTAATAAAGAATAGGCAGCGGCAAAAACAGACCATTCACACAGACCTGTAGTCGACGAGTCGTCACTGTTTCGACAAACTACCTAAGAATAGAGGCAAACAGTATGTTTAAATCGAAGACAGCTGCAAATAAATCGATAACCTGTACCACCCATCTTCGCCCATCATTGGTACGCCAGCCTACATCCAAACCAAAGGTTACAAAAACAATGAAACTAGAAGGTTCATGCAAAGCAAAGGGGATAGAAATGATCCCATCGGAAAATTATTTCCCAAAGGAAAATCATACATAACCCGACAGCCACAAAAGGCTAAGAAAAATCATGCGCCAAAATGACGATCAGAGTTCTCAATCTCAAACAAGATTGAAAACTGGAGAAGGAGAAAGGGAGGAGAGGAAAGAAAGATCGGGAGAGAAGAGAGAAGTCAGAGCGTTTCTCAAGCCTAACAAAACATGCACCAGAAGAATGAAGAAAATTCTCCAACATTCGAATAGTGAAGATAGAGAAAAGTAACATTTTGAGAAACATATTCGATATGAAAGCGATTGAGAGATCGACAAGAGAAAAATAAAAAATATTAATCGATTCATGAATTTCAGAGTATTTTTCGATTAAAATAAAAATAGAATAATTTTTCTTTAAAGTCGAAACAAAATAATTGATTAAATTTGAGATTAAAAGACATTATCTACGACCGTTTAGAGCTTAAGAGGAATGACAATAAACATTCTATATCTAAATTTTAATGACAAAAAAATGTTTAATATTTAAAATTTAATAAATAAATTAAACATTTTGCGTGACCATTGATCAAAATAAAATTTATATAATTTACCCTATATATAATATTATCTTGATATTCTAAGTTTCAACCAATAACTTGAAACTGAAAAAATAGCAGAAGCCAAACATAAAGAGATATGGGGATTTCGCAGTCGGCATCGCAGCGAGTGAGCTCCACATTAATCAACTCGTCCCAATTCAACTCAGCGTGCGACTCAGTCTACACTCAGTGTCTTTCTCTCACTCAACAAACCTTCCCCGGAGTCCTCCCCTATCAGCTGGTTACCGCCGCCGCTAACCTCCACCAAGACCTCACTTCCCTCCACCCTCACCCTCTCGTTCTCCGTTGGCTCCCTGATCCTCCCACCCTCTCCCAAGTCGACTCTGCCTTCCGATTTGTAACTCGCCACCGAGAAAATCCCCAGAGCGATGAAGAACCGCTTGTCCTCTACTCTCCTCAGTTCAGGGAATGGGCACGGGTGTTATTCACCGAAGCCGTTGTGAGAAGCGCCAGCAAGGCAGTGATGAAGCGAGTTCCGGTTGGTGTCTTAGGTATTGCGGGAATTGGCGCGGCGGCGAGGACCGGGAAAGAGGTTGTTGGGGTGGCGATTGGTGTGTACGCGCTTGGTGTCGCTACTTCAATTTACCTTAGCTTGTCTGGTTAGTTGGAATTGGCGTTTCTTATGTAAAATAAAATGAAGTATTAATAGCAAAATAAGTGTTCTGTTTTTTTTAGATGTTTAAATTATTTTTTTAGGTGTTTGAATTATTTAGTATTTTTAAGTGTTTAATTTTTTTTTACTTCTTTTAAGTATTTAAATTATTATTATTTTTAATTAAAGTAGGTGTTTCAGTTCGATTTTAAAAAAGACAAAAAAAATAAATTAAACATTTAAAAAGAGCAAAAAAATTTTAAACACTTAAAAAAAAAGAAAAAATAGTTTGGGTACTTATGTTCGCATTAAGCCTAAAATGAAATGCAATTATGTGTGTAATTTAGGAAATAATAAAATTTGTAAATACTGATTATGGAAATAAAAAACTTTTGATATTTTTATTTGTAAAATGTTGCTAATTTTTTGTTTTCTTTATATGTTATGTTAATAAGGAAAATATTTTGATACACAATTTTGAAGTTTGTGTAAACTTTAGTCTATATAAGTCTTTTAATTTTAGGGTTTAGATATTTAAGTCGGGGTTTAATATGGAGTAAAATTTAAAGTTTATGGTTAGAATTCGAAGTTTAGGGTTTAGAGTTTAAGTTTTAGGATGTTAGGGCTATAGATTTAGGTTTTAAATTTTATAACTTAATAGGAAGGGTTGTGTAATTTTTTTTACACAGCTTGTGTATCAAAATATAATTCTTTTAATAAAGTAAAATTCTTTGATACACAAACTTAAACAAGCCTTTTAATTTTAAGGTTTAAACATTTAAATTGTATAGTGTAAAATTTAGAGTTTATAGTTTAAGATTAAAGTTTAGGGCTAAAAATTTAAATTTTATAACTTCATAAGGGTTATGTAAAAAGAAAATGTTTTATATCAAGCAAAAAGACGTTCATTTTAGTAACAATAAAGATTTAGGTATTGTATGATAAATCGAAAAAATTGTAAATATTATATATTGGATTGGATATCAATTTTATATTCATAACGAATCCAAAGTTGTTATAGATAACGAATTTTTATAATTTAATATGTTACTTTAAGCATATAAATACACTCAAAATATCCGATTTCGATCCAATTTCTCTTCTCGGCCTCATCGAATACTAACCTAAAACTCCAAACTCAAATATTGTGCCTGAAAATTACGAAAACGAGAGAACAATGCTTCGTCTACAACAATAGTAAATTTTTTCTTTTGGAAAAAAGAGAAAGAATAATAGGATGAATACAGGAAATGAATGAAACAGTCAACAGAGTCAGAGTTCTTCATCTTCAAGTCCAGGTATGTACTCCAAACTCACATCGAAAACAACCGGGCTACTTGGAGCTACTCTTGGTCTTCCTGGAGCCGAAGTTAAACCCTTTGGGAACGCCAACTAAATCACAAACACAGCCAAGTTCCATCAATGGAGGCAATGTTAGATAATGGAACAAAATATCTCGACTTGTGATATAAATAGAGCAATGTAGAGTAGCTTACCGGTCCCGGAATATAAAGTCTGCGCTTCCCTCCTACTTTCATGCTCAAAATGCCTTCATCAAGCCCCTTGATCACCTGTTCTACTCATTAGATGAACAATCAGTAATGGCACGGACATTGCCGGACCTTTAGCTTATAGTAAAATTCACTCAACCCTGGCATTCTTTTCATTTTCATTTCCGATTGAAAGAACAAGACTGGATAAATAGAGTTTTGATTTTAGGCCACTCGAGAGCTTACCTGACCGGAGCCAACTCGAAATATGTAGGGCTGACCTTTCTCCAGTGAACTACAAGAGCATTGGAGAAGGGGGCGGGAGGATGTGAATATCAGACATCTTGCATATGCTTCAAACACGGTATCAAGAGTTTGCAAAATTAAATGATTACCTGTCAAATATTTGTCCAGAAGGAACCATTGCAACGTAATTAGCAGCCACCTACATACAACAAAATCGATGCCAAAATCACAAGAGAGAGCTCAGGGTTCACGTGGAACTCCATACCAGATAATGCACATTGAAAAGATCATGGCACAGCTTACACATGGATTTCTCAATTTGAATAAAAAGTTTGAACTTAAAATTTGAGCATTTGCTACTAAGAAGCCTTCAATGCTGGTTCGTATGAGAGAGAAATTCAATTCCGGGTTGTTCGTATAGTAGGAGAAGAACAATTGACGCACCTGAAAACCAACCGGAGGACTGGGACCTTCACCAACTTTAATATCCTTGTACTGCAAACCGGATTCCGTAGTTACAATAGGTACCTTCATCAAACAAGAAGCATTAAAACATTAGCTACCAGTCATAAAGCTACTGAAGTTAATCGAATGCTAGTCGGACTTGAATGTGAGTGTTGTACATGAATATGTTCAACCCCCCCCACCATGTTTCATATATTTGGAGAGTTTTTTGAGGATCATATCTCCACATTTCTGGATAAGCATTAGATATGGATGTCAAGAAAAATGAAGAATTGAAACAACAGAGAATTGTTCATCCACAGTTAACACAATCATTTGAATTAAGATATGCCAGTTTAAGCATAAATACAATAGTTTAAGTTACACTATCACTTTGTCATTGTTTAAACATATCATTGTTCATCTTTGTTAAACGCAGATTAATCTCTGTCACCTAGATTCTCTATCTTCCATAAACTACCAGTTTTCAAAACCTATGTCTACACATAGTATAGAAGTATGATCCTCCAAATATACGGAAAAACTTTAAAAGAATTGAGCATGCAGAACACATACAGGTATTGAAACTCACTATCAAATCCGGGAAACATAGTTAATCCTATAATGCATGGGCGGAGCCACATAAAAATGGGAAAATTACTTTATACATACAATAATTTACATGAGATTTTAATTTCGACTCCATAAAAATTTATAGAAAGTAATTTATAAAGAAAATAACATATATAAAACCATATGACACGGTGAAATACACAAACACAATAAGATGCACTCATGCACAATAGTAATCTAGCTGCCTAAGAGGGCTAAGTATTCTCACCATACATTTTCAAGCTCTTTTTCGCAGGCACCGTCGCATAGTTTTGGCTTTTCCTCTGGTGGCAAGCCGGCACAATCGGCGGACGGTGAGTTCAACAAGATGCTCGGAACTCCGAAAAGTAACCCCATCACATCCCTTCGAGTAACTAGATTAAGTCCATTGCTGTGTTTTCTTGTTTTACAACTTGAGCACCTAACAATTAGACCCTGAGCCCTGATATGATTGAAAAACATATTCTTCCCAGATCCAGAACCTAACACAGTTGCATAAAATGCAAAATTCAAACAGCTAAACCACCTATATAAGAAAATATGGATATAAACTGTCACTAGGACCCTCCAAATATGCCTTATTGACAATTTGGTTCTACATAATGAATGCATAGGGATTAAAGTTGGACTGAAATAAGTACAAGAGTACTTATAAAATGAAATGGAAAACCCAGAAAAATAAACGCAAGATTCATTTCATACCCTAAATTCATGTTACTCGGTGGAGAATTTTAAGCGAAAGAAAGGGTCGTTTACCAAGAAGCAGCAAAGATGAAGGAGAAGAAGCCATGCTTGATGCCATCGTGCTTGAGAGAGGAAGAGAAAAGTGGAGCGAAAGTGAGGACTTTTGTTTATCAATGGATAAGGAAATCTTTGCTCATTTTGTCTTGTCCAATCGTACATTTTCTCTGTTTTTATTTAACACCAAGAAATTTAAATAAATATATTAGAAGTAAATGATTTACAAAAATTAAATAACTACTGGATTATCTGACGTTTTTATTTAAATACCTCATTTTTTATATTTTTATATTTTCGTGTTTTTAAATTTTTAATGGAACACCTTTTGTTGGTATATCAAGTTTCATGAGCTTTTATTATTTAATGAGCGCTGATAAAAAATATCTATAAAAAAAGTTAATAAAGAAATAAAAACACATAAAATTCATTATACTAGACAGGTGAGTTCTATTAAAAAATAAAAAATTATAAAACTCGTTATACTAATCCGACAAACTTCTACAAAAGGTTTTAGTCAGGAATTAAATATTTTTTGGGTGTCAGATCCGTAATTATATTAAAAACAATATATTTGGGAAAAAATGCCAATGGGATATCCAAATTTTGACCAGAGGGGATGTGTATTTATAATTCTTTATATATTTGTAATAGTCCTCTTATTAAATATTTGAATTTAAATTTGTTTAGAATGGGTTTAAACACCATATTATAATTGTATAAAAATGATAATATTATTTTCGTATAATTATTGGGAAATTTAATTATCTAAACATATTTGACAAGTAATTATATAATAATTTCTCATATCATATTTGGTTATAAAAATTATAATCACATAGTTATATAAGTTTACAGTATAAAAATATTAATTTTATTAAAAAATAATCTTAAACTCTAACAATATTATTAAATATTCAATTAAATATTAGACAATAAAATTATTAATAAAAATAAAATTATTATGGTGGAAAAAGTGTTATATACAATGCAATGTATATTATAAAATCCTAACATGGATTATTATTATTATTATTATTATTATGGTGGAAAAATGTAATATGTGTTATATTTTGATACACAAATTGTGTAAAAAATTTACACAACCCTTTTTTATAATTTAAAACCTAAATTCCTAATCGTTATACCCTAAATATTAAAAAATACTTTAATACACAAATTTGTTTCAATTTTAGGGTTTTAGGTTAGGGTTTAGGGGTTTAGCGTGTATGGTGTAGAATTTAAGGTTTATAGTTAGAATTTAGAGTTTAGGGCTTTACATTTAGGTTTCAGGGTGCTACGGTTTGGAATTTATGTTTTAAATTTTATAGAAAGGTTGTGTACATTTTTTTTACACAGCATGTATATCAAAATATAACCCTATAAACCCTAAACTATAACCTTAAATATTAAATTCTAAACCCTACAACCCAAACTTTTGAACTTCTAAACTCTAAACCCTAAAATATAAACCCTAACAAACTAGTGTAAATTAAACCATGAACTCTAAACCCTAAACTATAAACCCTAAAGTTTATACCAATTTATTAGGGTTTGGAGTTTATGACTTTAGGTTGTATGGCTTAGAATTTAGGATTTTAGGTTTAGTAGTTTAAATTTTGGATTTTAAAAAATAGTTGTGTAATATTTTTTACACAGCTTGTTTATCAAAAGTATAACCCATAAATATATGTGGAAAATTATTCAATACACATATTGTGTAGTCTTTAGACTACACAATGTTTTTTTTTGTATTAGGGGTTGAGGAATTAGTTTAGGGATTTAGTTTGTAGGGTTTATAATTTGGGATTTAGGGTTAGAGAATTATAGTTTTGTTTTAAAAGAGTAAATATGCAGACTTGTGTATTTTTTTACACATCATGCATATGCAAAAGGGAAAATTACATATTTGGCTCCCCACCTTTACCCGTGTTTGTGTTTTGATACCCACATATTTCTTTTAGCAAAACTGTACCTAACGTTACGTTTTGTTTCTATTTTGGCACCCTGTTTGTAACCCCCTTGACCCGACCTAGATGCCAGACCGAACTGAGCGAGCTACATTGAGTTTGCTAAAGCAAACCTGAAACGAATAACCTGAATTAGGTCCATTTTTTCTTTTTATCTTGTATAGATGCATATTTATTTTCTAAGGTGAACATGCTAGCAGTGGATGAATTCTCGATTGAGTTGGGTGTCAAATTGACATCCAATTGAAAGTAATTGCAATTTAGGAACTTGTAGCGATATCCTTTTACGCTAAAAAACGAGTTTTATCTATGGTTTTGTTTTGAAAATAATGTCTTCCGTGGGGTTTTAAAGAAACCGCGTTTTATTTAGAAATTGGAGTCGCCACCGGCCACTTAGGTAGGCCAAACACCGTAAAACCAGAGATTTAAAAAATTGTTGGGTTCGGGAGTCGGTTACGGATGGGGAAGGATTAGCACCCCCACACCGCCCAAAATTGGTACTTTAGTAATTACCGCTTTATTAAAATTAAACTTTCCGGATTAAAATGACGATTAAATTAAAATTTGGTTATAAGTGCGAGTATATTTTAAAGGCCTCACTATCCGAGGGTAAATGCCCAAACCACTATCACTACGCCTGATCTGGCCCCGTTTACGCTCGGATAAAAGGGCGCCGCATTGACCATTTATATTCCGTTTATGCAAGCTTAATAAATAAAACGATTTATGCTAACATGATATTAGGACATAAGGTACGAATATTACAATGTAAATAAATAAAAATGCATGGATATAACATCACATGATAATGAAAACAAAAAGGATGTACATAAACATGAAAAAAAAGAAAAAAACAAATTTTCAGAATTAATTAACTAAACATGACATACTTGGATTTATAAGAACAAATGCAAAACATGCATGACATATATATGATATGAGATTAATGAAACATCAATGCCATGATAATACAATTAAAACTTACATATGGCATTTTTTGCACACATCACAATACAAATAAAAAACAATACACCATGCAAAAAAGAAAAAAAAACACTAACATCTAACCTAAAGACAAAAGGGATAAAAACATGTAAACACACATACATAACACACTAACTAAACCGAAACATAACATGAGACGAACATATATACAACATGAATAAATAAAATAAGACATGGAAACAAGATATACCATACTTTAATACACATGTTACAAAGACATAAATTAATCATGCTATAAAACACATACAAGCACAAAGAGAACGACATGAACATGCTAAAACATGATAAAAATGACATAAATATCTAAACACGAAAGAGGACCGAAATGTATTAATAAGAAAAGCAGAGGGCAGAAATTAAAAGAACAAAAAGGCACATTTAAGGATAGAATTGTAAACTGGAATCAACTTGCGAGGACCAAACTTGTAATAAACCCATGCGACGAGATAGCTTTGAAAACATTGAAAACGCAGAATGACTAAAGCGGTAATTTCACCATTTAAACTCAGAATCTGTTTCATTTGGGGACCAGATTGAAAAGTTTGAAAAAGGAAGGGGGATTAATGTTGTAAATCTACCAAGGGGCAAGCCCAATTCGAAAAGAACAAAAACGCGGGACTCCTTAATGAGTAATTATATCGTTTTTAAAAAAATTTGTTTATAAAAAACCCTAACCGACCCCATCTTTCCCTTTTTTTCATTTGTTTAGCACTTAAGAGAGAAAGCTCTCCTATTCTCTCCGTTTTCCCAGAAAATGCAACCCCCAACCCTTCAGTCGCCGTGGTTCTAGAGGCCGGCGGTGGTCCGGCTACTCTGGCCACCGCCCTCAACACTCAAAACGTTCCAAAACCTGACATAGACACCTCTCAAAAACAAAAAAAAACCTCTACTTTTGAAAAGACCGGACCCCAAAACCTTTCCCAAAACTATCACCCTCTTATTTTGAGACCACCAAAACCCTAGATCTCTGATATTTCGAAACAAAGAAATAAAGGAAAATCCCCTTTAGTGGCTCACTCCTCAGAGTTTATCGCCGGCAAGGAAAGATTTTTCCTTAGGTAAACTTTATTTTTTATTTTTTACTTGTTATTTTTTCATGCATGTATGAGATTCAAAAAAAGACTAGAGGAGATTACCGATGGAAACTTGTATTTTTTTGAAACTGATAACTTGTCTTACAAAATATTGGTCTGATACATATATCTGATCCCTATTTGGTAGAAGATATAACACAAAATACATATTTTTCGTGATTTGGTCACTTACATGATCTCTATTTTTTGTGTTTTCTGGAAAAATTCTGAACACGGTGGTTGGCGAACCGGCATGGTGGAGGTGACCATCCGCCCAGATCTGTTCTCGGCTGTTGGATCTGATCTGATCCAACGGTTGAGATGCCCTAAAGATTGAACAGCTCAGATGCATGCTTGAACGGACGAGATTGCACCCGATGATGCCATGTGGCGTCTTGATATCTAAGGAGTCAGTGCGTGCGCGCCACGAGAGCGTGGAAGTTCAGCAGCCCCGAGAGTGAGCCACACGCGCCAGCTGGAAGGTCCTCTCATTTCGATCATGGCCGTTGGATCAAAATTTGATCCAATGGCTCAAATTGGGCTGTGCAAGAAAGAAGGGTTAGGGTTAGTCATGTAATTAGGGTTTTTGGACATGGGTTAGGGTTTGGTTGGGTCTGCCCGAAATGGGCCTTGTAACTTATATTTTGGGTTTGTAATATAATTTGGATCGGACACTTGTAATATTTATGGGTTTTTTTACTATTTCCTACTGGATCTGTTTTAATCCATTATATTAACAAAATAATAATAATACTAATAGTAACCACATGCATAACATATATCTTATATTTTTAATACATACATATATACATACAAGCAATAGGGCAAACGCGATATGCATACGTACATGTGACACACATACCCGAACATTTATACACCTACATACATGCAATCACACCTATATAATAGTAGCACATGCATATATATACATACCTGCATACACACCTTAATACGTTTATACATATAACATCTTAATATACTCACATACAAGACACTCATGAAAGTTAACACATGACCTATGTACACATATATTTGTTCACACTACTAATCAATATAAATGTACACACATTATACATACGGACATACCTACGACATACGCGTACCACACATCACACATACATGCATATTAAAAATGCATATGCTCGCACTATAACAATGAAATATATACACACTAGTAATAAACATTAATAATTACGTAGCATTTCCAAATTAATACAAAAATTTTCCAGATAAAAATGAGTGATTACAATTGCCCCTCTTTGCTTGTTCTCGTGGAACGGGAACAAAGCAAAGATCATAAGCACTCATTTTATCCGACTTTCCTGTTCGTAGCTTTCGAAACACGTGTTCTTCTGGAACTCTTCGTTTTTTCTCGGCTAGACCTTTAGGCTCGTAAGCTCTTCCTATATAGAACTTTTTTACCTTCCAATCTGGGAACTATAGGTCCCTCTTATATAGAACCTTTCGTCCCGAGGTCTTGAGTTACGGGTCCTTCCCATATAGAACATTTCACTCTAAGACAGTAAAGCTTGAAGCCCTTCCTATATAAGACTCTTCGCCTCCAACACAACAGGTTTTCCCTATATAAAACCTTCTGTGTCATGGGTGAATTCCTTCGACTGGGAGTTCTTCCTATATAGAACAGCTAGTCTTCACCTTGGAGCCGCAAGCCCTTCTCATATAAAACTTTCAGCTCCTGAAGCCTCGGAGCGGCAGATTCTTCCTATATAAAAACCCCTCGCTGCGGGCACTTGAAAATATAGGCCCTTCCTATATAGAACCTTTATCTTCAAATTTGGGATTCACGCCAAAATGGCTACCGATCTGGCCTTACGCTACCTAGGCTGCCATTATGTCTGGACTCACGCTACTAAGGCTGCTCATGCTTCTTTAAATCTGCAGATACCTGTATAGAATAGACAAAATGCTATGACAAATGAGTTAGCATGTTCCTAATCCTAGGGATGTCTAACTATACATGATGCATGAGTGTCAATATCTTGGTGCGTTTGCTTCGGCCATCAGTCAATCTCGACTCTCCGCTGCTTGCTTTCTCTTTTTTTTCTTCTTCTAGTGGCGATACCCTATTTCACTGTCGGGTTCAGCCATTTCAACCTTTCTTTTTCTGAATTTTTGGTTCGGGGTTATAAAGTGCCCTTTCAGGTTTTCACTTTAGAGGGTTTTTTTGTTGTTGTTTTTTTCCTTATTTTTTCAGGTGCCCTTCTGGGTTTTCACATGGGAAATCTCTCTTGTTATCTCGAATGCTTTCTTTAAACAAGCGGGGTATGTGACATTGGTCATCTTACCCTGGTGCTCGAAGCCTTCTGCTTGTCCCGCTTCAACATACTTCATGTAGGCAGCTGGAGGGCAAGGTTAATACTATTTTCTAATCACCTGCATCTTCAGGGTTAGATCACAGTAATGCTCAGAAATCTCTTGTTTATCATAAGCCTATGTTAACTTATCTGTATGTGTTTATGGAAACTAACAAGAAGACAAGGAACATGAACTTAAAAATGTGATTTTATTACGATTAAGGATTTGGAACAATTTCGAGATGGTTATGGCAAACATGAGGAAAAGGAAAAGCAAAACATGAAATGCAAAACCTCTAAGTATCCACAGTATGAATGATGCGTGATCACGTCAATCGGAGTAGAATCTTTTCCTGGAGCTTCTTCTTCTGGTACTCGTGGGGACGACTCTTCTCGTCAAAGGTCCAACCTCAAAATTTATCTAAGTCGCCCTTTACGGGTTTTCGACTCAGATATTTCCTTTGCTTCAAGACGCCATTTTTCGGGTTTTTTCCTTGAGCTCTCCACCTTTTTTTGGTGGAACGCCCTCTCGGGTTTTCACTCCACCTCTCTTCTTTTTTTCTTTTTCTTTTTTTTTCTTTTTTCTCTTTTTTTCTCAAACATAGTATTTCTTAACTGCATCAAAATTCACAGGATTTTTCAACTCGTCTCCATCCATTTCGGTTAAGATTAATGCTCCTCTTAAAAAGGCCTTCTTGACAACGTATGACCCCTCCCAATTGGCCATCCACTTTCCCCGAGAATCTTTCTGAATCAAAAGGATCCTCTTAAGTACCAGATCTCCCTCTCTGAATTCTCTCGGGCGCACCTTCTTGTTGTATGCATACATCATCCGTTTTTGGTACATTTGACCATGGCAAATGGCCTTTAGCCTCTTTTCTTCGATGAGATTCAACTGGTCGAATCTGGCTTGCACCCATTCGGACTCTTCCAACTTTACTTCATTTAGGACCCAGAGCGATGGAATCTCAACCTTAATAGGGAGTACTGCTTCTGTTCAATACACTAAAGAATAGGGCGTTGCCCCCGTCGATGTGTGAACAGATGTCCTATAGGCAAAAAGAGCGAATGGCAGCTTCTCATGCCAATCTTTATAGGTATCCGTCGTCTTCGCGATGATCTTCTTTATGTTCTTTTTTGCTGCTTCCACTGCCCCATTCATCTTAGGGTGATAGGCTGTGGAGTTATGGTGCATTATCTTGAACTGGTTGCACATCTCCGTCATCAATTTGTTATTCAGATTGAAAGCGTTGTCGGTGATAATCCTTTCCGGCAAACCGAATCAACAAATGATCTCATTCTTTAGGGATTTGCATACCATCGTCCTTGTGATGTTGGCATAAGATGTTGCCTCCACCCATTTAGTGAAGTAGTCTATGGCGACCAAAATAAAGCGGTGCCTGTTGGGAGCCTTCGGGTGAATCTGCCCAATGACGTCCATGCCCCACACTGCAAAAGGCCACAGAGAATTCATGGTGTGTAAAGGTAACGGAGGAGCGTGAATCTTGTCAGCATAAATTTGGCATTTGTGGCATTTCCTGGCGTAATCGATGCAATCTTCCTCCATGGTCGACCAGAAATAGCCATATCTCATAATTTTTTGGGCTATAGATAGCCCATTGGCGTGCGTCCCACATAGACCATCGTGTACCTCTGCCAAAATCTCCTTCGCCTCCCGGGCATCCACACATCTCAATAATATCTGATCATAGCTTCTTTTATATAGAATCTCCCCATCCAGAACATATCCCGCTGCTATTTTTCTGAGTGTTTTTCTGTCATTGTCTTTTGCCCCTTCGGGATACTTTTGAAACTTGACATATTGCAAGATGTCATAATACCAAGGGTTGCCATCTATCTCTTCTTGCACATTACAAAAATGAGTCGGCCCTTCAAAAGTCTGCTCTCAATGGGCTTCATTTCTGCCTCCGTGTTCGCTTTGAACATGGAAGCCAAGGCGTCTGCCATCTGATTTTCTTCTCTGGGAAGGTAAGCGAAATCGATATTTTCAAACTCCTTGGTGAGCTCCTGGATCAATTCATAATATTTGACCAGCTTCGAATCCTTGGTTTCCCATTCTCCGCGCAACTGGTAAATCACTAAGGATGAATCTCTGAATACTCGAAGTTCCTTAATCTTTCTTTCAATAGCTGCGTTTAGTCCCATAACACAGGTTTCGCATTCGGCTATATTGTTGGTGCAGAAGAATTCTAGTCTGCTGGTGAAGGGATAGTATACATTCTCCGAAGAAATTAACACGGCCCCTATCCCCGTGTCCGAGGGCGTTGGAGGCTCCACCAAAGTAAAGCTTCCATGAATTGTCGTCTAAAACATTTTCCTCACTTGTAATACACATCAAATCCTCATCCGAGAAATTAAAGTTCAACGATTCATAATCATCCGAAGCACGACTAGCTAAGAAATCCGCTATGGCGCTTCTCTTCACGGCTTTCTGACTTACATACACAATGTCGAACTCGGATAAGAGCATCTGCCAGCGGGCCATCCTCCCTGTTAATGTTGGCGCTTCTATTAGGAACTTCAAGGGGTCTAGCTTGGATATCAACTATGTGGTATGGTATAGCATGTACTGCCTAAGCCTTTTGGTGGTCCAAACCAAAGCACAACATAGCTTCTGAATTGGCGGGTACCGTGTTTCGCAATTAGTGAACTTTTTGCTTAGGTAGTAGATGGCTCTTTCCTTCTTCCCAGACTTATCGTGTTGCCCCAATACGCAAACTATTGAATTCTCAAAGACTGTTAGGTAGAGGATTAAAGGCCTGCATGGTACCGGCGTGACTAAAATCGGAGCATTCGTCAAGTACCTTTTGATCTTCTCCAGGGCTTCTTAACATTCCTCATCCCAGACACCAGGATTATTCTTTTTAAGTAGTCCGAAGACTGGGTCACACCTATTTGTTAACTGGGAGATAAAACGGGAGATGTAATTTAGCCTCCATAGGAAACCTTGAACTTCCTTCTAAGTATGGGGCGGTGGGAGATCCTGGATGGCTTTCACCTTATTTAGATCGATCTCAATCCCTCTTCTGCTCACTACGAACCCTAAGAGTTTTCCAGATGTAACAACAAAGGTGCATTTGGCCGGTTAAGCTTCAGCTGGTATTTCCGCAGTCTTTGGAATAGTTTTCTCAAGTTCTGCAGGTGCTCTTCTTCTGTTCGAGACTTAGCGATCATATCATCCACGTATACCTCTATTTCTTTATGTATCATGTCGTGGAAAAGAGTCACCATCGCTCTTTGATAAGTCACTCCCGCGTTCTTGAGTCCGAAAGACATCACCTTGTAACAAAAAGTGTCATACATGGTCACGAATATGGTTTTCTCCATGTCGTCCGAGTCTATCTTTATCTGTTTGTACCTCGAGAAGCCGTTCATGAATAAGAACCATGAGTGTCCTGCGGTGTTGTCAACCAGCGTGTCAATATGTGGCAGAGGGAAGTTGTCCTTAGGGCTAGCTCGGTTGAGATCCCTATAATCTACACACATACAGACCTTCCTATCCTTCTTCGATACTGGTACAATGTTTGCAACCCATTCAGGGTACTTGGCCACTTTCAAGAAGCCAGCATCAAACTACTTTTTGACCTCTTCTCTGATCTTTAACAACATGTCCGGTCTCATTCTCCTGAGTTTTTGCTGTATTGGTTTACATTCTGGATTCGTCGGCAGTTTGTAGACCACTATGTCAGTATTCAAACCCGGCATATCTTGATAAGTCCAGGCGAAAACATCCTTGAATTCCTGGAGTAGGGCTATCAGTTCGCGCCTAGTTTTCGAGGAAAATGTAGTCCTGATCTTTACTTCTTTTCTCTCTTCTTCAGTCCCCAAGTTTACAACTTCTGTTTCTTCTTGGTGGGGCATGATTTACCTCTCTTCGTTGGCCATCATCCTCATCAGCTCTGTAGGGACCTCACATTCTATCTCATCATCCTCTTCTTCAATTCCTACTAAGATCTCGGGGCATTCAAAATCTACCTCAGGATTGGACTCAACATCATTCATATAGTTAATTATGGGAACCCTGCATTAAATGAGAACGAATGTATTGGGAAGAGAATGATTTTATATGAAGTGAATGAATATGAATAAAGAATGAATGAATGAAATAAATGAGATGTTTGCCATTTGAGAAAACGGGGAAGATATCTTTTTATTTCAAACAAAAAGTTAACATATGTGCCCTATACAAAAGATCCTCATTGCTTAAGGGCAAAAACAAAAAGGTTGATTCAGAGCATTACTCTAATCTAGCTCTAAAAACCACAGGTAGATCAACATAGCTCCAATTATCAAGAGTCTCCCCGTGGCGGCAGGGGCGGATGCTGGTCAACACACTGCTGTCATGGTCATTTCCAGCTATCATGTTGATGGACATCCCTTCGAGTGATTCACTAAACATTTCTTTCTCATTGAGCATGTCATTTTCCTTAATTGCTTCTTCAACCTCCTATCCTGGTCGGCTGAATCCTCTAGAGATAAAAGTATTTCTTAAACGAGGGAAAGACATTGGTCTCCATGGAACGTCATCCCCCTTAAATCTGGCTCTTCTATGTTCTTCTTTTCTCTTGTACTCTTCCTTTTTCTGCTGGACACTTGGTTTGTAACTCAGCCTGAAACGATCCTTCTTGGTTATTACACTCCTAGCTCGTAGGCTCCCTTGCAACCTTCTCCCTAGCCCTCTTCCTGCTTTGGATCCTCGGCCTAAAGATTCAACAACAGTCATCTTGGTGCAATTAGATAATCTAGGGCAGGGGATCCGATTACCTTCCGCGACTAATATGGCATTCACCAGCTCTAACGCTCGAAAAGAGCATTCTGCAACATCCTCATCATTTTGAATGTAGGGGGCATCTGATGTTACCGAAGCAATGATCTTTTGCTCAGCCTCCACTGTGACCAACTTGTCTTCGATCACAAATTTTAATTTCTGATGTAGTGATGAGGGGACGGCTCCTGCAGAGTGGATCCATGGACTTCCCAATAAGTAGCTGTAGGATGGTTTTATGTTCATCACCACGAAGTTGATCACGTACTCAGTCGACCCAATCAATAGAGGCACCTCAATCTTTCCAAGTGTTCCTCTTTGTGTGCCGTCGAAGGCTCTCACAGAGTTATGACAGGGCTTTAGGTGAGAATCATCGATTGGTAGCTTTTGTAGAGTCACCATAGGTAGTACGTTCAATGCTGACCCGTTGTCAATCAAAACCCCCGATAACACATACCCCTTGCAGTGGGTTTTGATGTTAAGAGCCTTGGTGGACCCCATTCCTCCTTTAGGGATCTCGTCATCACTGAATGTTATATGGTTATAGGCGGTGATATGCCCCACTATCCTGTCCAACTTCGATACATAAATGTCATGGGGTACAAAAGTCTAGTTTAGCACTTTTAAGAGTGCCTCACGGTGCTTTTCTGAACTCAGAAGCAACTCTAGCACTATAATCCTTGCCGGTTGCTTTCTTAGTTGTTCCACTATGCTGTATTCACTATGTCTCAGGAATTTTAGAAATTCTTTGGCCTGAGGCTCGGTTACTGGTTCATTTATCTTTGGAGGTGGTTCCTCACCGAATATCTACGCGGGGTAACCGATGTATCCTTTCCTTTATCCTTGGCAACTTCAGCAGTCTTCAAGGTTTTTGAGGAGTAACATTTACCGCTCCTCATGAAGTGGCCCACCTCACCGACATTCTCATCACTCTTGGCTTGCTCATCTTTCGGTGTAGGCTCTTCTTCAACTTTTTGTTCTTTTACTTCACCAGATTCTGGCTTTTCTAGTATGGTCACATTCACAGCATAGTTCCAGGGAGTTTGTCGTATATCCTTGAATGAGAACAGGGATGGTGCTGAGATGATGATCTTAGAAGTCACCTTAGTAGCTTCTCTTTGGGAGGAACTCGCTCCCTCTAGCCTGGAGGAGATGACAGAAGATCTGTCTCTCCCGTATTTAATGTTGAGGTTGTCCGTCATATGTACGTCTGACCCCTTCCTTCATGTAGGCTCTTCAAAGAACTCTATTTGCTTGTCGTTCATCAATTGCTTCACCAATCTCTTAAACTCGTCGCACTGTTGGATGTCGTGTCCTCCATCCTGATGGAATTCACAGTACACTCCACATCCCTTCTGCACTACTACCATGCCCCTGTCGATCAAGTGAGCCATGCACAATTGCTGAAATATACACCGCAAAGGAAACTTGATTTCTGACACATTCTCCTTAACCTTCCTGGTAGAGTACTCCTCAATAACATTCACTCCCCTGTTCCCGTGATTAGGCAATGGGTTGCAGCTACACTTGGTTCTTCAAACTTCAGTATCCCAGACTTGATTAGACTTTGCACAAGCTTCTTGAAAGCAAGGCAGTTCTCTATAGGATGACCAGGGGCACCACCGTGATAATCGTAATGCACGTTCGGGTCATACCAGGACGGGAATGGCGGTTTGAACGGAGTAACGTAGTATGGACGAACCAAATTCGCTTTGTGCAACTGAGAGTAAAGCTCAGAGTATGAAACGGGTAATGGAGTAAAAGTTTGCCTCTATTTCTCTTTTCTCGGGGTTCTCTCATCTCTTTGGTTCGAGTTTTGTGATTTCCCAGTAGACGCATTTGGCTATGAGACTGTGAAATTCTTTGGGGCGGTGTAAGTACTGGCAGTGTTCACCTCATTCTTCTTGTTGTACTTTTGAGAACTTTCCCCTCTATCAATCCTACCGCTCTTGATTGCCAATTCAAGGGACTCCCCGGTCCTAATTAAATCATCAAAACTCTGAGTTGTGTTATTAATGAGGCGATCAAGCAGTGTCCGTTTCAGAGTATTAACAAATAAAGGTGTAATTTCGTGTTCGGGGATGGGTGGCTG
Source organism: Hibiscus mutabilis (assembly GCA_019671005.1). Taxonomy (NCBI): domain Eukaryota; kingdom Viridiplantae; phylum Streptophyta; class Magnoliopsida; order Malvales; family Malvaceae; genus Hibiscus; species Hibiscus mutabilis. The sequence continues at coordinate 39,659,246 of CM033727.1, forward strand.
AATTTGGGCAGCCATTTCTCGCCACCTATGGGCATACTGTCACAGACTTTCGTTGGATTTCTGCCCCATATTTTCTAGCATAATTCTGCTGGGCGTCATGTCCGTCGCGTGCTTGTATTGCTCGATGAATGCTTTTGAAAGATCTTTCCAGGTTTTAATGTTTACTCGGCTCAACTGGGTATACCACCGCAGCGCCGCCCCAGTTAGGCTGTCCTGGAAACAATGAATTAAAAGTTTCTCATCCTTGAGGTAGGCCACCATCTTCTAGTAATAAATTGTCACGTGTGCGGAAGGACACATGGTTCCATCGTATTTGTCAAACTCTGGTGTTTTAAATTTTGGTGGTAGGACAAGGTTAGATACCAGACTTAAGTCACTGGCATCGATTCCAGATTCTTCTGTAGTTTGCAGGGCTTTAAATCTTTCTTCCATAAGGCGAAACCTCTCATCCATTTCTTTTCTACCTCTATCATGATCTTTTCGACCAAGTTTAGGTCTGGCACCTCCTCCTCGTAGAGTGCTTCTGTGTCAATGGGTTGATTATCTGATGCCCCTACCTGAAGATTAGTAGACATCCCAACAGGGTCAATATATACCCTTCTGGCCAGATTTGGCGTACCCGGTTGAACCTTATTGTGAGCTGGGGTACCTTCCGGCTCTTGAGCGACTTCACCTTCGACTCTTTCTCCGAGGCTCTTAGCCAACAACGCAGTTATGTCAGACACTATCGATGCTTGTGACTGAGCAATCTGGTCACTGAGGCTTCTCTGGGCCTCATCAAATCTTGCTTCCAGATCTCTCTATCCTTTCTCTAGACTGATTATCCTATCTTCCATGAGTTTGCTTTGTAGTCGGGTAAGGTATGGATGATGAATAATTGCGGCTTAACTTCTAATTTCACACAGCCACAATATTTACAATATTAATAGGATTGCAAAGAAAATAAATGCATGTATAATGATGCAAATGTCATGATGCAATGCAGGAATGTATGCAAATAAAGGTACTGATTCCGCTGGTAGTCACCCTTTTGAACTACTTTCACGGGAATTAAAGGATCTAGATTACAATAGAGTTCACATTACAAAAGGAGGGTTCCTAATACAAAAGAGTCCTAATTACAACACGGAGTCCTACAAATAAGCCCTAGCTCTATCCCCTAACTTTCCAATAGCCCTGAACAGCTTGATGCACCTGGGTGCTTCTTTCATGCCTGCGACTACGAAAGGTCGGAGAGTTTCGACTTCGGCAGCTAAGTCACTCACATGCCTTGCAGCTCGTTGTTTGTCCACCATTAGGTTCGTGTAATATTGATCTCTATCCTGCAACATCTGGGCAGCATCACGCAGTCTTCTTTGCATATAATTATCTCCTCTGGCTGTAGCTTCTTCGAATACTCTGATTCTTTCCTTATAATCCTGAACAGTTGTTTCAAGCGACTAAATCCGGGCTCGCAACGTGCCAACTTCACGCTCCCTTTCTTGTAGTTCGATGAAGCCATTCCTTTGATGGTAAGTCTGAAAGGAGTGTTCTAATCCTGCCAACCTTCCCTCTAACTCGACATTCTGACTTTGGCTCTGATTCAGGCTTTGGATTGTGTCGTCGTACAATCTTTGCATCTCTAACAGTCTATTCCTGCTACCCATGGACCTTCTTTTCTAAGCGGCGGTGTTCTCTCTTTCGTAGCTGACTGCTTGTTTTCCTTTGCTGATCTCTTGCCTAGTTCTTTCCTTCTCTTGATTGATGGCCTCCTTGAAAGACTGCCTTTCCTCCTCAGTAGCTAACCTGCAGCTTTCTATCTCTTTCTCGATCGCTCGCTTGCCGATCTCTCGTTCTTCTTCCACCAAATGGATACCATTCATCCTTTCCTTTTCCACGGCTATGAACTGACTTCGGCTGGCCTTCTGTACTTTCGCCTGGAGTAGGAGGGCATCCTTCTAGTAAAGAGCGTTCTCCTCGCTCAAATCCGCATTCAGTCTATTCAATTGCCTAATGATCCCGTCCCGCTCGTCAACCTCTGTACTCGCTTTATAAAGCTCACCCACATGCTGAGTCTGTTGGATTTCTATCTTCCTCTTGATTTCTTCGAGTTCATTTCGTAAAATATCAGCTTCAGACGGTACTACTCCCATAAGCTCCTCAAGTGACACAGCTGGTCCCTGATCGGGTTCTGGAATCTTATCATTAATCCTCAAACATCTCCAAAGATCATAGTCCGGGGTGATCATACGCTTGGTGTCTCCTTCCATTCTGCTCCAGTAACAATGGTCCCAAGCCCTCATGATAGTCTAAACTTTTTCCTTGAACTCACCTTTGAAAGGAAATTCACTTTGGCTCAATCCGGCGGTATTGGGAACAAACTATCATGATCCGAACTGTCGAGACACCAGAAGCGGAGCACAAGCAATCCCACCATGCAGCCCCAACATCATCAACCAGTCATAATCACCGCAACTGTACAAGAAGTAATTAACTCTACCGAGCCACGGAACCCTCCATACCGTGTCTTCATCTTGAATGTTCCTGAAGAAACTGGACCATTTCTTCGTCTTCAAGTTTTCTCGCCACTCTTTTGCTAAGTACTCCTGTAAGGGCGAAAAGCCTTGAAAGGATATCCTCGGTAGGACCCTCGTCGGTGTCTTCCACATGTGGCTATGAATCCATACCAGTAACAGCTGTGCACATCTTCGAAAATGTCATTCTTCGTGCTTTCGACTGGCATTTAAAGAAATGAAGGTCTCGGTCAAGATTGTTGGTACTGGGTTCGCCTTCCATTTCATACACTCAAACAGATCTAGAATGGTTACATCAATGTTTCCAAGAGTTCTCGAAAAGATTACCAAACCATATATTCCCAAGGCAAATAGGTCAAGACTGTACTGTCTCCTCGAAGTCGAATCAAGCCATTAACCCAATCGTCACTCATACCGGCAAAGGTTTTGAGCTTCGAAGTGTAATTCTGATTAAGTAAGGCAGTGTACTCTTCTACTGTAGGCATCATGTCCTGTCCATTGATGGTGAAGCAGCAAAAAGTAGGATTCTAGAACTGAAAAATAGCTCAGAGTAAGGGCTGGTTGACTCGAACGTATAACAGCTATGCAATGTCGCCATAACTATCACAGAACATGTCTTGTAGTCTTCGGTCCCATCCTTCCCATATGCTTTGAAGATCCTATAAGTCTTTTTGTTGAAGACTCACGTAGGTGTACCCTGCTACTATGTTCTCGCTCGGCAAGCTGTCACCTTGGGCCTTCTGATTGACCTCTGACCAATGCCTGACTAACAAGTTAAGCTCTTCTTTCCTAAGATACCTTTTTTCCATGGTGAAAGACTTTCTGATCGGGTAAACCACTTGATCCAGTACCTTTATGTAACGTGGATGCAATGATAATGCAACAAAAGTATGTGTAAAATAAAAATAAAAATAGAAATAAAACACAAAAAGAAATGAGTTAGTACCGGATAAAAATAATAAATACATAAATAAAAGGTAAATTTAAATAAAGTAAACAAACATAATAACCTTATGTATATCTTGTCTAAACACTTAGGTTATTCGCATGGCTCTAAAGGGGTGGGTTTTCTATATTCTCTACATGCAGTGTTGGTGCTACGAGGTACCCGAACTGTCTTTGTTGTCCCCTACTAAGGGTAGCAAGGCCCCCGATCATCACCCATTATAGGATTCTTTCAACCGGGTTCAATTCAGGGGGACCCATTCGCTTATGCCTGCATGAAGGAACGATATCCTTATGAAAGCATAAGGTACTCGAGCCCCGAAGGTACTTACTAGGCCTACACGAGAGAACGATATCTCCACGAAAGCATTAGCGTTTTCCCCCCACTTAAAAAAATAGGTTTATATGCCATATTTTAAATACGTCAAAATAAACGCGCAATTATAACCGAATGTTAGTTTAATAGTTACTTTAATCCGGAATTTCTAATATTAATAAAGCGGTAATTATTTAAAAAGCTCGACTCACTTTATTTTGTTTGAAAAAACAAAAGAATGTCCCCAGCAGAGTCGCCATCTGTAGCGATATCCTTTTACGCTAAAAAAACGAGTTTTATCTATAGTTTTGTTTTGAAAATAATGTCTTCAGTGGGGTTTTAAAGAAAATGCGTTTTATTTAGAAATTGGAGTCGCCACTGGCCACTTAGGTAGGCCGAACACCGTAAAACCAGAGATTTAAAAATTGTTGGGTTCGGGAGTCGGTTACGGATGGGGAAGGATTAGCACCCCCATACCGCCCAAAATTGGTACTTTAGTAATTACCGCTTTATTAAAATTAAACTTTCCGGATTAAAATGAAGATTAAATTAAAATTTGGGTATAAGTGCGAGTATATTTTAAAGGCCCCATTATCCGAGGGTAAATGCCCAAACCACTATCACTACGCCTGATAGTGGCCCCGTTTACACTCTGATAAAAGGGCGCCGCATTGACCATTTATATTCCGTTTATGCAAGCTTAATAAATAAAACGGTTTATGCTAACATGATATTAGGACATAAGGTACGAATATTACAATGTAAATAAATAAAAACGCATGGATATAACATCACATGATAATGAGAACAAAAAGGATGCACATAAACATGAAAAAAAAAGAAAAAAACAAATTTTCAGAATTGATTAACTAAACATGACATACTTGGATTTATAAAAACAAATGCAAAACATGCATGACATATATATGATATAAGATTAATGAAACATCAATGCCATGATAATACAATTAAAACTTACATATGACATTTTTTTTCACACATCACAATACAAATAAAAAACAATACACCATGTAAAGAAAGAAAAAAAACACACTAACATATAACATAAAGATAAAAGGGATAAAAACATGTAAACGCACATACATAACACACTAACTAAACCGAAACATAACATGAGACAAACATATATACAACATGAATAAATAAAATAAGACATGGAAACAAGATATACCATACTTTAATACACATGTTACAAAGACATAAATTAATCATTCTATAAAACACATACAAGCACAAAGAGAACGACATGAACATGCTAAAACATGATAAAAAGGACATAAATATCTAAACACGAAAGAGGACCGAAATGTATTAATAAGAAAAGCAGAGGGCGGAAATTAAAAGAACAAAAAGGCACATTTAAGGATAGAATTGTAAACTGGAATCAACTTGCGAGGACCAAACTTGTAATAAACCCATGCGACGAGATAGCTTTGAAAACATTGAAAACGCAGAATGACTAAAGCGGTAATTTCACCATTTAAACTCAGAATCTGTTTCATTTGGGGACCAGATTGAAAAGTTTGAAAAAGGAAAGGGGATTAATGTTGTAAATCTACCAAGGGGCAAGCCCAATTCGAAAAGAACAAAAACGCGGGACTCCTTAATGAGTAATTATACCGTTTTTTAAAAAAATTTGTTTATAAAAAACCCTAACCGACCCCATCTTTCCCTTTTTTTCATTTGTTTAGCACTTAAGAGAGAAAGCTCTCCTATTCTCTCCGTTTTCCCAGAAAATGCAACCCCCAACCCTTCAGTCGCCGTGGTTCTAGAGGCCGGCGGTGGTCCGGCTACTCTGGCCACCGCCCTCAACACTCAAAACGTTCCAAAACCTGACATAGACACCTCTCAAAAACAAAAAAAACCTCTACTTTTGAAAAGACCGGACCCCAAAACCTTTCCCAAAACTATCACCCTCTTATTTTAAGACCACCAAAACCCTAGATCTCTGATATTTCGAAACAAAGAAAAAAAGGAAAATCCCCTTTAGTGGCTCACTCCTCAGAGTTTATCACCGGCAAGGAAAGATTTTTCCTTAGGTAAACTCTATTTTTTATTTTTTACTTGTTATTTTTTGATGCATGTATGAGATTCGAAAAAAGAAGAGAGGAGATTACCGATGGAAATTTGTATTTTTTTAAACTAATAACTTGTCTTACAAAATATTGGTCTGATACATATATCCTGATCCCTGTTTGGTAGAAGATATGACACAAAATATATATTTTTCGTGATTTGGTCACTGACATGATCTCTATTTTTTGTGTTTTCTGGCAAAATTCTAAACACGGTGGAGGTGACCATCCGCCCAGATTTGTTCTTGGCCGTTGGATCTGATCTGATCTGATCCAACGGTTGAGATGCCCTGAAGATCGAACGGCTCAGATGCATGCTTGAACGGGCGGGATTACAGCCGATGATGCCACCTGGCGTCTTGATATCTAAGGAGTCAGTGCGTGCATACCACGCGCGCATGGAAGTTCAGCAGCCCCGGGAGTGAGCCACACGCGCCAGCTAGAAGGTCCTCTCATTTCGATCATAGCCGTTGGATCAAAGTTTGATCCAACGGCTCAAATTGGGCTGCGCAAGAAAGAAGGGTTAGGGTTAGTCATGTAATTAGGGTTTTTGGACATGGGTTAGGGTTTGGTTGGGTCTTTCCGAAATGGGCCTTGTAAGTTATATTTTGGGTTGGTAATATAATTTAGACCGGACACTTGTAATATTTATGGGTTTTTTTACTATTTCCTTCTGATCTGTCTTAATCCATTATATTACCAAAATAATAATAATACTAATAGTAACCATATGCATAACATATATACTTATATTTTTAATACATACATATATACATACAAGCAATTAGGGCAAACGCGACATGCATACGTACATGTGACACACATGCCCGAACATTTATACACCTACATACATGCAATCACACCTATATAATAGTAGCACATGCATATATATACATACCTGCATACACCTTAATACGTTTATACATATAACATCTTAATATACTCACATACAAGACACTCATGCAAGTTAACACATGACCTATATATACACATATTTGTTCACACTACTAATCAATATAAATGTACACACATTATACATACGGACATACCTACGACATACGCATACCACACATCACACATACATGCATATTAAAAATGCACATGCTCGCACTATAACAATGAAATATATACACACTAGTAATAAACATTAATAATTACGTAGCGTTTCCAAATTAATACAAAAATTTTCCAGATAAAAATGAGTGATTACAGAACTAAATTGAAAATCTAGAAAACTATGAGGAATTACTTAAATTTGAAGTTACCAAACCTTAATTAATCATGTTACGTGCATACTGGTCAATTTTTAGCTTATAATGATCAATCAAACTCATACAATCGCATAAATAAGAAAATAGGGACCAAAAGGAAACAAAACAAATTTTAGTAAACATTTACCAGAAATAACAGGCTCGGTATCGATACCTACCATGCCTGTATCGATATGAGTCTCTTTGCAAAGGGTATTAGTATGGTGCCACGTATACCGATATTAGTGGTTCAATTTCAAAATAGGGGATTCTAATAGCTAAAATGTGTACCAATACAATTGCCCGTGTACGGATACCTGGTATAATTTCTCAAGGGCGTACTAATACGGAGGCAAGGTGTACCGATACCCCTGTACAATTTTACATGAATTTGAGCCTTTCACGGCCCCGCGTACCGATCCCAAGGAACCTGTATCGGTACACTAGACCTGTAATGACCTCTTGGCCTAACATATGACACTTTGGCTCAAAGAGACTTCATCCAAACCACAACTAAACATCATATATATCATAAGGCATCAAAATACCACAAATTCACATATGCAAGATCATCAATCAAAGCATGAGAATCATTAGCAATATCTTATAGGCATAATCTCTACCCAAACATGCAAAAGCTATCCCAAGCCCAATAACGAACTTCAGACACCAAAAAACACATCTATAGAAGTATAGAAACTTGCTCAAAAACAGGGAGCAAAACGTTACAAGTCTCATAATACCCATGGCCACATTGCCCTTTTATTGCTACAAAATTCATTTATCAAAAACCATACTTGCAAAGCCAGGTTCTTAGATGATCCCTTGCCCAAATGCTGCCTCCCAAAAGGTATACTTTTCTACAAGGATAAGAATAGAGTGTAAGCACAAGATTCTTAGTGAGGGAAGCTCAAAAGTACTCATCAATGCATTAAAACAAGTGTATAAAACCATTCTTTGAAATTAAAGATCATTTGCTAAACTTTCCAAATCCTATGCATAACTCTCAAATCATTTTAGTACATAACAATAATCATGTATCATGGATTTCAAGCATGACTTTCATATGCAAACCTCAATTTAAGCCTCATTATGCATAATCATTTCATTATAAAGCTTAAAGAGCACCATAAGCATTTATCACAAGGTACAAACCTTTTAACCTCATCTGATACATTATTTCATATATTGGCATTAGCGTGACCAAAACCATATCATGGCATTTTTAAGAAATCACATCGGATACTCATATTTCCATGGTGGTTCCTTTAAACACACATTTCTATCCACCAACCGGAGTAGCCCCTCAAAGGTTGCGGTTTTCAATGGTCCGGAGAAAAAGACAGTGGCATCCCTCACCCTCGATAAACTATGAGGCGACTTATTATAATGCATTTTATTATTTCATTGTCACTTAGCCAATATATACTTTCAGACCATGTTACCTCACTATTTTTCCATATACATTATTCAAACCATTTACCTTTGCAAAAACCATGTTTGTAAATCAACATGTATTCTCCTTTCAGAAACCATTTACCAAGCCTCATAGGCATCCACATATAACATCATTTGTAATGCATTTCACATGGAAATTCGTGTATAAATTAGTAGATAACAAAACATGCTTAGTATCAAATCATATGCTTAAACAACATGGACCAAAATTGAGAGATCGAGAGAAAATTGCCATTTACTTACTTCTGAGTTTAACCAAGCTTGCTAGCTTAGATTAAACTCCCAAGGTAACTTTTCAAACCTTTTAAGAGCTTCAAAACACAATTCCACTCACCGATAACACAAAACTTTCCTCGTCGATGAGGAATCAAGCTTCTGACGCCTCCAATTCTTCACCAAACGTTACCAGATTAATCTCTCCTGTTTATCCATATAACAACAGAGGATTAATGCATCACTATGCATCTAAAATCCCAGCAACATCAACCTTCAACAACACACATCCAAACTCCACCAAACGCTATCTAGAAACAACCAAAATCTACACAAATCTTCACTTAAACCAAGCTCAGCCATAACCTAATGATTTGCTCTTCCTAACATCCCAATTAACATCTTAAAACATTGCTAAACCCACCTTATACCTCTAGCAAACTCAAAACACTATAAACACCTCAAAATCTAACTATTAACAACCTAGAAAATTAGCAATCCAATTTGTTTCGGAATTTCTTCTGTAAACCTCATCACATAACACTAAAATATGCTTTTAATATGTTCTAAACCAATCAAGATCACAATAATTTAGACAAAAAAAACTCAACCAATTTCTTAATATAACCAACATTAAACCTTTAATTCTTTATTTAACCATCAAAACATATCAAAAATCAATTTCAAAGGATCAAGAACTTGGAAATTTTAGTAAAGAACCTCTAATTAGAGGAGAGAAACTAAAATCACCTCTAATTCTAGACTCCTTCCTTAATTTGCTTGATTTTGAAGAAATCCTCCAAGATTGAGGTAGAAGATTGACATAGAAACAAATGAATCTATTGTTGAAATCAAAAGTAGAATTAAAAAGGTTGATTCCTAAGATTTTTAGAGAGAAAATAGTAGTTTGAGAATTTGAGAGAAAAGGTTTGGAGAAAAGTAGTTACGTAAGAAAGCATTTTGGCTAATTAAATCAAAACTAATTTAAACCTTTTTATCCCATTTATTAAATCATTTAAAATTCACTTTAAAATAGACAAAATTATGAAAAAGTCTGATTAAGCCAAGTGGTTTAATAGCCTCTTAAAGATTCTATGTTTTGACCTTTTATGATTTAGTCACTAAAACAGTTTTGAAATCTTTAGATTTTGGTCACTAAACCAAAATGTCCATTGTATCAAATAGTCAATTCATTTATGTTCAAAACACCCATTTAACATTTTAGGATATTTTTTTATATTTTATTTTAACCAAAAACTATTTGTCTAAATTTATTTCCCGAAACTAGTTGAATTAGCTAACCCGGTTCATCCAAGCCGTCTAATCCAAACCTCTAATCTTTTAGGCCCAAAATCGGGGCGTTACAACTCTCTCCCACTTAAGAAATTTCATCCTCAAAATTTACCTTAAGGAAAAAGGTGAGGAAACAGTTTCTCCATGTCCACCTTACTTTCCCATGTTGCCTCTTCGACACCTCGATGTTGCCATAATACTTTTACAAGCTCAATCGTCTTTCCACGAAGAACTTTACTGCTAGTGTCCAAGATTTTCACTGGTTCCTCATCATATGACAAATTTGGACACAACTCAATCTCCTCAACATGCATTACATGCGACGGGTCTGATCTATACCTCTGAAGCATGGATACATGGAAAAACATCTTGTATTTTTTCCAACTTTGTAGGAAACCTCAATCTATAAGCTACCAGACCAACGTGCTCTAGCACTTTATAAGGTCCAGTGAATCTTAGACTCAACTTACCCTTACGTCCAAACCTCAACACCTTCTTCCAATGAGAGATCTTTAGAAACACCTTATCACGAACTGCGTACTCAATTTCCCTACACTTCAAATCTGCATAAGATTTCTGCCAATCCAAAGTCACTTTCAACCGATCAGTAATAAGCTTCACTTTCTCATTAGTAACTTTCAGTACATCAGGCATAGACACATATTTCTCACCAGCCTCATCCCAACAAAGTGGCATACGACAACTTCTACCATACAAAGCCTCATACGAAGCTATCTGAATGTTCGCCTGATAACTGTTGTTATAAGCGAATTCAACCAACGATAATTGCTTCTCCTAAAACTCTTGGAACTGAATAATACAACACCGCAACATATCCTCCAAGGTTTAGATAAGACGTTTAGATTGACCATCCGTCTAAGGATGATACGAAGTACTTAAATTCAACCGCGAACCCAACACCGTATGAAAACTCTCCCAAAACCTTACTGTAAAACGTAGATCCCTATCTAATATGATCGACTTAGGCACCCCATGCAACCTTACAATCTCAGTGATATACAAATCAGCCAACTTATCCAATGTATACATTGTGTGCACCACCAAGAAATGTGCATACTTCGTAAATCGATCTACAATGACCCAAATAGAATTCTTCTTTGACGATGTCAAAGGTAAACCTGGCACAACATCGTTCGGCACCACTATCCGACTATTAAAATACAAAACACCACCATCATCAAAACAAAAATCCATCAGATTACCCCCATAATATCTTTAACACGTGAAACCAACGAATCATCATGCGGTTGCTTTCCTTAATCATTTGTGATAGCGACGACTTAACTTGTAACTCAGCCAACAAACCTCATTCTCGTGCCACACTCAACAGCGCAAACATCGCCCTTAACTCCACTATATCCTTCTTACTCAAAGCGTCAGCTACAACATTAGCCTTACCTGGATGATACTCGATTGTCAAATTATAATCCTTAAGCAACTTCAACCACCTACGTTGCCTAAGATTCAATTCCTTCTGTGACATCAAATATTTCAAACTCTTGTGATCCGTATATACAAGACATTTCTTACCATAAAGATAACGTCTCTAAATCTTTAAAGCAAAAACCACCGTAGCAAGCTCTAAGTCATGTGTAGAATAGTTGCACTCGTGTGCCTTCAATTGCCAAGATGCATAAACCACAACTTTCCCTCTTTGCTTCAAAACACATCCTAAACCAACATAAGATTCATCGCTATAGACCACACTCTTTTCTCGACTCAGGTTGAATCAATATTGGAGCTTGTGTCAAAGCTTCCTTTAACTTCTCAAAATCTTGCTATCTACCCTCCGTCCATTCAAAACAAACATCTTTTTGCAACAACTTAGCCAGATTACATGCTTTGAGAACCTATCCATAAAATGAAAATAATAACCTACTAACCCCAAGAAACTGTAACCCCTGTGACCCGGCCTAGACGCCAGACAGAACCGAGCGAGCTACATTGGGTTTTACCGAAACAAAACCTGAAACAGTTAACTAAACATAGGTCTATTCTTTTTCTTTTTTATCTTATCTAGATACAAAATTACAACCTAAGGTGAGCATGCTGGCAGCAGGTGAAATCTCAACTAAATCACGCGTCGATTCGACATCCAATTGAGCAAATTATAATTTAGGGACTAAATTGCAAATCTTGAAAGTTACGAGGATTTAATTAAAATTCAAGTTACCGAACCTCAATTAGTCAGATTACATGCTTACTTGCCAAATTCCAGTTCAAAACGATAATCCAAAATCATACAATTGCATTCAAGAACATTAGGGACCAAAATGAAAGAATTAGAAACTTCAAGAAACACATTAACTGAATTAACGACAACCCGTACCGATATAGGGATTCATTATACAGGATCATGCCGATACGTGAACAAGGTGTATCGGTGCGTGGGCTCGGCTGCAAAAAGTTGATTTCCAATAGCTAAAGCCCGTACCAATACGACCCTTGGTGTACCTATCCCAGGCCTAATTTCCAGCTTACCCGTACCAATATGAGGCCCCGTGTATCAGTACGCCCTGACCCAAAATGTCCAATTTTGTTGGTTTTTCATACAATTATAGATTCGAACATGCTTTAACAAGTCATAAACATGTAAACCACTTATCTAAGTATCAAACCATGTCAGTATATCAAATAAACAATATCAAATCATAGCAACAAAATTCAATCTCAAATCTAGAGGCATGCATCCTAAAAACCAATCCAACCAACACACGAAATGTAAATCCACCTCAAAAACCAATCATATAAAGCCTCATACAACACCACAACAACATTATAAACTTGCACAAATATAAAGTTTAGCAAATAACCCTCCCAAACAACAATAAACCCTATTGTCTTTACTACTAGTAGTCTAGTTCAAAAACCATACTTTCGATTGGTTCAAGTCCTTGGATTTCCTCTCGCTTGCTCGCTGCCTTCAAGCTTTAATTCTCTGCATTGATGGACAAAGAGAGCATAAGCACACAAGGTTTAGTGAGGAGTGCTCAAAACACAACACCATCAATGCATTTAAAATTGGTTTCAAACTCACAATGAAATCATCATTTAAAACAACTTTCAAAACATCATGCCTTTCAAACTATGCACTTAATATTTCCAAAACATGCATATTAAACTATATGCAACATGTATCACAGATCAACAACAAAATCCCCATTTGCAAATCCTCAATTTAAGTTTTCTTAGCATAATAACCCATATGCATGGCTTAAAGAGTAAACATGTATAAACCAACACTATACATCATAATCCATCAACATGATACATTAACAATTATATTAGCTTTCAAGTGATCATAACCAAGTTCTATTTCACAAAATATTATATCAGATACACAAATTCAACAAGTGTTCTCTCAACACTTCATATAATCTTAACCGGAATTCAAGGTACGTTCACAACTGGGAACCATCACAACCTAATCATCGGTTAGATGCATAATCCACTAACGGGAGTTTTCGGTAGCATATAACCCCTTAACTGTTAGGGTACTCGTATTAGAGTATTTGGTACACATAACCCCCTCAACACCCGAGGCTAGGGGTGGGCAAAATGTGACTAAAAAAAACAAATTATTTGACTCAACTCGAGGAAAAAAACCGACTCATTTTGACTCGATTTGAAATTTCACTAACTCGACTCGACTCAAAAAAATTTCAAATAAAGTTTGAGTTATGAAATGGAAATTCGAATAACTTGAATAACTCAAAATTTTTACTAAATGGTTTATCAGTTTTCATATTCAAGTCAAGTCTGTCAATTATGCATGATATATTATGTATATCACATGTGAAAATATGAAGAAATATATATTTATATCATATATGTATATAGAAAGTCGTTAAAATTGGAATCAATATGTGCACCGCAGCCCTAAGTATATGGATATATATATATATATGTGTGTGTGTGTGTGTGTGTGTGTGTGTGTGTGTGTGTATGTGTCGCTACGTATATGTGCGCCGCTACATATATGCATATATAAATATATATGAAGAAATACATATGTACAATTAATTTTGTACAGAAACTCAAAAAATCTACTCGATTCGAAAAAATTTCAAATAAAGTTTGAATCGTAAAATATGACTTGCAAACTCGAATAACTCGAAATTTTTTGACTCGACTCGATTGAACACCCAGCCTTACCCGAGGCGACTTATTTATAGTGCACTATTAATCATATGGTCGGCCAACTATATCTGATAACATTTTAAACCACATCACTTGCCAATATAATTTATTATTAACTATGTACCTCATTGTTTTTATATGCAACATCAAAACCATTTCCAATGCATCAAACCATGCATTACAAGTATTCCACATACTTACATGGATCATTTCCAAATGCATCCATCATCAATTTATAATAAAAAATCAGTATGAAACATACTTAAAACATGCTTAAACAGTAGGTACCATGTAATTAAAAAGCAAGTGCATAAAACTAATTTCGCCAAAATACAATCGAGGGAGAAATCTCATCATACTTACTTCTGATTTTAAACCAGCATTTCAAGCTCAATTTAAACTCCCAAAATCACATTTAAACTATTTCAAATCTGAAATCCACGTTCTCACTCACCGACTACACAAAACCTCATTCGTAGATGCGAACTATTCCTTCAAAGCTTCTGAAACAGTGACACAAGCTTGAGGATCAACTTCTTATGATTTAACCACACAAAAATAGGGGATTCAATGTGTCTAAATGCATTCAAAGACTCGGTAACATTAATCCACAACAACTATAACCAAAACCCCTCCACAACAACCGAAAACAACATCAAATATCTTCCAAACTTAATCCAACCAAAAACTAAAGTTTTAGTCCATCAATTAACTTCAATTAATATCCAAAAACAACCTAACATCATCCTTATACTTCCAGCATTCATTAAACACCCATAACTCGCCAAAAACATAACACTAGCAACCTAAGAAATTAGAGATTCACCTAATTTCGGGATTCCAATGTTAAAACCAAATCATCAACATTATAAAACATCGAAATCGTGATTATATCAATAACTTAGCAAAACAGATCCAAAACGAAAATCACTTAATTTCATCAATTAAACCTTGATTTAACCAATTTCCACAATTAAATCATTAAAACTAATTAGAAAACATTAAACAAGGATCAAATACTTGGAAAATTCAATAAAGAACCACTCATTATAGGAGAAGAACAAACTTTACATCTAATGAGTGAATTTCCTCTCAATTGGATGTTTACTCTTGAAAAACAAAGAAAGACAATGAGATTTTGGAAAACAATATTGAAGAATCCATTAGAAATCAAAGGTTTAAGAAATCAAGAACATTTCCTCAAATCTTTGATGTAAAAGAGAGTGTTTGGCTGAAGAAACTTTGAGCGAAAAGTTACGTCAAAATGATTTTAGGAAAATAACCACCTTCCTTAATTAAATCCCCCTTTAATTCCTTAATTAAAACTCATTAAAAATAATCCAAATTGAGAGAAAATCAGATTAAAACATTATTAAAATAGCCCCTTAAGGATTCTAAGATTTGACCCTTTTTTCAAAATAGTCACTAAAAATAGTTTTTTCATTCCTTATATTTTGGTCACTAACCAAAATGTCCAACTTCCAAATTCCATTTTCCAAAATTTACTTTACCAAAAATATCCATATATTAAATAATGATCTTTAGATATTTTTCCCATATTTTTCTCACACCAAAAATATTTACTCCGATTTTAATCTCGAATCTCTAATCTTAGTCCACTAGACCATCAAATCAACCTAGAAACTTCTAGGCCCCAAAACGGGGCATTACAGAAACTATGAACTTTCGTCATCGACTTGGGTTGCTTCAATTTCACTACTGCCTCAATCTTTTGTGGATCCACACGGATACCTTCTATCGAAACAACATGACTAAGAAAAACTACTTCTTTAATCCAAAACTCACACTTACTCAACTTAGCATATAATTGATTATCCAACAAGGCCTGCAACACAATCATAAAAACCATTTGTCTAAATTTGAGAGAAAAAATTTAGAGAAAAGTAGTTACGTAAGAAAGCACTTTGGCTAATTAAATCATAAAAACCATTTGTTTTTATGCTAATGTATCACTAAACTAAGATTTATCTTGAGGAGGCAAAGTTTTGAAAAGGAAAAAAAAGGGTTGTAAAGCAAGCTGAAATTTAGTGGTTTGGGATATCATGTAACTTCGGGATATTAGGTGAGTGTAGTTTATGCATTCGGGATGACATGGTGTCATACTAATCTTTGTTTACTTGAATTGTTATGCTTAAATCATACTCATTTTGCATAAGGCTCAAATAGAGCACACTAGGAAAGGGCATTCAAGGCATAGCATCTTTTGTAAGTCTCTTGACTATGCTGGCATTACATATGCATATTTTAACTTGCTATGCTATGATATCTTTTTTTTTAAACTGAAAAGGTGGATTGGAACCTTGTAATAAACTTGATTCAACAATGAACTCCTAATTGGAGCTAAATGCTCACGTGACATAAGACACCAAGTAATGTTCCTCAATCTTTAATGCTTAAGTAATAAACTCTTAAGTACTTTGGAGCTTAAAGCTCACTATTGTCATAAGACTCTTCTCCTAAGATCAAAGCTTAAAATGTTGTAAGTTGCTTAAACAATGGAATCCACTAGACACTACGACATGGTACAATGGTATATTCGGACTACGGTCTGTAGCGATGCCCCTCTCACTAAAAAACTGAGTTTTCGAGGTGTTGGTTGTCTTTCAGGTATTAAAATATTTATTCCGTGGGGTTTTTAGAAAACCGCATTTTATTTAGAAATTGGAGTCGCCACCGGCCACTTAGGTAGGCCGGACACCATAAAACCAGAGATTCAAAAACTGTTGGGGTTCGGGAGTCGGTTACGGATGGGGAAGGATTAGCACCCTTACACCGCCCAAAATTGGTACTTTAATAATTACCGCTTTATTAATATTAGATTTTCCGGATTAAAGTGATGATTAATTTAAAATTTGGTTATAAGTGCGGGTAAATTTTAAAGGCCCCGTTATCCGAGAGTAAACGCCCAACCACTATCGCTACGCCTGATACTGGCCCCGTTTACGCTCGGATAAAAGGGCACTGCATTGACAATTTATATATCTGTTATGCAACCTAAAACATGGCGAATATAAATACAATGCGATAAAATATAAATAAATACTAACATAATAAGATACTAATCTAACATAAATAAAATACTAATCTAAAACATACATACATAAATATTAATCTAACTCATAAATAAAAACAAATCTAACATAAATAAAATACTAACATTCATAAATATTAATCTAACACATAAATAAAAACAAATTTAACATAAATAAAATATTAATATAAAACATAAATTTAAAACATAATAAATACTAATCTAAAACATAAATAAACATACAAACTAAAACACAATTTTGAATTAACTACTACTTCATTAAACCATAAAAAATTACAACACAAATAAAAGGGAAAGAAAATATACCTAACTATGAGCTCGAATGACGAACCCCAACCGAACCCCACCGAGATCTACCACGACCTCTCGAAAATATTAACTAGATCGGACCTAAAATAGGACCCCGATTGAACCGGTTAGGAATGAGGGCATTGCCCCTGGTCCTTGGCTACCGAGAGCATAGCTCTCCTATTGGCATGCTATGGCCGGCTCCTCCAAATTTTGTGCGTGAATTGCCCCTCCCCCATGCCTCCTATTTATAGGAACTTGGGGGCTTATGGGGGTGACGTGGTCATCCCAAAACCACATAATTTCCTTTTTTTAATTTTACTTTTTTATATTATATTATTATTATTATTTTGATTTTTCATTAATTTTATATTAATAATAATATTATTAAAATAATACTAATAACACTAAAACCCGGTCAAAATGAGTGATTACAGTTGCCCCTCTTTGCTTGTTCTTGTGAAATGAGAACAAAGCAAAGATCAAAAGCACTCATTTTTGACCTACTTCCTTGTCTTTGGCTTCGGAATCACGTGTTCTTCTGGAACTCTCCGCTTTTCCTTAGCTGAATCTTCAGGCTTGTAAGTTCTTCCTATATAGAACTTCTTCAACTTGTGATCTTGGAACTATAGGTCCTCCCTATATAGAACCTTTCATTCTGAAGTCTTGAGTTACGAGTCCCTCCTATATAGAACTTTTCACTCTAAGACGGTAAAGCTTGGAGTTCTTCCTATATAGAACTGCTCGCCTTCAGCGCTGCGGGTTTTTCCGTTCTTGGGTGACGCAAGTATCAATGATTTCACTGCTTCTTTATCTGATACCTTGGAATCACGTGTTCTTCTAGAATCTTCCGCTCTTCCTCGGCCGAATTCTTTGAGTCTCTTGTTTGTGGTCTCAGAATCATCAGCTCTTCTAGAACTCTTCGCTCTTCCTCGGCCACCTCTTTGACCTGCATGCACTTAGATATTAGTCTTGAGAAGACATTCTTACGAAAAGATTATATTAAGAAATTTGTTAAAATAAATCATCTTTATGGACAAAAATAAAAATAACAATAAAATTGAATTTTAAGAGAAATATCCTTATGAAAGGATAAAATTAGAGACTTAAGAAAATCATCCTTATGGAAGGATAAAATTGAGAAATTTAGTTTTAAGAAAAACAACCTTATGAAAGGATCAGATTAAGAAATCCAATTTTAAGCGGAACATCCTTAAGAAATGATTAAATTAAGAAACTGATTTTAAAAAAGGATAAAATTGAGAAATTTAGTTTTAAGAAAAACATCCTTATGAAAGGATCGGATTAAGTAATCTAAGTTTTAAGAAAAAAACATCTTTAAGAAATGATTAGATTAAGAAATCTAAGTTTTAAGAAAAAACATCCTTAAGAAAAGATTAGATTAAAAAATCTAAGTTTTAAGAAAAAATATCCTTAAGAAATGATTAGATTAGGAAATCTAAGTTTTAAGAAAAAAAACATCCTTATGAAAGGATTAGATTAAGAAATCTAAGTTTTAAGAAAAAACATCCTTAAGAAAATATTAGATTAAGAAATCTAAGTTTTAAGAAGAAACATCCTTAAGAAAGGATTAGATTAAGAAATCTAAGTTTTAAGAAGAAACATCCTTAAGAAAGGATTAGATTAAGAAATCTAAGTTTTAATAAAAACATCCTTAAGAAAGGATTAGATTAAGAAATCTAAGTTTTAAGAAAAACATCCTTATGAAATGATAAAACTAAGAAACTGATTTTAAGAAGAAAAAAAATATCCTTATGAAAGGATATTTTTTGAGAAATTTAGTTTTAAGAAAAACATCCTTTAAAATGATGCCCCGGTTCTATCTGTCCTGACATCAAAAGAAATTCATCAAAGGTGATGGCTCGAGAATTCAAAATCTTGATTTGAAATCGTGAGATAATCTCTTTTTTTATTTTTTTTTTTTTTTTTTGCATTTTCTTTCTCTCCTTTTCTTTTCTTTCTTCTTTTCTCTCTTTTTTCCTTTTTTGTCTTTTCTCTCTTTTTTGTCTTTTTCTTTTTCTTTTTTTTTTCTTTTTTCTTTCTTCTGACACTCGAGTGCGTGTCTTCTTAACAGGTGCATGAAGTCCTATGATACAGATGATGCATGAGCATATTTTATGATGCAAAGGTGCAAAATTTTCTCCTTTTTTCTCTTTCTTTTCTTCGGGGTAGGTAGGCTTCATCTTGTGACTACAACCATTCCTCATCCTTATGCCTCGATAAAATTTGCCTTTAAAACTTTATTGTCCCTTCTCTTTTTGAACTTTCCAGCCAAGTGACCTCGGTCGATATCAACTCTTCGCTTAAAAAATCCTTTGACTTTTTTTCACTAGTCAAATCCTCTCATCTCTGTGTCACTTCTGGTCTCTTCTAATTTGAACTCTCATACGCATGAGATCTTTGCTATTTTATGGGCAATGAGGCCCCACCCGCCTTGGATTTTTGTGAGTAACATATCTTGATTTTTCACGGACAATGATGCCCCACTCAATCTTGATTCAACTCATCGTCATTTTTTGTCTTTGATCCATCATGCAGAGTTTCTCTCTGTCTCAACATCGGGGTGAGCTAAAATGCCCCAACTCCCCCAAACCCATCTCTGAGTTCAATCTCTGTCTTTGAACTTAAATGAAGTATTCTAATGGGGAACCGAATCTATGTCTCTAGGCTTTAAATCTTTTTTTAAAGTAAAGAGGCCAATTGCCCTGTATTCTTTGAATATTGAGATGAACGGCAAAATTTTGGAACAATACAAACACCCTTTTTTTTGCTAATGCTTGATCAGAAAATCTCGGCAGCCGTAGTGATACGTCAAATCGTATACCCTGAGTATCAAGTGCAAAAACGACATTGAGACAACTTACCGGTGATTGCCCCCAAGCGTGTCATGCATATAGGGGACCTCAAAAGCTGAATTGTTATCTGAAAATGTAAAATACATTCCGAGTTATTTTGGTCTCTCTCTCTTTTTGACTGGGTTGGACCCTATCAGATCATCATCATTTTTTGGCTTATTTTCTTTTTTCTTGGGGAATTCAACTCATCACATTCTTTTGGCTCGAGAATAATGATGGAGCAAACAACAATACCCCGAGTTACTCAGCATTGTCATGAGACGAAAATATTACCATCACTCATGAAGCGATTTTCTTCTCTCTTTTTTCTTCTTATTTTCTTTTCTTTTCTTTTTATTTTTATTTTTTGCTCTTCTTTTTCTTTGTTAGATGGTGCATTTCCATCTTATCGCTTCAGAGGAGTGCCCCAAAGTTGCCACACTCTTATCCGAACAAACCTATTACCAGGTTTTGAATATGCCTGTTACTAGGCTTCGAACATTGGAGTGCTTTTTCTTAGGATTTGCTTATTGTTTTTTTATTCCACGTACAGTAAATTATGCTTAAGTGAGGTCATTAACAATTAACCAAAAAATAACTCGGAAGGTAATTACAAATTCGTCTTCTCCGCAGCCTTTGATTTCCAGTAGATGCAGGTTGCTCAAAACCAATCACCTAAGTTAAAATAATGTCCCTTATGCAATTGATATACAAGGACACAATAGCCGTATACATGTATTTTCTGTGTAAAAATATGAGTATGCTTTTTCATAAATATGTATATATGCATATGGGAAAAAACTATCCCATAACAATGAACAAAGAATGCGAATATGCTTTCTGAATAAATAAAAATTTCATTACGACAAAAATAACTTCATTCTGAAAAAATATGACTTAGCTTATGGATTTCTTTTGCATTTTTCCAAATGCACAGGGATCAACGGATTTGAATTGCCTTTACCGGTAGTCGTTTGCTCCGGGCTAGTTGTACTATTCCCCTGAGTACAATCAGTCTACACCAATTATGACATTGGATTTTTCCAAAGGATTTATTTTCCTTTGACCATTCGATAATGGATTTTTGGTGAAAATTTAATTTACAGCTTTGTTTATAGATTTCTTTCGCATTTTTTCCAAATGCACAAGGATCAACGGTTTTGAGTTGCCTTTATCGGTAGTCGTTTGCTCCGGGCTAGTTGTACTATTCCCCTGAGTACAATCAGTTTATACCAATTATGAAATTGGATTTTTTCCAAAGGATTTATTTTCCTTTGACCATTCGTAAAAATGGCTTTTCGATGGATACTTGAATTATCCATTGTCTTAAATTTTACCGTGTTTAACCACGTTATGCCGACATTTCTTGTCAGACTTGTTAAATTCTATTAAACTCTTTCCAGTTTTGTGAGAATGAAAACTCAATCAACTTAAAAAAACTTATTATTTTTTCATCCTTAAGAAATGATAGAATTAAGGAATTCTCCTATTTTCATAAGAAAAAAAACAATCATTGAAAAGATAGAATAGAGAAAAAAACTTCTTAATAACTATGAAAAACGTTCTTAAGACTGGTAGGATTAAAATATCTTTAAGAAATTTTTTAGAGAGAAAAAAAAACGATCCTTGAGAAAGGACATGATTGAAAAATTTTGTTTTTGAGAAATTATTCTTTCCCCCTTTTTGTTTTTTTTGTTCTTTTTTGTTTTGTTTTTTTTAGAAAAAGAAAAATCTTAAGAGATGAAAGAATTGAGAAATTCATTTTTAACAATATCCTTATGAAAAGATTTAATTGAAAAATATTTCCTTTGAAAAATGTCCTTATGAAAGGATTAAATACTCATATTAAAAGATGTCCTTGTGAAAGGATCGAAAAAGAAACTCTTATTATTATTTTTGAAATAATGTCCCTATGAAAGACTGAACAAGTGTATTAATGAAATGATTAAAAAACTTTGCTAAAAAATATTTATTCTCGTGGGAGGATGAAAAAAGCTCAAGAATGTCCTTGTGAAGGGACTGGATCTAAGAACTTGTTAAAACAAATTGAAATGTTCATTTTTTCTTTTTTCTTTAATTGCCATTATGAAAGGGATGTATTTAGAAATTTGTTTGAAAGAATATAAAAGTTCATTCTTAAAAAATGTCCTTAAAAGGATTTACCTTTTCTTAAAAATTATTTGTGAAAGAATTTTTGGTATGTGATTTTATGCAAATGAGATACATGCACGTGCTTCCGATGTGATGCAATGTACGAAATGTAAAAAACATAACAATAATCAACAAATGCAAGAATGAGTGCAAAAAAAGCAAAAAGAAAACGAGTCAGTACTGGATAAAAACAATAAATACATAAATAAAAGGACAAATTAAATAAGGTAAACAAACAAAACAACCTTATTTATCCCGCCTAAAACACCTAAGGTTATCCGCATGGCTCTAAAGTGGTGGGTTTCTATATGTTCTCTACATGCAGTTTTGGTTCTAGGGGGTACCCGAATTGTCCTCGCTGTCCTCTACTAAGAGTAGCAAGGCCCCCGATCATCACCCATTATAGGCTCATTTCAACGGGTTCAATTCAGGGGGACCCATTCGCTTATGCCTGCACGAAGGAACGATATCCTTACAAAAGCATAAGGTACTCAAGCCCCGAAGGTACTTGCTAGGCCTACACGGGAGAACGATATCTCCACGAAAGCATTAGTGTTTTCCCCCACTTAAAAAACGGGTTTATATGCCAAATTTTAAATGCGTTAAAATAAACGCGCAATTACAACCGAATATTAATTTAAATAGTCACTTTAATCCGGAACTTCTAATATTATTATAGCGATAATTATTTGAAAAAGCTTGACTCTCTTTATTTTGTTAAAAAACAAAAAATCTCCCCACGGAGTCGCCATATGTAGCGATGCCCCTCTCGCTAAAAAACCGAGTTTTCGAGGTGTTGGTTGTCTTTCGGGTATTAAAATATTTATTCTGTGGGGGTTTTAAAAAACCGCGTTTTATTTAGAAATTGGAGTCGCCACCGGCCACTTAGGTAGGCCGGACACCATAAAACCAGAGATTCAAAAACTGTTGGGTTCGGGAGTCGGTTACGGATGGGGAAAGATTAGCACCCCCACACCGCCCAAAGTTGGTACTTTAATAATTACCGCTTTATTAATATTAGATTTTCTGGATTAAAGTGACGATTAATTTAAAATTTGGTTATAAGTGCGGGTAAATTTTAAAGGCCCCGTTATCCGAGAGTAAACGCCCAACCACTATCACTACGCCGACATCGGCCCGTTTACGCTCGGATAAAAGGGCACCGTATTGACAATTTATATATCTGTTATGCAACCTAAAACATGGCGAATATAAATACAATGCGATAAAATAGAAATAAATACTAACATAATAAGATACTAATCTAACATAAATAAAATACTAATCTAAAGCATACATACATAAATATTAATCTAACTCATAAATAAAAACAAATCTAACATAAATAAAATACTAACATTCATAAATATTAATCTAACACATAAATAAAAACAAATTTAACATAAATAAAATATTAATATAAAACATAAATTTAAAACATAATAAATACTAATCTAAAACATAAATAAACATACAAACTAAAACACTATTTTAAATTAACTACTACTTCATTAAACCATAAAAAATTACAAAACAAATAAAAGGGAAAGAAAATATACCTAACTAGGAGCTCGAATGACGAACCCCGACCGAACCCCACCGAGATCTACCACGACCTCTCCGAAAATATTAACTAGATCGGACCTAAAATAGGACCCCGATCGAACCGATTAGGACCGCGGGCATTGCCCCCGGTCCTTGGCTACCGCGAGCATAGCTCTCCTATTGGCATGCCATGGCCGGCTCCTCCAAATTTTGTGTGTGAATTGCCCCTCCCCCATGCCTCATATTTATAGGAAATTGGGGGCTTATGGGGGTGACGTGGTCATCCCAAAACCATATAATTTCCTTTTTTTTAATTTTACTTTTTTATATTATATTATTATTATTTTTTGATTTTTCTTTAATTTTATATTAATAATATTATTATTAAAATAATACTAATAACACTAAAACCCGGTCAAAATGAGTGATTACACGGTCCACAGGCTACGGCTCAGGGATGACGATTCCATATATGTGATATATTGGCAACAGTAGGAGGTAACAGAGGGAGGTGATGGAAGAGAAGAGAAGATTGATTGACATGCTTTAACACTAGCCACTGCTTTGTACTTTTTTCTATGTGTAACACGGGCCAAAGTTACCTTTGTCCAAGTGTGATCCAAGGCAACTGTAATAAAAAGTATGAACTCTAATAAGAACCCTGAAAGATCTATGATAAGATTTTGATAAGTCAGTAAGAGCAAAGATTTGAAAGTGAATGCAATATATGCATTCTGCAAGCTTTGAAAAATCATGAACTTTGAATAAGCCTCCATAAGACAAAGCCATATTAAGACATGACTTTGTATAATAAGTTGAAATTAAGTTATTTATGATATATGGAATCTAATGTTATCATATGTTTATTTACTTAATTCATGTCACTTAATATTATTGACATTATATTATGACTGTTAGAGTATGCCCAAAGACCAATCATAAGGTGATTGTATTGATATACTTTCTTTACAATGTTTTTGAATAAAGGCATTGGCATTATTATTTTTCAGTCATATTTTTGTGTCTTAAATAAACTAAAATATAATGAAGTCCATATAATAATATAATTGTTATTAAAAGATCCTTACCTGAGTATTATTATGGTCTTGGACAATAATAATACGTTTGAGGCTAACATATAGTTGATTGATGAAAATGAGTTGTCATTGACATAGAGATGTCAAAATTGATATATGAGTACGTTGTTAGAGAACAACATATTGGATTGACCCGCTATGAGCATATGTCTTGGATTATTATGTGACGATCACAATATTGCTCATGGTGGTGACTACATGTATGATCCTTAGACTTGATATCATTACTATCTCAACATATATTGTTGTATGCTTTGATACAGTTAAACATGCTCCGTGACTGGTCGCACTATAAAGACTGATGTTGAACATATCATGATATATGTAATGGGGTGTGAATGATCAAGATAGGATTTGTCCCTCCTACATAATAGGAATTATATCACAGGCCACTTGATTGAGTGGGACTAGAAATGCATGGCCATGCTCGAACAAGTTGATATGAGATATCATAAGTTGTTCATTTATCGTAGTATACTCTAGATTTCAAAATATTAGATGGGCTATACAAGTGTGATTGTTCCAAGACTTGTGCCTATTCTAGATATAAAGAACAAATGGATATAATACATAAAGAAGCTAGTCACGAAGATGTTATGTCGAATCATGACTTCTTGTAACTTAGATGACCATGATATATTGCTAGATGTCACTCATGGTTTGTAATATTAGAATGGTTCTAATAATTGCTACTAATGTTACAAGAACCTACAAGGTCACACCCAAGGATTGAGTTGAGCAAATATCAAACGAGTTATAATTGTACAATTTTATTATACATGGATGAAATATGTAATTAAAGTTAATATATATAGTTGATATATGTGTAATTTTAATTATCTTAGATTTGTTAAATATATATTAAAAGAATGTAATTATGATTATAATTCTTTTAATAGATATAAAATTCGGATTAAATTGCCCTAAGGGTTAGGGTAACTGCATATAAAAGGAGAAGTGTGGTCTAGTAGCCATTCTTCTTGCTTAGACAAGATATTCTCAAGAACAGTGTTTGAGAAAAAAAATATTTGCTCTCAACTGGGTGAATTGAGTAGAGGCCAAGATGTTATCTTGGAGGCTTGGGATTCGAACTGATCATGACCGCACTACTGACTTGTTGTTTTTCTAGGAACCCAAGGTAAATCACGCATCTTTTCCTCTCGAATTTGATTGATCATACATGGATTCCTGTATGAGATCGTTAGATTATTTTTTCGTTGCGCCATGGGGTGTACCGACGATCCTAATAGTGGTATCAGAGCCACTTGTAGATGCGAATTCAGGTTAAATACTTGGTTGATGTGTTTGTATAAGATGTGTGTTTGGTTTTTCTATTTTTGACGAGCATACGATATTTTTGCAAAATAAAGAAATCGAATCCAGTCGCATTAAAATGTTAATCTATTTTAAAGAAGTTTTTACAATCGATGGTTAAACATTAATCATGTGTTTGTTGTTGTAAGGTTTTAACGTTTGTATGTTAATTGTTAATATGATGAACATGCGGTTATGATAGCAGATTGTTAACCTTGCAAAAGGTTAACATTTCATGCCTCTTTACTTAAGTTATTATATGAAATCAAGCTCATTTCACGGCATATAGATGCATTTAGTTCATATAGTCGCATTTGGTGTTGTTGGTTTTGTTTTCTTTGTTTATTTGCAAAAATGGTGCTGCTTGGGAAGGTTTTGGTTGGTGTGGTGATGTGCAGGAAAAAGAGAAGCAAGGCAGGAAAAATGCCATAGCATTTTGGATAGCATTTCTGGGCGCGCTAGAGGACAAAGAACTGAAGATATTTTTGCAGCTCCCACACGTGATTCCACTAGCCAGCTGTGCCCCCACATGTGAAGGGAATATTCCCTAGGAATTAAGGGCACAAAACCCTAGAAGCCTCCACTATATAAAGAAAAGGACACCCACATTAAAAAGAGAGCTGGAAAAAGTTACTTGGTGAGCTAAGAAAGAGAGAAAAAGACGGTTGTCTTTCTTCATCTTCTCCACTATGGTGTCCTCCATTGTTGAAGCTCCAAAGGGTGTTCTTGCTGGCCTTTAAGAGAAGCAGCAAGCTTAGAGTGGTTCACGGTGGTCCAAGGTAGCTTTTGAATTTTCTTTTCCTTTAGTTGCTTTCGCTGTCTCATTTCCTAGTACTTGGATGGGTTGTTTCAAACGTATGATTGTGGATGATATTTGCCCATCCATGAACTGATTTTAAGTGGCTTGGGCTTGTTATGGTTTTATTGTTTTTAGTTTGAATGAATGTTTCGTTACATTCTTGTTTCTTCTATGCTTTGTCCAATGTTCTCTTATGCCTTAATCTTGTAAGAGCTTTCGAGAGTTAGCCTTTGCTTAGGTGTTTGATAGCTTAATATTCGAGAGAATTAAACTTAGATCTACGTGGACAATGGGGTTTGATGTTGAGAGGCAAAATCCTAACTCATCTTAGAGATAAGGGTAGAGTTTCAACGGCTAAGAAGAGTAGAACTTAAAGGATAGTTGTATGTTAGGGTTTACGCTGAGAGGTATTGCCATAGCATTCTTCCTATCAGGTTTTTTGCTAGAGATAGTGTAGAGATATTTCGGTAGCTCTGTCGAGCATGTTGTGGGGAAGATAGTACGAGACATTCTTCAAGCTTAGACATAGAGATCCTTAGTAGGGCTTATCATTCTATTAGAGAGTTTCTGCACTTGAGAGGACCTATGAAGTATCTTTATTTCAACTTAGTTTTCATTAAAGTTAATTGCTATAGCATTTCTGAACCTACTTCCTTTTGCTATTACATTTATTTTCAAGTTGTAAATTTGTGTGCTTTGCCTAAGCTAGTTTGGCCTCCAATCCCTGTGGAGACGATACTCACTCATCACTTTATTACTTGTTCGATGTGTATACTTTCACTATTTGCGTATCATTTATAGTACATCAAAGAACGCAATAAGTTTTTGGCGTCATTGCCGGGGATTAGCAATTGGTTATTTAGAGTTTAGTCTTTGAACCAATTTATTCCTTTTTTGTTTAGTTTTATTTGTTGTTTTTGTTTATTCTTTTTCAGGTGTTCTGCTATGCATGACCCGAGGAAGACCTGAAGAACCCTTAACACCTATAGTACCTGAAATCGAGCATTTATTTCACCAAAGAAAACGCATACAAGAAGCCTTAAGAACCATGTATAGAGGCGGCAATCAAGTAGATGAAAATCTGGATAACACTAATGTTGCAACAAATCCTAGAGCAATAGTTCGACCTCGAGCTATTAGAGACCATTTGAATCCTATCTTGGATGATCTCAATCTTGGAATTGTATCTCCTGAGATTCAAGCAGCTCATTTTAAACTCAAGCCCGTAATGTTCAATATGTTGAATTCCATTGGGCAGTTTGGTGGATCACCTCACGAAGATACAAGACAACACATTCGAGCATTTTTGGAAGTATGTGATTCCTTTCGACAACAGGGTGTGCATGAAGATGTATTGAAGCTCAATTTATTTCCTTATTTTTTGCGTGATTGAGCATGTGTTTGGTTGAATGGAGTACCAGTCGGTTCTATAGAATCATGGTCAGATCTGTGCAAAAGTTTTTTGCTACGGTATAATCCACCTAACATGAACACTCAGTTGAGGAATGACATAGCATCCTTTCGTCAAGATGATGACGAGTCAATGTACGAGTGTTGGGATAGATATAAGGGACTGCTCTACAAGTGTACAAATCATGGATTTCAAGACTGGACGCAAGTCGTCATGTTCTACAATGGTGTCAATGCTCCCACAAGGATGATGTTGGATGCTTCAGCAAATGGCACTTTGCTGGACAAGTCACCCCAAGAAACATTTGATATCCTTGATAGGATCGCAAATAATGACTACCAATTTCCTACTTCGAGACTTAGTACGGGAAGAAGAACTTATGGGATGCGTGAGCTCGACAGCAGCGAATCAGTTTCAGCCCTACTGTCAGCCATCACTACAATGCTCAAGAATCTCCAACGTCCAAGTAAGGTAAAGGAACCAAAAGTGGTCACTACTTGTGTTCGGTGCAATGGAACCCATCATGTGAGCGAGTGTCCTGAAAATCATGAGTCTACCAACTATGTGGGAAACTTTAATAGAAGCAACCACAACCCGTACTCAAACACTTATAATCCAGGGTTGCGTCAACATCCTAATCTTGCTTGGAGGTATCAAGGAAACCACAATGCTGGCAGCTCGAGTAGGCTCCACAACCAGACTGAATCCCAAGGTTTTCAGCAAAATATGCCATGGCAAAATGACAACAAGGGTTCAACCTCTTCATCAAACAACAGTTCCTTAGAAGCTACTCTCCAAGATTTTATGACAACCATGAATGCCTTATTCCAAGACCATACATCGTCTATAAAGAGTCAAGGTGCATTGCTTCAAAGCCATAGCTCTTCCTTGAAGGCTTTGGAAACCCAAATGGGACAGATTGCACAAGCTCTACATGCTCGGCCTCAAGGTAGTCTGCCTAGTGATACTGAAGTCACTAAAAATCATGGCAAGAAGCAATGTAGTGCACACATTCTGAGGAATGGCACCCAACTTAACAAAGAAGATAAGTTTGGGAGAAAGAAAGTGGAAGACCTCAGCCTTAATTCTCTGGCTAAGGAATCAGCTTTGCAAGAAGAATCAACTCAAGAAGGGAAAGAGAATGATGGCTCGATAAACAAACGTGCTGATGGAGAACAGAACATTGCTATAGCAAAAGAAAGATCCCCACCAGTAGAGGAAGAAGTCAGACCCCCACCACCCTTCCTTCAACGGCTCAAAAAGCAAAAAGATGACCTTCAATTCAAAAGGTTTGTAGATATTCTTGACCAGCTGCATATCAATGTCCCATTTCTGGAGGTAATTGACCAAATGACATTTTAAGTTTGAACCTTTGTCATTTAAAATCATTGTTATATCAAAATTAAATATTGGTTTTACAAATATTATTAGCTTATTACAACAAATGACAATGGTGTCAGATGTTTATAAAAATCAAAACCAAAATGGTTTAATTAGTGATCAAGTTATTCTAAATCCTTTGATTGTAAAATTCACTAGCCAGTTAAAAGGTTGGTGAGACCATGCACTCAACAAAGAACAACAAGAAAAAAATAAAAGGCTATTAAAAAAGATGATCAAGAAAGACAAATTCATGATGCAGTTGCAACATTGATTTTTTTTCAATTTTTAAACATTTTATAAGTGACCCATCTCACCTCAAAGATAGAAACTTGAAATTATTATCAAACCTAAAATGCAAAAATTGATAGATTTTAAATGGTATAAAGATGTCTTCATGACTAGAGTCATGCAAAGATCTAATAATAAACAACCTTTTTGGAAAGGAAATTTCTTAGCAAGACTTCCTAATTTATTAGGTGAAAAAATTAAAAATCAAATAAGAAAAAATTATAAAGGAATAATCCCTTATGAAAAACTCACATATGGTGAATTAATTAGTTTCACCCAAAACGAAAAATTAAAGGTATGTCAAGATTTAAAATTACAAAAACAACTTAAATAAGAGAGAGATATATGTAAAAAAATTAGGATCATTTTGTCAACAATTCGATATCAAAGATGGACATTTTTAAAAAAAAATTATTGTCCCTCGCAACCAAAAAAGACTAAATAATATCTCAGAATATTAACAAAAACCAAAATACAAGAAATATAAAAAAGAAAATAAGCAACAAAACTCAAGTAATAAATTTAATAAAACAATAAAATTCTATAGATGTGAAAATACAAGACATCTTTCAAAATATTGTAGGATCAAAAGAAAAATTAATAATTTTAATCTTGATAAAAATATTAAACAAAAAATCAATAAAATTCTTTTAGAAACTACATTCATTGATCAAAACACGTCAATAAATTCAGATGAATTACAAATTGATGAATTACACACAACAACAAAATCTTCTGAAGAAGATGAAGCTTTTATTAATATATTAACTAAAGACCAAGAATTTATAATATAAGTCACTGGCAAAATTCAAGATTTGAAATTAAAAATAAATATTTATTAAACTAAAAATTCATTGAAAGATAAGCAAGAAAGATAAAAAGAAATAATTTCTAATCCATCTCAAATATATAATGTACAAGATATAATTTTTAATAGATGTGAAGAAACAAAATCCAATCAAGTTACTAATTCAGAATTACAAGCAGCAACAAAATAAAAAAAAAAGAACTTTTACAATTAAAAAAATATCAACAAGAAAATGAGAAAGTATATACATAATTTAAGTCATATTAGTTTTCTAGAATCCTCTTCAGAAGACGAATCTGAAACTAAAGAAAAAACAAAAGAATATATGATGGTTCTAACTGAAGTTTCAATATAAAGATATTTGATAAAATAAATTCACTAATAAATAATAATTTTTCTTTAAAAATAATAGCTCTTTTTGATACTGGAGCAAATTAAAATTGCATAAGAGAATGTATAATTTCAACAAAATATTATGAGTATTTCTTAGTGTCTTTTAAAGCAGCAAATGGTAAAAAAAAAATCTTAAAATCACTTACAAGATACAAAATGCGGATATTTGTAATAAAAGAATAAAATATCAAACATGTTTTTTTATAGTCAAAGATATTACTCAAGATGTTATTTAAGGAACACCTTTTATTTCTTTACTTAAACCATACACGGTGACAAGTCAATCAATTACTTCAAGAGTATTAAATACCAAAGTAAAATTTCCTTTTTGTTCAGAAACTTAAAATAAGAAACCTTAATTTATTAAAATCTACATCTATTCATAATAAACAAATTAATAATTTAATTAAAATTCTTTTTTAAAAAAACAAATATGTCTTAAAAGATTAAAAGATCAGCTACAACAAGTAAAAATCTAAGAAAAAATAAATTTAATAAAAAAGCAAATTGAATCAACTATATGTTATGATATTCCCGATGCTTTTTGGAATAGAAAGAAACATGAAGTAATATTACCTTATGAAAATGCTTTTGATGAAAGAAAAATTCCAACAAAGGCAAGATTGATTCAAATGAATAGATAAATTGAATAATTTTGTAAGAAAAAAATACAAGATCTTCTCAATAAAAAATTTAATTAAGAAAAATAAGTCTTCTTGAAGTTATTTAGCTTTTTATATGATAAAAAGTGCAAAACTTAAAAGAGAAACACCAAGATTAATAATAAATTACAAACCTTTAAACCAAGCTTTAAAATGGATAAGATATATTTTCTTAACAAAAAAGATTTATTACATACACTCTGTAATGCTAATGTTTTTTAAAATTTGACCTGGAGTTCGGATTACAAATTAAAATTAAAGAAGAAGAAAGATACAAAACAGTTTTTACAGTTCCATTTGGACAATACAAATGGAATGCAATGCCTTTTGGATTAAAAAATGCTCATTTTGAATTTTAAAGAATTATGAATGACAATTTTAATCCCTATTCTCAATTTACAATTGTTTACATTGTGATGTATTAATATTTTCAAAAAAATTAGAAAAATACTTTAAATATTTATTATGTTTTTATTAAAATAATTATGAATTATGATTTAGTGGTTTCTAAATCTAAAATAAGTTTGTTTCTAACAAAAAAAATAGATTTTT
Organism: Hibiscus mutabilis; assembly: GCA_019671005.1. NCBI lineage: Eukaryota > Viridiplantae > Streptophyta > Magnoliopsida > Malvales > Malvaceae > Hibiscus > Hibiscus mutabilis. The sequence continues at coordinate 39,692,110 of CM033727.1, forward strand.
AGGTTATTATATTACCCAACGGACAACTACCCCAATAAAAAGATCCATAGAATTTACTAGCAAATTTTCAAACCGAATTCTTGATAAAGTCTAGTTACAAAGATTTTTAAGAAACTTAAATTATATCATAGACTTTTACCAAGGTCTTAGTAAATTATGTAAACCTTTGTATGAAAGGCTAAAAAATCTAAAATAATGGGCTAACATACATACTAATATTGTGGTGCAAATTTTAAAACATGTCATAGAACTTCCTTGTCTCCATTTAACAGGCCCATCAAGTCTAAAAATAGTTGAAACAGATGCGTCAGAAATAAGATATGGTGGGATTTTAAAACAGGTCAAAAATGGAAAGGAACAGATAGTCCAATTCACATCTTCGCATGAAATTCAGCTCAACAAAATTATAGTACTATTAAAAAGAAATTTTATCTATTATTTTATACATTAAAAAATTTCTAAGTTATTTATTAAAAAAAATTCTTTTTGCAGAAAGCGAGTTCTTTGTAAATCGGGGTGGCAGAACAAGAGTCCATAGGCATGTTCGAGCGATATTTTAGTTCTATTAATCGTATAATTTCAGTAAACGGTGAGTTTAGGTGCGTAGTACTGGAACTTGTCTTTCACACAACACCAATATGGGCAAGTTCGGTGCGTTGTAAACCGGGTAAAATTCGCATTGAAAACGGTACCATACCTTGTTTTTGTGAATGACTGAAAAGTTAAAAGGGTGTGATAGGCTTTTCCGGTTTATTTTTCGAATAATGTACGTTATTGTTTATCTGAAAAAGAACGAAAATAAATATAAAATCTAAAACTATGTAAAAAAATAAGGCAAAATAAAATATTTAAAATTATAAAATAATAAATAAAGTCTTGCATAGGCATGGTTATATTTTTTAGACATCCCCTCGTCCTAATGCCGCATATGTCTACCCATTCCGCAGTTGGGTGCACGACGATCTCATGGCAGACTCCTCTGAACGGCATGTGCTCCATTGTCGTCGTCATTTTCGTCATCATCGTCGTCCTCATCATCATCGATGGCATTATCGGCGCCATGATCATCCCCGAAACGCGGACCATCGCTGACACCAAGGCCGATGTAGAACAAACTCTGCGGTGGCATCTGCTCAATAATGTTGTAGTCGAACTGTGTTGCCAATGGTGGAACATCCAACACCGGAGGAACATATGCAAAAGGCAGTGTCGGGTAATATGGTGGAGGCACCTGCATAAAGGGACGAAAGGGGTCTGTCATGAAAATCTTGGGTGGAGGCCCCGTCTGCTAAAACGTCTGAGGACCACCCATCTGCAAAAACTATGACGAAGCAGAGTGCATGAATGTCGGTTCTGGTGCTGGTGTCGAAGGCCCCGCCCCGGACTGATCTGTTGCTCGCGCTGTTCTAGAGGACGAGGCCCCTGCAGTGTGTGTTCGAAGTCTCTGGCTTTCAGGCCCCATTCTGGTACCACGCTGCGTCGGCTAGTGTTGGGTGGTGTGACGTTGTGCGGGCGGGCAGTTTTGGGGAGACAACACAATTTCTCGTTGGCGTTCCTCTGGAGTCAGTATATGTGGCTTCCTATTTTAGTAGTACCACTACATATAGTCTAATGTGACGTCCTGATTCACAATGGGTACACAGATGGGCGGTCGCCTACCATACCTTATCGTCCATTGCCTAACCCATTCAGCGTGATGATGGCCCTAATGGACTTTTGTCTTCCCCTACTGGGTCAACCGATGTAATTCGTCCAATTTGGGTGGCGGCTCCGGAACCCCTTGGACGTAGCCAAATTGTCGCAGAACCCGGTCGGTAGGATGCCACTCGACAATTTCGTAGTTGATGAGTGGCACTACAGCAGCCAAACGTGAGAGCCATCTGTGATGTCCTGTGGAATACAGTCCTAAATCGGAGAAGCAGCGTACGAAGTCCACAGGAACTGAACAAAAAAATTTGAATGTGAGTTATATATTTTTTGGCCGAAATGTTTTTTGAGGAATTAAGAAAAAATATCTGAAATTCTTACCTCGTTTTGTATCTTGTCGATCAGCAGTTTGTAGTCTTATTGTGTCTCTGGCAGTCCCTGGTGAGTGAGTGGAAGGCACCACCTGTCATTAATGAAAAATAATTTAAAAAATTGTAATAGTTTAAAAATATATTCTTAAATTAAATTAAATAATTTTAATAGTACCTCCGAATAAGCGGGAATAGGTATGGGGTAGGATGTCTAGGCTGCGGGCTTAAAAAGGGCATCCGAAACTAAGCCGAAGACTGAAGCAGTAAAAGACATCCTCCGATTGGGGCTCTATCTGGGTTGACGGTTCTGCAAAGCTCCTTGAACAGAAAGGCCAAGACCGCTACTCCCCAACATTTCTTGCTAGATTCTGCAAAATTGTGGAGATGGTACAACCACACAACCACATCAAGTGGACTTTGTTGCGAGATTCGTCAGGCATCAAAATCCCTCCAATAATTCGTAGGATGTGGGTATGAGCAAACCGCTCCGAAAATAATAAGTACCGTTATAAAAATATTTTAATTATTAAAAAATAGGAAACGAAATATATAGTAAAATAAATATATTTGCCCATTTTGTTTCGTCATCCGCATCCGGGGGAGGATTGTAAAATTCTGCTCCAAAAAAGTTAGAAAGACTTTGCCACCGTCGAACTTGTCCGGAACCACTCCCAGTAGCTCAGCACACAGGTTCGGTCAGTCACCCTCAGCAACACCGGTAATAACCGCGCCGTCAGTAGGCAAGCCAAAATGATATGCAGAAACACATACCCGGAACGATTGTGAAACTTGAGATGGCTCTGGCATACGAAAATGATCGTGTCCTACCAGGTGTTTGTCAATTCTACTGGCTATTTTAGACATTTCCTCATTGCATTAATGCATTCATGCATTGTAAGCCGATGGTTTAGATCGACGGTACTTGGTTGTACGAGAAATATACACAGGTCTTACTTCTGGCAGTTGCAAAAGACGGTAATTGGAAAACCGTTCTTGTAGCCTTCACAATAGTCGAAAAGGAGGATCTCGAGTCTTGGCAGTTCTTCCTTAAGAACCTAAGGAGACATGTTCTTTCTCCTGTAATGTAAGCAAGGGATAATGGGATATGTGTTATTTCTGACAGAGGTACATCGATCAAGTACGCAATACAGGGTTTGGGCCAGTCTTGGCAGCCTCTCCATATTTACCACCGTTACTACTTACGACACATTGCGACCAACTACTTGCAGATTTACAAGAACCAAGATGAACATGCTATGGTGCTTCGAATGGGTACGCCTTTTACGTCCTATGCGTTTACGATTCTTTGCCTGTATTGTTCACCCCTAACTAGGTGTTTGTCATTCCCTAGGTAACTTGCATTACGTACATAAGGTAGACCAGCTGTTCAAAGAACTAAGAGCCAGGAATGACAAAGGCGTATGCTACCTTGCCAAATTCCCAAGGGAAAATGGCTTCGATCATATGTTGGAGGTAAACGATATGGTCACATGACAACGAACTTGGCTGAGTCGGTCAACTCAGCTCTCAAGGGAGTACGACATTTGTCTATCACTTCCGTTGTCAAAGCGACCTACTAACGTTTGGCTACCCTATTTGCAACCCTAGGAAGGCAAGCAACTGATAACATGGCAGATGGCTACAAAGTCCACCCGGACTTCTTCAAAAAATTGCAAACTTATGTGCGCCATTCAAATGCGATAACTGCAGCTCTCTTCTCTCGAGAAGGCCATTTGTTCCGTGTTTCAGAATTTTTAAGGCTGTTGGAAAGCATATAGCACAATGCGTACGTGGTAGATCTAAGGAAGAGAACCTGCGACTACGGAGTCTTCCAAACATTCAAATACCCGTGCGCACACGTCATTGCTGCTTGTTCTTCCCAACGGATTCACTATATGCAAGTGTTTGATCTGGTATAATTACTGGAAACGGTATTGAAGGTTTACAAAAAAGAATTTCCTCCCATCGAAAATCAAATTGATCTGTATGCCGTTGATGATAAACCGACCATACGCCCAGATCTTGCACTACTACGAAATAAGGGACGTCCAGAATTGACATAGATTTACTGTGCGGAGGACATGGTCAAACATAGAGAAGGAACTGGACAAAAGAAACTTTGCAGTGAATGTAGAAATCCCGGACACACGATTAACAAGTGTCCTAATCGCTTGGGCCCTCGTATCAACTAAGTGTTTGTTGTATTTCAATTCATTCAATTTGAACTCAATTCTTTTATTTGGTTTTTATTTATTGTATTTTAATATATTAAACTAAATTTTTTATTTGGTTTTTAATTTCTATGTTTTAATTACGATTTGCTCATATTAATTTTAGGGTTTTATTTATTAATTTAATCTTATGATATTTGTTGTTTGCTAGTGTTTGTTGTTATTTATTATTTTTTTAATTTTCAACCCATTACTCACATGTATAGAATGCGAGATTCCTAACACGTCAGGAATCCTGGCAGAACTCGCGCTCTACAGAATGCGAGATTTCTGACACGTTAAGAATCCTGACAGAACTCGCTCTTCACAGAACGTGAGATCCCTAACATGTCAAGAATCCTGGAAGAACTCGCACTATACAAAAAGTGAGATCCCTTCATTAAATACCCCCCCGAAGTTGCAATCAGGTAGCTTCGGAGAATATTTCACTTCTATTGTAGCTACCAATAACAACAAATCACATACTCGAAAAATACTCTGGCTAAGAGATTTCTCAAGTATTGTGATTTTTTGGTATATGTAGTTGCATCATGAGCACGTGCCCAGAGCTCCTACCATTTGTATCACATTTGAACGAGGTCAGACCTACAAGTTGAACGGCAAATCACAATACTCGAGAAGGTAACCGCGGCCAAAGCTCCTTACATTTGCATTGATGATGGAATCTTGGTGTAAAATGTAGAGTAATTAGATATACCTCAATATCCAGGATTGTCCACATCACGAAGAATGGGAATGTGTAAGGAAACATTGGCTGATGACGACCCCAGCGTTGTAATGTACAAAATGCTCTCTTCGGTGGGGGTGTCATCTTTGATCGGAGTCAGAACAGAAGTTGTAGGATAGAATATGATAGGCGTATTACAGTAGAAACTTTATACGAATGTAATATAAGTTTATGTTGAAATGTAATACTAGTAACGGGTTACAACTTTCTACGGATGTAATATAAGTTTATGTTGAAATAACAAGGTCTCATTGGTTTTAAAAGTTGTCTCTCCGCCTTGTCGTTCATGCAGAAAATCATGCTTTCGAACCATTTTCAACGTAAATTTTATACCCTTCTCTATGTATCGCACGTTCCAATGTTAGTCTCAAATGGAAGCCAAGTTCCTCCACAACGCCTCCAAGGTCAAAAAATGCGATAATTCTCAAATTAAAAACCCAAAAAATAAACCGAAAAAGCCTATCATGCCCTTTTAACTTTTCAGTCATTCACAAAAACAAGGTATGGTACCGTTTTCAACGCGAATTTTACCCAGTTTACAATGCACCGAACTTGCCCATATTGGTGTTGAATGAAAGACAAGTTCCAGTACTACGCACCTAAACTCGATGTTTACTGAAATTATACGATTAATAGCCCCAAAATATTGCTCGAACATGCCTATGGACGCTTGTTCTACCACCCCGATTTACAAAGAACTCGCTTTCTGCAGAAAGGGAGTTCCATTAAACAGCCCGCGATAAATTCAGCCGGCTTTTCAAATTCTCGGGGACCTCGCGTGTTGCAGAACGTAAGGTCCTATTAAGTTCGTTATTTTGAAAAGTGATGCCACGTTTGAACAACTTGCTTTTCGCAAAAAGCAGGGTCGAAACTCGCTTTTCACATAACGTGAGTTCTTCATACATGGCAGATTTAGGGGTCATTTTTCTAAATAAACCTCTGAGGGCGTCATTTCTTTAAATAATTATTTAAAATGAGTTTTTCACTTAAATTTGCCATAGGGGCACCAAAAAGGTAGATGATTTTTGTTCGGTTGAGAAAATTACATTAACCATGTTTTAGGATTCTTTCTCTCTTACATTCTTTTAAGAGAAAGAAAACCAAAATCGTCCAAAATTTTTTGATGAAGATTTTCATAATTTTTAATACAATATAAATATTTTCAATGTTTAATTATTGAATAATTTATAATTTATTAGTTTATGATATTTTAACTTTATAATTTTTATTTTTAGATGTTTTTTATTATTTTATTTTATATTATAATCATATATTAATAAAATATTTTTTAAATGTTTTATTAATTTTTATGTTATTTTAATATTTTTTTACTCATATTTTTCCCTAAAAATCAATTTTGCCCTCGTACTCAACTAGAAAATCAATTTCACCCTCAAACTCGCTCGAAAAATCAATTTTGCCCCTCTACCATGTCATCTTCACATGTGAACTGCCACGTCAGCATCGTAACAGTCAACGTTGGCTTCCGTCAGTCAAAGGGCAAACAGTGATGCAATTCGATTACTTCAGGGGATAAATTGATGTGAAAATACCATATGGACGAAATTGATAAATTAACACTTCTACAGTGGCAAACGAAACCCTCAAACCTTAAAAATTATAGTTTTTTACGATAAAATCTTACATGTGATAATAACAATAATGTTAGAAATAAAATAACAAAGAACAAAAATAAGAACAAAGAACAATAATGAAAGAACAAAGAGATGAGAGAGAGAGGGTGAGAGATTTGTATTATTCTCAATATAGACTTATATACAATGCATTCATCAAATCATCTATTTATAGGCATAAAAAGTACATAATACATTAAACTCTAATTAATGAAGACAATATCCCTAATGATAAAGTAAATCAAATCTCCTTGATAAAGTTCTTATTATGATAGATATCCATATAGATAAATATTCATAACACTCCCCCTTGGATGTCTATGAAGATAATGTGTCTCGTTAAAACCTTACTAAGATAAAAAAACTAGTGGGAAAAAATCTTTAGTGAAGAAAAAAGAGTACACACATCTTTGATACGCATAACATGTTGCCTCATTAAAAACCTTACTAGGAAAACTCATTGGGACAAAACCTCGCTTAAGAGAAAAAAAAGTGCAACGCGTATTTACTCCCCCCATGAAAACATCACATAAGATCTTTGAATCTTCATAATTCAATATTGAATACTATTTTTCTGAAGATCGTGAGGGATGAAACTTTGGAGTAATATGTTCGTTCATAGACAAAAACACATGTTTAAGTGCTCAATCTTTAGGCCGAGACAAAACTTGATACCAAGATTCTTTTTCTTAAATACTTTCATCAAATGCTTTGAAAGCTCTTCATGAGTTTCCAATTTGAAGCTCTTCAAGAGTTCTAATGATGTTCAAATTATCATAATGAATTTTGATCCAAACTCCTTTATAAAATATATAAGGAAATTTGGTCATTGTTATAATATTTCCTCAATTAGTACTTACTAAGGCGATTATATCAAATGCGCCAAAATATAAGTATTCAATGGGACATGTCTAAATAAATATCCTCAAAAATTTCCAAGTTCTTCTAGCATTTTAAATCCTTTAAGGATAACTTTCCTTATATATATGGATCCACAAAATAAATAGATGCATATAAAATATTTTATAATTGTCAAAGTAATTGTATCCACCATGAAGTAATTAAAATTCTTCATAAATCATAATTCAAATCGTATTTACGACTACTTATTTGTGCCTTAGTTGCATTACACATTTAGGTGTTTGGACTACTGGTCCAAAAACTTCATTTTTGGAAGTTCAAAGCGTCTTTATATGTTGGCCAATCATTTCAATATCTATAAATTTCTATACAAGATCCTCGTTTTCTTTCTTTACTTCTATAGAAGTATTCAATGTAAACTTTGTTGTCGACAACATTTCTTTTATGGTTCCATTCTCGTAGTGACATAACTCATCGAGATCTCTTCAAGATTTCAATATTTATTTCAAGTACCTAAAACTTTTCTAGAGTTTTATTATTAGTTATGTGTTGGGTATTTTCAGGAGCACCCGCATCCAATATATGACCATCTCATATTACTTTCCATTTACGAGAATTTTGATCATTGGAACTAGTTTCAACTATCATGCTTCAAGCATGATTTACATCCATTTGCTCTAATATGCAATTCAAATTTAGAGCATTTTCAGTTGGTATATGAGACTTGATTACTTTCATTAGGTTAGTAAATATGTCTAGTAGTTGACATATAATAACATAAATTATCTTATGAACTTTTGGTTCATATACGAGGATCTAGATAATGATAATTCATTTTTATTCTTTATCCAGCTGATTATTTTTTCCCATTGATGTTGAGAAAAATCATCTCATAAATGATTCTCAATTAATGTTTAAGAATTTAAACATAAAAGGAGACTCATATTCAATATATATTCTCAACCATTTTTATTTACCCAATTTTCTGCGTTGTGGTGGAACAATTCAACTATATATCGCACATTCAAAAATTATAAAATGGGATATGTATGGCTTCTAACCAAAAATCAATCATAACGGGGAGTTTATTATAATTTTTGAAATACCATATAGATAATAAATGTCTTGTTCTCATAGTTTAGCTATTAAATAGGAGGCATCCAATTAAAATTTTGCTAAACCGTATTTTTCATAATTAATAGGCTTTGTAACAGTTATTTCAACTAATATAGCCTAAAATATAAACTCACTAGCTTTTGCAAGACAAATAGTCTGATTGCATAATCTGAATCTTTTTCTAATCAATCTCACAAATTTTTGGTTGTAAGTTGATAAAACAATGTGGATGCATCTACTAAAAAGATAAAAAAAAACTTTCCACATTTGTGGATAAATCAGCCCATAGTTCATTTAGATATGCAAGACATGCAATCTCAACTTTAGTACAAGAACTTCAAGTTCTTTTAGTAAGTGGGATCTTAATCATTTCCTTTGAGAACAAGAAACACAAGAACTTCGTGTTCTTTTAGTAAGTGGAATTTAACCAATTCCTTTTAGAACAGGCACCACAAGAACTTCAAGTTCTTTTAATAAATCTGCATATAAATCTCTATAATTTTCGCATCATTATTGATCAGGATGATCTAACCGATCATGCCAACTATATATACATGTGTGAATATATATTTCTAAATTTGCAAACTTTTGGTTTACCATAACATGTGATTCAATCTCTCTTGTACATGTGTAGTACAAATTTTGAAACACAAGTTTCTTTAAAACCTAATAATACATTGTCCACCAAAAATTGTTCCTTTGAATAGGATTATATTAGCTCTTCTGGAGCTTTCAATGAAAACTATTCTTTTTGTAACAATATATAGCTCTTCTGGAGCTTTCAATGAAAATTATTCTTTTGGTAGCAATATATAGCTCTTCTAAAGCTTTCAGCTGATTTTTCAGTTACCAAAACTTATATTCACATTGGCTTATTTCATGTGTCAATTAATAACATATGTTATCTATAATTCCCGAATAATTATTTTGCGAACTCATATTGCTCTTTTAAAGTTTCCACTTCTAGTGGTGACGATATTATTATCATTAGCGGAAATTATTACAATATTTGCAATTCTACACTTTTCATAATGTGCTTTCTCTCAAGAAATTATTGCTCTTCCGGAGCATCAATATTTTCAGTACTTTGAGATATAGTACTCGCATTTTTCTCTTGCATTTAAATAGGAAAATATATCTTATGCTTCTGCTAAGTATAAATTGACACCATATATAGATTGTATTTGATAAGTAATCATGTGAAACAAAATAAATAAATGCCATAATATATATATATAAAGTGTAAATAATTAATGCGTAAAATAAATAAACATAAAGCAAAGTTAGCTAAAAAAAGTAACTATCTTCAATGTTACAAGAATAATTAGAAGATGATTTATTCCCTTCAAGGTTTATAAAGAAACCAACAACGTCCGAATGAGTTGGACCAACAACGTCCGAATGAGTTGGACCAATATCATCTTCTTCATTTTCGCAAACAAATTTGCTTATATTTTCTTTCATTTATCATTCAATGATTGTTGATTTTTCAGCGTACGACAAGTACGAGACTAATGGTTTATAACATCACATTGGTAATTGTTGGAAAATTTCGATAATTTTGGAGCTTTGAATAAGAAATTGATCCAAACATTGTTGAGAAAAATGTGGAACCATTTGTTGGTTCGTAAATGTGCAGACGTGCACGACGTGGGTAACGCAAATGTCCGAACCAATCTAGTCCTCCGTCGGCCTGCGAATATTATGACCTGAATTTGAAATAATTTTATCCTCAAATAAGAGCATATATTTGACAAATTCTGTTTTGGAATTAAAATGATAAATATTAAAGTTTTCTTTAATTTAGACAGTAATTTTAGAAACTACTATTTAAAGGCTCATTAATTCTCAAATTCATAAATGTTCTATTAGGTCAAAATTTCCACTTATACCCTAGTGACACTCCTATAAAAATGGAGTAAACCTTCTAGGTTTTACACAACTAAAAAACACAGAGATTTTTCTATTATTTTACTTTGTGGTTTTAAAAAAGTAGTTTTTGATGATAGGAGAAAGCAAGGGCATAGTTCGTGATCTCTACAGCTGTGCTATGGTAGAAGATCATCTAATTGTTGTATCATGAGAGACAGACGACCAATGATCTCAAGCACCATAGGAGTGGCCAAAAATCAGTCGTAACGAAACTGTGTAGCTACAGGCCTCAACTCGTTCCCAATCGGTTTGGTTTAGATATGTTGTATCTAATTTATTTCTTGTTCGTTCAATATCAGTATAATATGTATATTTTATTGATTATATTATGTCTTGAATTAACGATTTTCTAACAATCTTACGACAGATATTTTAAGATTTAATCCGAGACGAACATGACGATGAACATTTTTAGTCGATGCTTACAAAACTCTCCTGTGTACACCATCGCAATATCATGAACATGCCGCATGGACTTGGAGAGCAAGATGGCTCAAATGAAAATAAAAAGCAAGAAACAAGGAATGGGAATTGGCTTAAATTGTGGTATAATTACCATCATTTTATGCTTTACGTAAAAGGTAATTCTTTAATGCTTTATTATATGTGTTTATAAACGTTTCTATGAGAATTGTTTTTTTAAATTCTCATGAATGGTAAACATTCACTATATGTAATATACGGTAAAAGTTTAATGCTTTATTTAAGCCAATCATGTAGTATGGAAAGGAAAAGGAAATTTTAATTGTTTTTTTATTTCCTTTAAATAATTGGTGCTTTTCTTTAATAATTATTATTATGGTAATATTCATGGTATTTACCTTATAAATTTCCGGCCTTAATAATTATTATTTAATGTGATAATAATTATTATTTGTGTTTTTGGAAACACTATGGATTTTATTTCCGTATTAGTAATTTCCTTCAAGAAATTTTATATAGACAAACAAGATTCCTACGTGAAATCTCCATCACTTTTTAAAACTAAGATCTCGTAAATAATTCGTTTCAGGATCTAATCTCTACCGTTTTAACGGGTTTACGTGATCTCTCTTTCAAACAAGAAACAATCTGAAAAAATTTATTTATTCAAATTTGTTGTGGACAAATCTGTTTAAACAGAAATTGTCATTGGAAGTAACTTTGGTTATTGATTTTGTTTCAGAATTATAATTCTGTTGGATAACAAAATCAAAATAATCAAGAATTAATTTTCTGGTTATTACAGAATTATTGCTAATTCTGGAAAACACTCTTAAACGGATAATTATGAATCCCTTTGAAAGTGCATGTCTAGGATTGGTTTCTTGAAAGACTTGGTATTTAAGCATGCTTAGTGCACCTCCTCTCTTTCATGCTAACCTACCTGGTGCATTGTTCATTATTGAGATTTCTTGTATACCGTGTGAACATTGTGACTATGAGTCATAATAGAGGTACAACAAAAAGGCTCGACAAAGTTGTTAACCCTAATATTGCCAAGGCAAACATGATGGAAGTCAATAAGGACTTCGAAAAAGGTATAATAAATGAGGCCAATGCTGTGGAAGAAATTTCCAAGCAAGTATCCAATATGGATGTATGTTCTGTGATTTCTAAAATTAACATGGTTAACTTAGATCCAAGGGAATGGTGGCTTGATACTGGTGTCACATGTCACATCTGTAGTGACAAAGACTTATTCGTTGAGTTGGTTTCTAGTGAGAACAAGGAGAAGCTCTACATGGGCAATGATGCAACTTCCAAGATCAAGGGGAATGGAACTATAGTTTTGAAGATAACTTCGGGCAAAGAGCTGAAGCTTTAAAACGTGTTGTATGTACCTAACATACAAAAGAATCTTGTTTTTGGGACACTCCTAAGTATGCATGACTTTAGGATGATGTTTGAATCCTAGAAGTTGATTTTGTCAAAAGAGGGAATATTTGTGGGAAAAGGATATGTATTGAATAATATGTGAAAACTCAATACTATCTCTATAAAAGCTAAAACAATGAATAAGAAAAATATTTCTTCTTTTGTTTATATGCTTGAGTCATATGATTTATGGCATGATAGGCTCGGACATGTTAATTATGACACCTTACGTAAGTTGATTAACTTGGAGCACATCCCCCCATTTCACATTAATTATAATCATAAATGTGAAACTTGTGTTGAGGCAAAATTAACAAGGTTTTCATTTCAAACTGTTGAAAGAAGTACAAAACCTCTTGATCTAATACATAGCGATGTTTTTTACTTAAAGTTCATCCAAACTAAAATAGGGTATAAATATTTTATTACCTTCATTGATGATAGCACAAAATACTGTTATGTATATTTGGTTAAAAGCAAAGACTAAACTATAGAGAAATTTATACTCTATAAGCAATAAGTTGAAAACCAACTTAATAAAAAGATTAAGACGTTAAGAAGTGATTGTGGTGGTAAATACGTTGAACCATTTGGTGAATATTGTTCACAACATAGTATTATTCATGAAGTAATGTAATCACTCATTTTTATCTGGTCTATAAATACATATTAGTATAATTATTAGTATATTAGCGTTGTATGTATAGTATTATATTATTATACTATATGTTTATTATGTGCATGAGTGTTATTAATATATGTAAAATGTGTGTAATATGTGCATGTATATTATAAACTATGTATGTATACGTATTAATAAGTAATACGGTGTATGTGTGTCACGCATGTATCTACATTTAGTACGAGCGTATTGTTTTTACGAATAATGTGTGTAGATGTTATGTTAATTATGTGTATGATTATATATGCATGTATGCTAGTATGTTATATTAATTAATGTTTGCATGTGTGTTGTACGTATGTGTGTGCATAGGTACGTACGTATGTATTATCGTATGTGTATAATTATTGTTGTTGTTGTTATTACTAATATTAATGTTATTATTATTAGACTAATATAAGATGAAATCCAAAAAAACATATTAAACCCCAAAATGAATAATTACCAGTCCATTACATATTACAGGGCCTGAAAATATTAATATTATTATAAGGCCTGATCAGGCCCAAACCGGCCAGCCCACATCCTAAGAAACCCTAACCCACATCAGATAATGGAGCCCTGATGCCATCCTTTTATCTTGCGCAGCTACACGAGGGCCGTTGGATCAGATCTGGATCCAACGGCCACGATTGAAGCATAAAGACCCCCCATCTACCGCGTGAAGTCCATGCGCGGGCTGTTGGATTCTTCACTCGCGCGTGTGAGACACGTGCAAGGCTGACCATCTTCTTCAGGCCATGTGGCGCGATCCCGGACCACTACATCATTTCTGAGGCCAGTCTGCACAGTCGAACGGTCATCTCCACCACAATCGAACGGCTCTGGCAGTAATAATCATTCCGTCTCCCGAGACGCCAGTCTGCACAGTCGAACGGTCATCTCCACTACACCGCTCCCCATACCGGCCGTACCAACCACCAAGCATGGTCGGGCATGCCAAAGACACAAAAAAGGGGAAAAACATCAGAACAAGATCAGATCCAAAATATATCTTATGTACAATCTTTTACCAAACAAGAGAGAGCAGAGAGGATATATGTAAACCAAAAAAGTGTAAGATCATGGGGTTTTTTTGGGTTACAAAAAATAAAAAAAGAAGCACCAAGTTTCAATGGTAATCTCTCTTTCTTTTTCTTACTTCCTTGCATGCATGTACAATAAAATATAAGAAGTAATAACAAAAGGGAGAGGGGTATAGATTTGTTACCCTCGTCGTCAACGGGTCTCCCCTCACCAGTGACAAGCCGCCTCAGTTTCCAAAACTGAACATGGTGAACTGAAAGGAGAGTGAGGTCCCTTTTGGTTTCATTTCGGTTAAACAAAAACATTTTTTTTCACTTCGTATTTGCTCAGATCTAGGCAAAAGAGGGAGTCTCAGTGTAAATCTAAGTTTAGATTTAGGTTCGGTTTGAAACGAGGTTTGTTTTGGGTGTTTCTTTTGGTTCGTCGGTGCCGGCTAGCGACGGTCGGCGGCGGAGAGGACGACGGATGGTCGCCGATTTCTGGGTTCATCGAAGGGTTGAGGTGGTTATGTTAAGAGAAAAATGGAGATTGGTTATTATAAAAACTGGTTTTGAAGAAAAATGAGGGAAAATTTGAGTTAGGGCCAGAAAAGGGGATTTTATAGGCATTTTTATTTTGTGAAATGGTGAAATTCTGTAATAAATCCCCCCGCGTTTTCGATATTTTCATTTCTGTCTTGCCGCAGGGGATATTTACAACCATGGTCCTCCTTATATTTTAAAATCTTGCAATCCAACCCCTGGATTAAACTTAATCAGTTTTTAAATGGTGAAATTACCTCACCAGTCCCACTGCGTTTTTGAAATTTTCACTCCGAGCCTGCCCCTTGGTCCAATTACAGATTTAGTCCTTTTAGGTTCCGTTTGATTTGTAATTTCGTCCCTAAATTGCATTTTATTACCTTTTAATTTATGTTTCCTGTTTTCGTTTTTTTTATTTCAGTCATGTTCCGTATCTAAATATTCATGTTTATTTATTATGATCTTATATGTTGATGTGGCCCTTTTGCATTCTCACGTGTTTCTTGTACTTGTTTCGTATTCTCATGTTTATATATATATGTGTTTAGTTTATGGTGATTATATATTTTTATACGTTTGTTCGGTCGTTCGTATCATACATGTTCGATTGATATTTTAGTTGGCTCGTACACGACATGTTTTGTATTTTAGCATGTATTGTATGTTCTCTTTGCTTTTAGGTTATGCGTTAGTATGTTTTCTTTTGTCATGTATAATACCGTGTTTCTATTTTTCGTATGCAAATTATGTCGCAAGCTATGTGCTAGGTATTAGTTTCTCTATTAGTGTGTTGTTCTGATTTGTGAAATTGAAATTATAATATATTTATGTCTTGCATATGTTACACTGTGCTTTATTTTTAATACGTATGTATTCTTGAAATATGTGTTTTTGTTCCCACATGTTTTTATTCATGCCTCGTTATTATTATGATGTGCTATGTTCGTGTTGTTTATCATGTTTGTTTACTTTCGTGTCACCCGTTTTTTATTATTTATTTTGTCCTTTACTATGTCAATGCGAATGTATGTTTCCAAGTTATTTCTCTAAGGTTGCATAATGGAACATAAATTGTCAGTGCGGCGTCCTTTTATCCGAGCGTAAACAGGGCCAGTATCAGGCGTAGTGATAGTGGTTGGGCGTTTAGCCTCGGATAACGGGACTTTTTAAAATTTACTCGCAATTATAACCAAATTTTAAATTAATCGTCACTTTAATCCGGAAAGTTTAATTTTAATAAAGCGGTAATTATTAAAGTACCAATTTTGGGCGGTGTGGGGGTGCTAATCCTTCTCCATCCGTAACCGACTCCCGAACTCAATAGTTTTCAAATCTCTGGTTTTATGGTGTCCGGCCTACCTAAGTGGCCGGTGGCGACTCCAATTTCTAAATAAAATGCGTTTTTCAAAACCCCTACGGAATAAATATTTTAATACCCGAAAGACCAACAACACTTCGAAAACCCTGTTCTTTAGCGAAGGAGGACATTGTGCTATGGTAGAAGATCATCTAGTTGTTGTATACTGGGAGATAAACAGCCAATAATCTCAAGCACCATAGGAGTGGTTGAAAATCTGTCTTAAGGAAACTGTGTAGCTATAGACCTCAACTCGTTCCGATCGGTTTGGTTTAGATATGTTGTGTCTAATTTATTTCTTGTTCATTCAATATCAATATAATATGTTTATTTTATTGATTATATTATGTCTTGAATTAACGATGTTCTAACAGTAATAAAAAGATTTCATTTGTTTAGAAATGACCTTTATCACTCTTGTCATCCTTATAACCTCACTTCTGGTAGGTATAAGCATTCTTAAAATAATCATCATGTTTATGTCTATGGCAACGACCGTAACCACAATTGCTAATGTGACATTTATTCTTATGTTATATAATCTCACATTCACTTTAGGGAATGAAGTTGAACCAATGGGCTTTTAAAACCTTTTAAAGGATATTTTGTTTGCAAGATATTATTTGGATGAAAAGTGGAGTATGTTTTTATAACATATACTCATTAGTGATACATTGACCACATAATTTAAATTTACTTTGAAACATTTACATAGCTGAGTTTTATTCACTAACCATATAGTGAATTATCATGTTTGCATTCACTTCAAGGAATGAAACAAATCCAATAATCGCATGGAATAAACATCATGTTTGCATTCACTTCAGTGAATGTCTCCTATAAAAAGAAAATTTGGATCAAGACGAATTTTCGTAACTTGAACTTGGGAGAAATCTATAGTCGATTTTTTCGACGCAGAAGAATTATTGCTTTCGAGCAAATATAGACTTTATAACAATCTTCTTGTAGATTCAAAATCATCATGATTTATCGGACTTTAAAATAATAATTTAAAGAATAAAAATAAAATTAGAATACTAATGTTGATTTTCCTTTTGAGGACAATGGAGATATAACAAACGACCAAGATAGCTTCTCATAATCTCTTTATAACATGTCTCTTTCCAATATATTATATCGTGTAAAACTCAAAGCACGGTTCAAAGCATCAACTCTCATCAATAGAATAAAAAAAACATAATGATATATTCATGAAGTGTACGTATACATCTATCAAAATTTTCAGATAAAATAACCATGGACTAAAACGAATAAATCAAAGATCGTAAAAGAGCAAAACATAGTTCTCCCTCGTTGTTGTTTAAAAACGGGATACATGTTATAACCTTACTTTTTAGTTATAATTCTAGTTATATTGACACATACCATTATATATATAATTACATATATAAACTAACCATATGAATTAACCTGCCTTTTCATTTTGCTAGGGATAGTTAAGGTATAGAATGATAACTTATGTGTATATCTAAGTGTAGAGATATAGTTTACCGATCGTAAAAAAAGATGGCAGTATACCGTATAATCGATGGAATAGGATTCATCGTTACATATCTGATGAAGTCCTCTTGCTAAAGAGAGGCTATTATACGCGCACCACCGTTCGAGATCTAACTACAAGAATTATAATAATTGAGCGAGATCGTGCTGATAATATGTTAGAAATAAAATAATAATAAGATCAAAGAACAAGAATGAAAGAACAAAGAGATGAGAGAGATTTGTATTATTCTCAATATAGACTTATATATGACGTCTTCATCAAATCATCTATGTATAGGCATGAGAAGTACACAATCATTAAACTCTAATTAATAAAGACAATGTCCCTAATTATAAAGTAAATCAAATCTCCTTGATAAAGTTCTTATCATAATAGACATCTATATAGATAAATATTCATAACAAATAAAACGTTGATAACTACAATGATTTTTTAAAATAAATATTAAAGTGAACATTCAAACAAAGTTAGAAAGGGTAAAATTTGACATTATGTAATGTTAAAATAATGAAAAGGAATAGGGTTTTTAACTGATCCTGTAGACCAAAATGTGTTGGGCCTTCCCACTTCAGCTTGTGCCCTTTATTTTGTATTTCAATGGTATTTGGGTTAAAACTCATCAATTTGGGTTCAATTTGTCAACTGGGGTTTTCGACCCTTTATAAATCTACCCTTTTTTCTGAAGGGTTTATCAATCTACCTGGGTATTCTAGTTCCAAAATAAAAATTAACTAACATGTTACATGTCTTTAAAAAAAATCTACGGTGTTTATTCTAGATACGCAAATAAATTTAGATATCAAAATCTTGAGTTGGGCACAAAAATGTTGAAGTTGCAAACCAAGGTAAGCATCACAAGCGTCACATAATAGTTAAAAGAATAGGGTGATTAGTGTCAGCAGGGATTTTGGTGGCCCAGGGCAACTTTTAAAAATTACCCTCAATCATAGATTTAAATTGCGGAGAAGTGTCAAATAGGTCATTTGGTTCAATTTCAGTTCGGGTTATTTCGGTGCGGGTCATTTCGGGCTTGACTATATTCGATTTAAGTTCTGGTAGGGTCGTTTTAGTTCGGGTCTACGATGCTGTCGGTTTGGGTATCGGGTTAGGACGTCGGGTCGGTTGATTTTGGGTCGATTATTTTCGGGTCGATTGATTTCGGGTTAATAGGAGATCGATCGGTTTTAGTCGGGTTTTCAGGGCGAGCTAGGTTTTTTACCCTATATATGACTTTATAAGCATGTTGACTTTTTGGTGAGTTGTGCAACAATTCACATCTTATCTTTATTTATTTATTTTAATGTATTTTCTATATTTCGGGTTGCCTTCGGTTCGGGTGAAACCAGTTCGGTTCCATTCGATTAGGTTGAAAATCGGTTCGAGTCCATTCGGTTCGGGTGAAAATCGATTCGGGTCCATTTTCAGTTCAACTGAAATTTAGTTTGATTTTGGTTCGGTTTGGTTTATTTCGAGTTTCGAGTCATCATGTTCGGATTTCGGGTCTTGGTTCGGGTCTCGGGTCAAGTTTGCCTAGTCTAATTGTGGTTGCAGTCGTATTTATAGTGATGTTAGGTTTATCGTGGTTGCAGACATTATAGATGCTATTTTAGTCACTGCGAGTATCATGATTGTGAATTTTTTTAATAGCATCCGCTATTGTAGAATTTTTATAGCCTTCCCAAAACATTTCGACTTGTATCTTTGATTTGACACACGATCAATAATTACTTATCTCATTGCTCAGGGTCCACGGTCTATAATAAATTTGTGAGGACAATATTGTAGTTCAACAAGAGATACCCTGACATTCTTCGACACTTCTATCGATGTACTCATTGATGTAGTCGAACAATAGATGATCCTAACAATCAACATTGGTTGAAGGTTGGATTAAAGTGAAAACATATGGAAGAATTAAAGCAAGTAGTGGAAACTCATAAGCGGGTGGTGCAATCCATGACATCATTGAAATGTGGATGGTAGGTTACAATCAAAATGTGGTAAGAAGTGTGTCACACAAGTTGAATAGGGAGGTAGAGACGGTTGTTGAAGGGTGGTCGAACGGTGAGAATTGGTGGTTCACTCGTCGTAAGACGGGTCGAGAGCTATTGGGGCCCCATGATTGGTTGTAGAGTCAGGCGGTTCACCCTTGGTTGACTTGGGGCCGAGAGCCGCGAACTGTTTGAGACTGATGGCCAGACGATGGTTGAATACAGTCGATGGTGGTTCACCCATTCTGTCGTGGGTGGAGAGCCACTAGCCGTAGGTGAGAGATGAGTAAGAGATGGTCGGTGTGAGATAGGCGTGATAGCCCTTGTAGAGAGTTAGGGGAACGTCCTGATGTCTTTGGTCTTGGGGTATTTATATTCTTTTAGAGCTGTGAATGATGTGATGCTTGATGGGACAGTGCTAAGACAAGTGATGGCTATTGATGGGCTGATAGGTAGTAGCTCGGCTGTCAAGTTGCGAGCTCAGTTGGACTTGATAGTTGTCCTGTCGTGACGCAATGGTCAAGCGCAGAGGTCTCCGGAGGCTGATGGATCTGAAAATGCAAGAGTGTCCAGACTCCGCGATTGTTTAGAACATGACGCGGAGACATTGATGACATGTTTGGCGACGTTTTTCTTTGGAGGTGAAGTTTTTCGAAAGTAGCATTTTTTGGAGACATTTGGTGGAGATATAACAATTCTGAATCATAGGCAAACTAGGTGGCTGGCTTCATGTTTTGAGTTTTATGGACAATTCTTTTCTCAAATTTAGTCCAAACTTAAAATGAATATAAATGAAAAAAATAAACATATTTTGATTCGATTCAAGGACGCATATATAGTATATGAATCACGAGTATTTTAGTCTAAAGTTGTACCACATAATTGGTATGTATATGCCCTCGTACCAGGGACATATTGGGTACAGCTTGAGTACTTGAAATATTTCATCTCCCTAACTTTTTTTCTTCTTTTATTTTCTCACCATTATTGTCTTTTTTCTTTCTTTTCGACTTTCTCTTGCTCACTTGATTCAACTATAAGTATATGAGTATGTGTGATGCCACAGCCACAAGATTTTTTATGACTTTTTATTTTTACATTTTTTAGAATTTAAAATTTATTTTATATTTATCATACTCGTACCTTATAATTTTAAAAATTATCATTTGCCATTCTTGATTCTATTTTCGTATCCGTTTTTTAATAGTCTAAAGGTGATTACAAGGTAGTATCTGTTCATACATATTCTTAACCGCTTAATAATGTACATACACCTTGTAGATAAAGTAATTTAAACTCGTGTCTTCTAAGATAAACATCATCCGCTTTTCCACTGGGACACTTATTGGGTTCAGGATACAATAAGTTAAAGATTTGTAATTTTCATAACATCCAAATACGAATCCTTATAACTGTTTTAAATCGAAACTTCTATTATTTTGTATTAAACTTCAGCGTTTCTTTGATTTTTTAGTTTTTCATCAAAATTTGAATCTTAATTTAAACAACAATATCAGTCAAATATCTAATTCACAAACATTCAAATTTAAAAAACAATGAAAATTTCATTCCTCTTATTTGCTCTGCGCGGATTACAAGAAAAATTTTAAATTCTTTAAAGTTTTTCGTTTTCGAGATATTTCTTCTTCGTTGGTGGCGACTTTTGGCCGTTTTGCTGATTTTATATATAAATAAAATTTATGTTTGCTTATGACTATTTTCTTTTTTTTTTTTTATTTTGTTGCTTTGCAAAAAAAATTTCACATTTGTTTTTATGGCAGTTTTTTCGTCTACTTTTATAACAGTTCATTCGTATGCTTTTATAGCAGTTATAGTCTGTCTTTATGATAGTTGTCTGTCATTTGACAGTTTAACGTTCGGGTGACAAGTATCAACGAACGTTCTTGCTAGCAAAGGAGGTCGATCTGTATATGCTTATGATTTCCTTTTGTGGTTGTGCCGATATGCCAAGAACAAGTAAAAGAAGAATTTGCTTTCTTTATAGAGCACTTTGGTAAAAGTAGTTGTTTGATAGATTTCATTCAGAAGATAATTCAGGTCCTTATGAAAATGATAGATTTTGTATTTTAATGTCTTTCACACCCTTAGAATTTTATTGTATTTATTTTTATACATTAAATTTTCAATGTTTACAATGTAATACCTTTATAATTCTATCAGTTTGAATATAATCCAGTTTATTTAAAAAAGGCTTAAGGGTGTAAGAAACCTTGAACTTTTGAAAAAAATCAATAAAGCCTTTGAACAAAAAAATTTAATCAATTAAGCCATTGAACCAAGAAATTGAATCAATTAAGCCCTTTGATGACCATTAAATTTGAACAAATTTTTTTCGATCCACTGTTGCAGTAGGCTGTGTCACAGTGTTTCCACTTAACATCTTTCAAAAAAAATTTATTTTATTTATAAATTTCTTTAAATACTCTAAAAATTCTAAAAAGCTTATAAAATTTATTAAAAAACACTTTTTGAATTTTTTTGTAAATGCAACACGATAAAGCTGTAGTGTATCATGTGTCGGTAATATTTGAAGAAAAAACTGTCAAGATTTAATGATCAAAATTAGTCAAAGGGCTTAATTAATTTAATTTCTTGATTCAAGAACTTAATTGGATGCAAACAAAATTTAAAGATTTAATTAAATTTTTTTTTAAAAGTTCAAAAAGCTTCTTACAACTTTAAACCTAAAAAAACAATGAAAATATATTTTCTAAAAAGTAATCAATCAAGTCTCCGATGTATTGATGAGAAACATCATTTTAATATTATTACCATTGTTCGATTTTGGATAACTCTTTTCCTAATTAAAAAAATAAAAAACAAAATATTTAATATAAAAAATATTTGATGCAGTAAAATTTTTCATACATACATAACTATTTAAGATTTAAAATCTAAAATCTCTAAACGATAAGAAAAATACTTTGATACAAATTTATATAAATTTCAGTTTACACGAGCATTTTAATTTAAGGTTTAAGGATTTATATTAGAGTTTAAGGTTTAAGAGTTTAGGTCGTAAGGTGTAGAATTTAGGATCTATGATTAAAGTTTAGGATTTAGGTTGCCGTTAGGGCTTAAGAATTTAAATTTAAAATTTTATAGTTTAAATATGAAATGTTGTGTAAATCTTTTTTACATAATTTATACATTAAAATATAACTTAAAAATAATATATAGACTCTAAATCATAAATTTTATCTTAAAATTTAAACATTTAAATCGTAAATTTAATCTTAAAATTTAAACATTTAAATCGTAAATTTAATCTACAAACTCTTAAAATAAATATAGTTATGTAAATTAAAATTTATAAATAATTTTCTGACATTATAATAAATTTTGAATACTGCAAGGAAAGGAATATTCGAGAGTTGAGACTTAGCAGATGCCGATAGGAGACCACTAGGAAAAGGGTTAGGTAAGTGAAAAAGATGATCACGTGCTGATGCTCATGTACTCACCCACGCCCACTCTATGCCCTCACTCTCCACGCCTTCTGTATTTGTTATAAGTCAAAACCTAATTCTACAACGTTTCAGCCGTCACCATTTTCCTTCTTTTTACTCATCTTTCGAGTTTTTGATTTGTTTTATAAAGCACCCAATCCTATCTCAATCTCAACTACATAACCAGTAACAATGGGGAGTTCAGGGCAGGTGTCGTGGAAATTGGAGGATCACCCATCTCTTCCAAAGGGGAAGACCGTCGCTCTCATCGTTCTCGATGGCTGGGGCGAGTACAAACCCGATGAGTACAATTGCATTCATGTCGCTCAAACTCCCACAATGGATTCTCTCAAGCAGGTTCTTTGCCTTTTCCCTTAAACATATATATATATATATATATTTATATGTTCTTTTAATTTCTTTCTAAGTTCAAATTTTAACTTAGATCCGTAACTTTCTCAAAAGCCTTCGATCTGGGTAGTTGTTTTCATGCTGTTATTTGCTGTGGATCTCGTTTAATCTACGCATTTGAGGTTTCATTTTTAGTGGGTCTTCTTTCTCTTGGAAGTTGGGTTTCGGATATTAGTTTTCTGCCTTTACTAATTACACGTTAGGCTCCGTGCCTGATTTTAGCTCCTGTCCTTTTAGATCTGTTGTATATTTAACTTTTATTCGGGTTGCTAGGCTGATATGCTCCTTTCTCTATACAAAATAACAAGCACTTGTGCTTATTGCTTAATGATTTGACAGTGTGGTTTGGATAACTAAGAGTAAACTGCGTCAAAGTGAAATGAACGCAATAAATGTAACTAATCTACTATTTTTTAACACATTTCATTATTCATTCAGCTTCAAATTTTATATGTTTGGTCTATGTTATTCTGTGTCAAAATAAACCGTAACCGTTAACCGGTATAACCGCCAAAATTTACCGGTTAATTAACCTACCGTTAAAGCTTAAACGGTTTCCATTTACCAATCATTAATGGTTATGAAATAATTTAGACATAAAATAAAGTTTGTGATTGAAATTATTTTATTTAAATATATTTTTTTAAAATTTTAATACAATATTTGTCGGAGAGATAATATCATTACTCTCAAAAGAATTATTGAATATTTGAAAAAATAAATTGTAATAGGTTATAGGTTAACTTGTAACCGAACCGTTAAGTAGCGACGGTTAACTGTTTAAAAATTTAATGGTTAACCATTTTTTAATGGTAGGTTACGGTTTAATAACCGCTATAACGGTTAACCAACGGCTAAATGGTACGGTTAACCTACCATGAACACCCCTAGTTGCCTAGTTGCAAGTGAGTGTTGAATATTCCTACATTGATGTCTGAATATGTGTTAGACACGATATATGTGCATGGATACTTTTGTAAAAAATGAAGAGTGAGTTACATATTATATATCAGCTTGATTTCACAAAAATTAGTGATTATAAGTATTTTCCATGTTGGACACTCTTACATTCTTTTACTTCACTGATGGATTCCATTTCCATATATTACCAATATGAGATGAGACTTAATTTGATTTGAATTGATCTTGTTGATAGGGTGCCCCTGAAAAGTGGAGATTAATCCGAGCTCATGGTAAGGCTGTAGGACTTCCCACTGAGGATGACATGGGAAACAGTGAAGTTGGTCACAATGCTCTCGGTGCAGGACGCATTTTTGCTCAAGGGTTAGCTTCCCTTTCTGCTCTGTCGCGAAATTTTGTCTTTGTGAACTATTGCTATACATGATGCATCTTTATCCTTTCTTATCTGAGTAACATGAGTGGTAGTGTCAGATATGGTATATTAAATTTTTCTAAGTTTTCCCATCTGTTTGGAGAGTCTTTGGAGGGTAATATCCGGCACATCTATGTCGGTGTATGTGTCGAACATGGTTACTTCAAGCAAAATAGTTTCTTATTTCATAGCATTCTGCATGCATCTTCTTTTTGTGGTATTCCATTTCTCTCTCAAAGATTGACTTTCGCAAATTAACTTGGTTCCCAGTGTTCTAACCTACTAATTCATTTATAACTTAGGGCTAAGCTTGTTGATCTTGCTCTTGCCTCTGGGAAAATCTATGAGGGAGAAGGATTTAAGTATATAAGTGAATGTTTTGAAAAGGGAACTCTGCACCTGATCGGATTACTTAGTGATGGTGGTGTCCATTCCCGGTTAGACCAAGTGCAGGTAATTTTGGTCCTTCGAGACAAGCTTCTGGCATGTTCGTTTCCATCTTTTAATTATTAATTTATCTTCCTTTCTGCAGTTGTTGCTGAAGGGAGCTAGTGAGCGCGGTGCTAAAAGAATTCGTGTTCACATTCTCACTGATGGTCGTGATGTATTGGATGGTTCAAGTGTGGGCTTTGTGGAGACTCTTGAGAATGACCTTGCAAAGTTACGTGAGAATGGTGTTGATGCCCGGATCGCATCTGGTGGAGGCCGCATGTATGTCACGATGGACCGTTACGAGGTGTGAAATAATTGTTAAAAGCCCCAAAGCATGTTGTATAGTTAAGATTATTATCATTATTTTTCATGAACAACTTGCAGTTCTGTTTTTCAAAATCTGGAAGATAGAAGAATTCGGATTATTGTTTATGTCTCTTATTTTTTACTTTATTTGACAAGGCAAGAAATACCCGGCAAATTACTCTAGGGAAGAGATTCTACCTCATTTGAATAGATCTAGAAGCTAATTTTTGTGAGTCGATCTTTTGCAGAATGATTGGGACGTGGTGAAACGAGGATGGGATGCTCAGGTTCTTGGTGAAGCCCCGCACAAGTTTACAAATGCTGTTGAAGCTGTAAAGAAATTAAGAGAAAGTGCAAATGACCAGTACTTAGCTCCCTTTGTTATTGTTGATGAGAATGAGAAGGCCGTGGGTCCAATACTAGATGGTGATGCTGTTGTTACTTTTAACTTCCGAGCAGATCGAATGATTATGCTTGCCAAGGCACTTGAATATCAAGATTTTGACAAATTTGACCGTGTACGAGTACCGAAAATTCGTTATGCTGGAATGCTTCAATATGACGGCGAGTTGAAGCTTCCAAGCCAGTACCTTGTTTCTCCACCTGAGATTGACAGAACGTCTGGAGAATATTTGGTGCACAACGGTGTCCGTACTTTTGCTTGCAGGTTTGTTTCTTTGAGGCCATGATTTTATAGAACCAAGTCTTCAAAGAAATTGATTTATTTCTTTGGCTAATTGGACAAGGTTTATAATTTAAACCCATGGCTATTAGCTCTGGACGTTCTCCATTGCTTGTTATCAAACCTCTCAATGTTAAAGTTAATCCAGACCCTTAGCGATCATAAAGAAAGGCCCATGAGGTTTCTCTCCCGTGATATTCATCTACAATTACGGGGAAAGAGTTATATGCCTATTATGATTTTTGTATCATTGTTTTAGTGAAATGTAGATTTTATATATTTATGTCTGATTACTTATTTGCTTTACTGTATGTTAATTACCCCCTACCTATAACAACAGTGAGACTGTCAAATTTGGCCATGTCACCTTCTTTTGGAATGGAAATCGCTCTGGCTGCTTCAACCCCGAAATGGAAGAATACGTGGAAATCCCTAGTGATGTTGGCATTACATTCAATGTTCAACCTAAGATGAAGGCATTGGAGATTGGTGAAAAGGCTAGGGATGCAATTCTGAGCGGCAAATTTGACCAGGTGATCATTAATGGACTCATAACTAAATAGGCAATAGGCATTCAAATCGATGAAGGATGCTGACGAGTTCTTTTTATTTGTTTAGGTGCGTGTAAACATACCAAATGGTGACATGGTGGGTCATACTGGAGATATCCAGGCTACAGTCGTGGCATGCAAGGCTGCTGATGAAGCCGTCAAGGTATGAATGATGGCTCGAGTTCATTCTTTGTTTGTTACTTGGATCTTCCTAAAGATTTCACATCATTTTAATGAATTACAATCAACATAGAGATGAAATAGAATGTGGTTTTAGGGAAAATGATGTTTAAAGGATTATGGATGTTGTGGCCTCACCCAAATTCACCGGTTTGACTCAAATTCTTCTGTCCACCTATGGCACTTGAGAGGGCCTACTCAACCTTCATATGATGCTGACTGATAAACTTATCATTGGAAATCAATGTTATATTTCTATCAATTTCTCTCGAACTCAAACTATCCCACACACAACATACTTCATTGGGCATATCACCCAATGATCATATTTTTGGGCTTTTCTTAATTATATTGTTGGGTTCAGATGATCATCGATGCGATAGAGCAAGTCGGTGGAATATATGTTGTGACTGCAGATCATGGCAATGCTGAGGACATGGTGAAGAGGAATAAGTCTGGGCAACCTCTCTATGACAAGAATGGCAATCTCCAAATCCTCACCTCCCACACCTGTCAACCTGTAAGTTCCCAGACTATCTGAAAGAACAAGGATCCTAGGTTTTTGACTTGTTTTGATGTTAGTATATCTCTTCATTTAGCGTTATTTTCTAGTTTTAATTTTGGATGTATCCAATTAGGTGCCTATTGCAATCGGAGGTCCAGGATTGGCTGCAGGTGTTAGATTCCGGAATGACGTTCCAGATGGCGGACTTGCAAACGTGGCTGCAACCGTCATGAACCTTCACGGTTATGTAGCGCCGAGTGACTATGAGCCAACACTCGTTGAAGTGGTGAACAGTTAGGGCTAGCATTAGAAGGTAGCCCCTAAATATTTTATGTTTTGCACAAGGCTGAATGCCTATACAAGTTTGGAATAAGGATTTATTTGGTTCCAAATACGTTTTATTTCGGTAGACATTTGAGTTTATTTCCAAGCGTTGAGAGGAATTTTGGATTGAAAAACTTAATGCCCCAAAACTTATTTATTTCTCTTGCTTAGCTTTTTTTATGCTTATGCCCAAATAAAATTACAAATATCTGTGTTCCACACATACGCCCAAACGCAGTCCAGTCATTCCAAGTACATGCAAAATCTTGGGAGTAAGATAAACATACCCGTACCCGGAACTCTAATCCGAATCGAAGTAGCAACAAACATACTTTTTTAGTCATCTATAACATGCAAAGCATCAAAGGCTTTCAGTCATCAATTCTACAAGTATACTCTACCTCCGGGATTTCGAATCTCAACATTTACGACCCTTTTTCTTATTCCGAGACAAGGTCTTCCTTTATTAAATAATAATAAGAGAAAGAAGCCAGTTTCGTTTGAATCATACCTACCATAAATTTATTAATCTCAAACAAAGAAAACAAGTCTGCTATATAACATGTCTACTCTATCTACATAAAACTACAAGTAAAAGTGGAAAGAACAGCGACAATGAGACTAGGAAGTAGAAAGCAAGCTTCAGCTACAATAGATTTAAATGTATAACAATTCCAAATAAAGAAATATCAATGGAAAAACAACATTAAAATTGTGTCTTATACTTGCAGTTTTGGTCCCCAACACTTGAATTAAATAAATAGACAGTAAAATCGCATGAAGATGTTGAAATTACACGGATCCTAAACATATTCATAACGTTAACCTTGCCTGGGATCTCAGTCCTGGTGCTGAGGGGCAATTCCCCACTCATCACGTCCGAGAAGAATTTCGCATCCGAGATCAGCCGATCCGCCATTAATTTTAGAGTCAAGTTCATGGGGACCGTTTGGTCTGCAGAGATCTTACCTGCGGGGATTGGGACCTCGCCCACCTGTTGGTCTCTGTAATTCAATTCGGCGTTGGAGTCATTGAATTTGAACCCCACTTTGTTGGGGTTGGTGATCGAGATATGGATGTGGAAGGTGGCGTTGAGCAGCACTTGAAGCCTCGCCAGGTTGACGGAGAATCTCAGGTCGCGCAGGGAAACGTCGTCGATCGTCGTCACCGGACGTTTGGCCTTGAAGGCGGTGAAGGCCAAGATGACGAGCAAGAGAATGATGAAAACCAAAACGCCGATCACTGTGAAACTGATGGTTCTCCATTTCCGCCTGTTCCTGAGGACTCTGGCGGCGTCCGAACTGTTTGGCTGTTCCATTGGTGATTTCTCAGTCTTGCCTCTTAATGATTCAACTTCCGTATTTGATGATTCTTTCTTCAGGGCCGAATATCTCGCAGTTTTGATCTCTGGGTTTGTTTCCATTAAAAAAAATCGGAAAAAAAGGGTGCTTGGAAAATCAAAATATGAACGGATTGCTCGTTGAAGCTGCGACCTAACAACTAAGAGCAGGCTAATAAATAGCGTACCATAAATCTGTTGATTAATTAAATAAGCTAAGCTTAAGCTAAATGCGGGAAGCATGAATTTCTTATTTGTTTAGAATGTTCATATTTAATCAACTGATTAATGTAACGGGATGAAACATTATAATTTATGTTTAAATTCTGATGTTATAAATAAAATAAATTAGATAAAAAATAATAAAATTTTATCTTATTTAATCTAAATTAGTAAATTAATAAATTAAATATAGTAATTATACTAAAAATTAAATTTAAACTCACTTGAATACGAGGATTTTCATTCGATTTGGAAAACTTTTAACTCAGCAATGCAACTGCAAACAGGTCGGATTTAAAAAGGCAAAATAAAACCGAAAGCTTTAATGAACTTAAAGTTAGGCAGTTAGTTTAAAGTTCATGCATCTGTGCGATTAGGGATGCACATTCTAGGTGGGTTCGACTTGACCTGATCTAATAGAGTTAGACTTTTTTAAAGAAAAATTCAAGTTTAAGTTTGATTTTTTAGGATAAGGTCGGGCCAGGCTGGGTTTTTGTTCAAGGTGAAAACTACCCGTCCCGACTCGAAATAATAGTTTAATTTTATTTTAAATATTTATGTATAATTATTACAGTGCCTCTCTCTTTATTTATTTATTATTTATATAATATTTTAATTATCTCCCTATTTTGTCTAATAAAAATAGAATAATTATTATAGTGTTCACTTTTTATTTGTATTTTTTAATTAACTCCTTATTTTATCGAATAATAGTAAAAATTAATAATTTTTTATTTACGCCAGATCGGTTTCGAGTTTAAATCGGGTGAAATATCATAAAATTTTAAGGTCGAAGTGAGTTTGGATAGAAGTGTTAGATTCTCGGGTCAGATATAAATCGACCAAGAACCAGATCCAACCCGGCCATGGCCATCCCTATGTGTGATTGTTGATATTGAGTTTCGATGTAATCGAACTTAATTTTGTTACACCTTTGACTTAATATTGCTTTCAAATATTTGTACCGCTGTTATTTTCGAATATTGTTTTTATGTTATAGTCGTATTAAAAATATTTTATATTTTATATCGTTATACAGTAAAATCTTTATAAATTTATACTCGATAAATTAATAATTTCTTTATAATAATATTTTTTCGGTTCTGACTTGTGTTCTAGGTCTAATTTAATAATTTTCATAAATTAATAAGAAAATAATTTTCTAAAAGACCCTTATATGAATTTATGATCCCTTCAATATTATAAATTAATAATTCTATAAAATTACAAATATAACTAGGACAACTTAGTAAAATATGATTCAATTGTTGTTTGTTTCTTCTTAAAATTTAAATCGAGATGTATTTCATCTCTAAGTTTCTTTACTGTATCCAAAAGTTCCTTACCATACATGAACATACATTAAGTTTTAACTAATACTACGTACTACAATGAACTTTGTTTTTTAAGGGTACGTATTATATTTAATTAGTCATATTGTACATGAACATTATTCAATTAGTCAATACAATGCATATGTTTTATTCATGAAGAATAATGTAGGCTTGTAGAATCAGAACAATTCTCTTTAAATTAATAAATTATTAATTTATCGATTAATTAATACATCTTTAAATTAATAAAATTATGTGGTCCCGATATTATTAATTTATAGAGATTTTACTGATGTTTGTCAATTAAAGGTTAATTTAGGGAAAAAAATCATTGGTCCGGTTTGGCAAATATAGTTTTAAGCTAAAAGTAAAGAGGATTGATTAGTAAAATGTGCCCATTTAAGTGTTTAGTAAGCAACAGATTGTGGTGAATCATCTCAAATAAAAAAAAAAACTGTTATGAGGAGCTTGTCTTTAGATGATTGATTGTATATAAAAGTCGCAAAGACTTTTATGTACTTTCCAATTATAAAGATTGTTCTTCCAATAACTTAAATTTGAATAACTCGCATATACTTTTGAGATAAGAAATATTCTCATATATATATAATTTAAATAATTATTTTCCCTTCAAATAGATAACGTTAATACATACGCTTCAGAGATCATTTAAATTTAATAATTAATAAAATTATATTAAAGAGATAATTTTATAAATAAGAAATTAATATGTACATCATTCAAATAGCTTAGTAATGTTATATTAAAAAAATTAATTGTAACACCCTCGACCCGGATGTCACAATTAGGCCTCAAGCCCAAACTAAAATCATAAAATTTTGTAACTAGATTTACCCCAAACACATCCATTTCATAAAATCTATTAAGTTCAAACATTTGACATAAACGAATAGTTAAAACGTTATATGAGAGCTCCACTTAAAAATACATAATTAAAAGTATTCTACTCATAATTTAAAATCCAGAATGAAAGTTACAATACAACATAGAGTCCTACGAATACATAGCCCAAATAATATAAGTACTGTACTCGGGCAACAAGTCGATACTTAGATCTTACTCCGATGGTGCTCCAATGATGCACACCAACCTACTAACCTGGGAACGAAAATAACAATTTCGAACGTTAAGCTAACGAAGCTCAATGGATACACTTCCACTCAACCATGCTTCATGCAAATCATAAATAAGAGCATATAGCTAAAGAACAATACATGGCAACATAATACACGTGGCGCTACCTCTAGCCGCCTAAAAAAATAGCAAGAAAACGATGCAATAATCTCACACAATACACATGCACCAAACCAACAAACCTAGAATGAGGCCTGGTGTCACACAACCTCGAGAACGTACACTCAAAAACTTACCTCTTGGTGTTGCAACACTCTCACTGGTATTCAAATCCCATCAATAAAAGTAACCCAATCACACAAGTGCCCTTACTTGCCACGTAGCAAGACACGATCCACCAAGGATCCCTATAGTTGCTATTACAAACAAGTCACCCAATATTTACCAAGTTATTACTCATTATGCTCGTATATGAAGTTAAGTTCTCGGTTTCTCGATTTTACTATTCATTTTACTGCATTAGAAGCTCATTGGGCCTTAATCCTTGAATTATAGGTCTTTCGAACTCAAAATGTAATTTTCTAGTATATTGCCTAGCAAGTATCGATACCCGCCTAAGAGTGTCGATACGCTCCTATGGGTATCGATACCCACTTATGCATACCGATACTCAGCTTTGCATTCTGAGGGGGGGTTTAACCAAAACCCAGTACCGATACACATGGCCTTGCACCAATACTCCATCGGTACCGATACGCCCCAAGCGTACCGATACCCATTTTTGCAACTAAAATTCTCGTATAACATGGGATATCAATACGACTTAAGCCTGTACAGATGCACGCTTCAAATTTTTCCTAAGTTAGCCACTCAAAGCAAAGGGTACCGATACCGGTACAAGAGCCTAGAACTCGAATTTTGGAGCTCACAAATCACCCTTAACACCCCAAACCTTCATGGTAAAACCCTAAATCAAACCAACAAGTTATGAAAGGTAGTTTAAGTGGTTTCCTATCATTTTTACCTCATTTTAACACCAAATTTGGATTTAGCCATTAATGGGGTTTCAAGCTCTCAACAAACCAAACATTAAACTAAGCAACAAGCAATCTAGTTTTATTATTTCCAAGAATACAAGGGAGTTAGTAGTATACTAACCTTCCTTCCAAAGATGGAAAAACATGCCCTTCCCCAAGCTCAAGGCTTCATCTTCCATTGGTTCTTGGAGTGTTCTCAAACCTCCTTAACTATAATCAATTGTTGTAAAATGAGTTACAACATTGTTAAAATGGAAATAAGGAAGATTCTAACAAAAAAACGTGACTAAATCTTCCATTCACGTTCATCTTCTTCAACCCCCACCAAAGCCCATATTTTCCTTTTACCACTAAACTAAGAGATTAATACCTCAAAATGTTAACCCTTGCAAGCTGGCTGAACTTCTCTCAATGAGGATTCTGAGATTTACACTTAGAATGCTAAAGATTCAACCTTTATTTGTGGGTGGGGAGTTGGGAGATGAGAATGGGCGAAGGATGAAGACAAGGGGACAATGATGATCTCACCATCCCAACTTTTTTGCAGAGAATTAAACACCCTCTTCCCCTCTTCAAAATTGACAAGTTACCACGCTACCCTTTCCACATCATCCTAACCCATCCACCAAACCAAGGCCCAAACCCAACAACTATATACAAGCCCACAAGGCTCTCAAAGGCCTAAATTCTCAGCCCAAATGCGAAGCCCACTCTTTGGGTTAAACTGACACTCGAATTGCGAAATTCGAGTCGTTACAACTCTCTCACTTAAAGAAAATTTTGTCAATTAAATTTACCTTTTGAAAACAAATGCGGATAAAGCAACTCCATCTCCTTCTCGACTTACCACGTAGCCTCCTCGACTCTGTGATTCCTCCACAACATCTTAACTAGAGGTATACACTTATTGCACAATTACTTGACTATTTTTTCCAAAACCCTTATCAGTTCTTCCTTATAGGTCAATTTGGTGTTGATCTCAATTTCTTCAATTTTGGATAACATGTGAAGGATCGGAACGGTAGCGTCTCAACATAGATACATAGAACACGTTGTGGATGCGTGCCATCTTTGGAGGCAAGGCTAACTGGTAAGCCCCGAGTCCAACCCTCTCAAGAATCTCATATGGGCCGATAAACCTCAAACTTAACTTTCCCTTCCGCCCAAAGTAGATCACTCTTTTCCATGGTGACACCTTGCCACCAATGTCATACTCAATGTGTTTACGCTCACTACAACAAATTTGCTTATAAGTGACATCTAAAATATTGTCATTGAAACCTGTATTTACGTCACTATTTGTATTTTGTGACGTAAAATTTGATGTCACGACATTCGTCATGCTAGGTGTGTCACTAAATGTCAAGCGTGACGATGTATTGTTTTTCGTCACGTATTGTCAAGCAAACAGTGACGCTAATGTATAACGTCACCTTATATTTTGTATTTAGTGACAATTAATTACGTCACAAAATGATATAAAATTTCATCGTTGATCGTTCGTATCGTCACCAATAATACAACAATTTAGCTGTATAAGTGACAAAAGAAATATCGGCACATTGTTAATGACATAGTATATCATCACTTAATACTAGTTTAATGACAATAAAACATAATGTCACTTTATAATTTATATTATGTGACAACTAATTATGTCATCGAATTTTAGATGATTTCTTCGTTAATAATTCTTTTTGTCACAATAATGCATTAACTTAACTTATAGGTGACAAAAAAGATATTGTCACAAAGTTAATGACATAATATATCATCAGCTAAAATGGTTAATTAATGTCATGAATCTTCTTTTTGCGTCAATTTCAAATCACCTTTGATTATAGTTATTGTCACCTTATAATTAATATTATGTGACAATTATTCCAAGAATAATAAAATTAAATTATTTATAATAATATAAACGAAAAGTATAACATAATTCATTTATTGAAAAACAATAAAAGTTGAAAAACAATTGACTAAAAAACATGATATTTCCATTTTACAAATGTAAATAAAAAAATAGAAAATAATATGAACACAATATAGCTAAACTTATTTTGCAAAATCTTAAGTTGTACATCCTTTATCATTTGAATAATGAGTTGTTTTCAAGAAATTGATCATATTTGTTTCTTGATCATCCTTGTACTACATGATTGCAAAAAATAATAATTAGATTTAAAAACAAAAATAAAGAATTTTTAAGAAATCTCAAAACCTACAACTTACCAGTTACCATAGCATATCGAGTAGTGACAAAAGTACGAGATCTGTGGTTAGGAGTTAACTTGAAATTTCTTGTAACTCTTGCATTTGTTTCACACACATACAATTATAAACATATATAAACGTAAGTTATAATTTATTACATAAATAATAACACATTGATTACTTGAGAATCTTTATGCAAATCGAATTTTAATCAATGAGGTGAAGTTCAATAGTACTTGTCAATTTAACAATTTGAACTGAAGCTAATCACAATTTAATCACATCCATTTTATTAATATAATGTACTCATAATCAATTTAGATGACATAAACAATAAGAATACAATAAGTAACAACATGAATATATAAACATATCATAGCATTTGAACTAATTAGGCATACCGATATGATAGCAACTTAAGATTGAGTAATACAAGAGTATATAGTTCCTTGTTTCATTCGGTTCATGTTTGTTTAAATCTTTGTTTTCAATTAACCATAACTGATTACAACAATAAAGAAGTTAAAAGTTTTAGATTATGGAATGTGGATGTGTGCATTCACTCACCAATTTAGACTATTAAATCAAACTCTCAACTTCAACTATACGACTCAGATGATGCATGAGCTGTTAATTTACGAATGTATTTAGCTGGTATTCTAGCACTTGGTAGAACAACACAGATTTCAGCATAGCAATTTTCAAGTCTAAAGCTACCCCAATATATTACCGTTTCACTCACATTTCAGCCAAGAAAATTCAACATACAATAGTTCTAAACAAATGAAATCATAGCTGGTTGTTTTCTAACTTAAAATCTACTACTTTCCTGCATTTTTCTACAGATTTAGACAATGAAACATAGAGCAATTTTAGCTGTTGTTTTTACACATTTTCTGCGATAAATTTCCAGCTTGATATACCACGCACAATACACACTAGGGATAGCAAAAATCTGGGCAACTTGCTGCTACCATTTTGGTCCTTAAATGAGTACCTAAATGCTTATCAAATAGGGCATCTGGTTTGGCCTAAAATCCAGCAGCTATTTGTTGCATTTTGCACCTTTCTCTATTTCAACAACCACGAAGTATGGTAAAATTTTAAATGAGTGCACTCCACAAACTAACCAGAAACTGAAAGCATTTAGCTGAAGTACCTGATTTACTTTTCGTCCCTAACTCATTAGAAGATTTCATGTTTTATATAACAGTGAAGAAATCCCCTCGAGTGCATATATTCAACTATGTTAATCTGAAGGGGAATAGAAATAGGAGAATTTGTGACATTTGATGCTAAACTAATAAGCAAAAAAATGTTTTCTCTAGTAAAACAGGTAAACATAATACAAAAAGAAAAGTACTTGGGCAAGATTACAATTTTCACCATTTTTTCTCTAGCAGCAGGCGTCCAATACTACAATTTTCTCTGCAATTTACGGATAGTTCATCAACCACCCATTTCCTTCCACTAGGATTTGACACCAATCCTGCAAGTTTCTTACCTCTTTTTGCATCGCCTTGACCACCTTCTATGCCATAGCGAAAATCACATGATCTATGGCTTTATCATTCATATAAGCTTCAAAAGTGAACTCATCTTTACGGGAACAACCAAATTAAACCACTAATATAAAATGGAAAAATTCTACCTTAAAAATTTCATCTTCAAACCACTCCTCAAATTATGCGGACGTCATACATTTGCCCATCACCTCTAAAGTTGTCAGCTTCGAAGTTTTGGGTTCTGAAAAGTTCATTGCAAAGCACAAATGTTTGAAGCAAACCTTTTATCAACATAGAATCAGTTACTTATTAAATACAAACTCATGAAACATTAGGAG
Source organism: Hibiscus mutabilis (assembly GCA_019671005.1). NCBI lineage: Eukaryota > Viridiplantae > Streptophyta > Magnoliopsida > Malvales > Malvaceae > Hibiscus > Hibiscus mutabilis. The sequence goes on from CM033727.1 coordinate 39,728,866, forward strand.
TTTAAAGACAATATTCCTAGAATTAATGAATTTGCATGAATGGCTCATTAACTGACAGCCAATATATGGAACCAAATAAAGAAACAAACTTCCATTAATGATGATTTACTTTTTGAAGAGAAACGAGGCATTTTGTGCACCCAGCTTAAGAAGAGTTCCTGCAATTATTCTCTAGATTCTTCACGGCAGTAGTGAGAGCCGTATTTCAGTGCCCAAAAACGTTAGCCGGGCAACTCAAGGAACTAATATGGTGTAGCCTTATCCCACAAAATCGCATCGCAACTTACATTCGATTGAGGAATCCTAATGAGTTCACCCACTTTTTTGAATCGTCCAGCCTCATTGGGAGTCGCGTTTTCAGTATCCTTTGCAGGATTGGATGGCGGTTGTTCGACTAGTAAGCGCTCGAATTCGTCCTCATCCAGTACTCAAATGGGTGGTGGACGAACTATCCGTGATTTGCAGAGGTACTGTTGACGGAAGTATTGGACGCCTGCTTCTAGGGTTTTGTGGCAAGGGGAAGAAGAAGAGAAGGAGAAAAAGAGACCAAATAACGGGAAAAAGAAAAAATAAGAAAGGAAATAAAGAAAATGGTAAAATTATGATATTGATCCTGTACTTTTCTTTTTGTCATAAAAAGAGAACGGTAAAATTGTAAATATGTCTTATATTTTCTTTTTTTATAAAGAAAGTGTCACTGATAGCATAGACGAGTGTCACAAGTTTTTTCCACGTCATCATTTAACGTCGTTAGTATCGAAGGCATTTTAAAAAACAAAAACAATGTACAATGAGTGCATTGAAAGTAACAAAGTTTAAACACCATATTAGAAGATTTGAAAAAGTACGAGAGATATTCGTGCCATTATTTTTATAAAATCAATATCTTTTTTAACAAAGAGAATAAAATTTTGCATTAATTTAGTTAGAAGAAAGTTTTGAAAATTTATTTACGATTATCAAAATATATTTTATTTGCTCTTAATTAAATCATTAGTAAGTTAATCGCACAAAATTAATTATTTTTCATGCAATTGAAACCTATATGGAAAATATCATGATTAGTGAAAAAATTATTATATTGGAAAATTGTACAGAAGGTTATGAAACTAAGCATCTAATACCCGGGAGAAACCCTAAAAAATACAAATAATGTGTACCATATTGCAGGAGCGGATCCCCTACACCACGCTAACTGGGTCCACCAACTAAATAAACATCAAATGGGTCATTTGACTAACGGTTTCAGTCGTTGATATTTTTTTTTGGAAGTCTTGTGTGCTTATTTGATTCTTAAGAAAAAATTATTAAACATACATTTTTTTAAAAATTAAATAAATAGATAATAATTGAATAATTGAAAAAATATATTTTTAAAATAAATATTATAAATTTATAATTTTTTTGAAATGAATAAAATTTTCAAAAATTTAAGAAAGAATTAAAATAATTTAACTAATTTCCTTTATATAAATAATTTGAAACTATTTTAATTAATTTAAAAATTTTAAAAATTAATATTTTAGTATTTTTAAATTATTTATTTTTCTCTAAATTATATATTAAGAATTAAATAATTCGTCGTACTTTCTAAAAAAAACTAATCAAGCCACTCAAACTTTCTAAAAGAATCAATCAAGCCTTTTTTTCACGTCATCATTTACATGTTAACTATCATTCTAGAACAATAATGATTGAAAATTGAAATTATTAGCCTAAAATTCAAAATCTTTAAAAATTGGGCACTAATAAGATTTTGAATTAGTCTTACAAACATGATACAAAAAACATGTCACTAATATTTTCTCACCATTTTTTGCATTAATTAATTACATCAAGCATTAATTGACACAATCTCATGACATTTTTTTTGAAGATAATACCCGATAACTATTATTATTTAGAAAGAGAGCCAAACAAAGAGATTCAAACATGAAAATATCCATAACCAATAACAACAAACTGGAAAAAAAAAAGAAAAAGATAAAAGAACTCTCCTCATTCCCGAAAGAGGAAAAACTTAGTCACGCCAGTAAAGGATGCTCTCATCGTTGCTCAAATGGATAAGCATAAGCTCAATTGAACGGAAAAAGGCCAGAGAGATGTCAACACACAAGACATTTTTGAGAATCGTCGTATAAAATAAAAGAGATAACAATTAGTGATAAATAGTGATTTTCGTCACATTAAATATTTTTTGTGACACAAGTAAAATGTCACATTTTATGTCTTCCAAAAATACGATTAATTAAATTATCGCAAATAAAATATATTAGTGATGAACTATGAATTGTCATAATCATAATTCGCCATTATTACTTTTATTTTATTTGTGACATCACCATATTATCTGAATGTCATTAAAATATTCCCTCCAAAATTTTTTAGGCATCAAATATATAGTGACAAAATTTTATGACGTTTATTAAAATTGTCAAAAAATATATATCATTATCCACTAACTGTTAAAATAACGTCACATTTATAGTATATTTTGTGACGTTATATGCAGCGTCATATAGAAATTTCGTCATTAATTGATAAATTTGTCAAAGGTTGCTTCAATATTTCTTTGATTATCTAAACCTTCTCCTTGGTTTTCCTAATCAAATCTGACCCTAAGATCCTTCTTTCATTAAGCTCGGTCTAGCACAAAGGCGTCCTAAACTTACGCCTATATAAGGCCTCAAAAGGAGCTATCTTGATGCTTGACTAGAAACTGTTGTTGTAGGCAAACTCTACATGCGGTAGTTGCTTTTCCCAACTCTTCTCAAAGTCAATGATATAACACCAGAACATATCCTCCAAGATCTGGATAACTCGCTCAGATTGACCATTGGTCTAAGGGTAGAAAACAATACTAAAATACAACTTGGTATCCAAAGACTCATGTATCTTCTTCCACAACCTTGCCCTGAACCGCGATTCTCTATCCAATCGATGATGGCACTCCATGCAACCTTATTATCTCATGGATGTACAATCGTGCCAACCTCTCAAGTGTAAAATCCACACGCACAGAAAAGAAATGAGAAGACTTAGTCAAACGATCTACTATCACCCATATAATGTCATGCTTTCTTTGGGTCAAAGGCAAACCTGTCACAAAATCCATGGTTACACGATCCCACTTCCATTGTGGAATTTGGATGGGCTGTGTAATCACTCATTTTTGACCGGGTTTTAGTGTTATTAGTATTATTTTAATGGTAATATTATTAATATAAAATTAATAAAAAATCAAAAAAAATAATAAATAATATAAAAAATTAATTAAAAAGCAAAAAAAAAGGGAAAATGGGTGGTTTTGGGGTGACCACGTCACCCTTAACCCACCCAAATTGCCTATATAAAGGCATGGGGCAGGGACAATTACAGACTCCAAAAATTACACGCAAAATGGCCAAATTTGCCATGAATTGGCACCCATTTCATAGGAGCCATGGCCGGCCGCAAGGCTGGCCGGGGTTGGGGGCAGCGCCCTCGGCCCTAGTTGGTTCGATCCAACATTCGATCGGGGTCCTATTTTAGGATCCGATCTAGTTAATATTTTTGGAGAGGTCGTGGTAGATCTCGGTGGGGTTCAGTCGGGGTTCGTCATTCGAGCTCCTAGTTAGGTATATTTTCTTCCCTTTTTATTAGTATTGTAATTTTTATAGTTTAATGAAGTATTAATTATTTTAAAATTGTAGTCTTATTTGTTAGTTTGTATGTTTATGTTTTAGATTAGTATTTAATATGTTTTAAATTTGTGTTTTATATTAATATTTTATTTATGTTAGATTTGTTTTTATTTATGTGTTAGAATAATATTTATTTGTGTTTTAAATTAATATTTATGAATGTTAGTATTTTATTTATGTTAGATATGTTTTTATGAGTTAGATTAATATTTATGTATGTATGTTTTAGAATAGTATTTTATTTATGTTGAATTTGTTTTTTATTTGTGTTAGATTAATATTTAGGAATGTTAGTATTTTATTTATGTTAGACATGTTTTATTTATGAGTTAGATTAATATTTATATATGTATGTTTCGGATTAATATTTTATTTATGTTAGATTATTATTTTATTATATTAGTATTTATTTATATTTTTATCGCTTTGTATTTATTTTGCTTTCTAAGGTTTCATAATGGAATATAAATTGTCAATGCGGTGTCCTTTTATCTGAGCATAAACGGGGCCGGTATCAGGCGTAGTGATAGTGGTTGGGCGTTTACTCTCGGATAACGGGGCCTTTAAAATTTATTCGCAATTATAACCGAATTTTAAACTAATCGTCACTTTAACCCGGAAATTCCAATATTAATAAAGCGGTAATTATTAAAGTACCAATTTTGGGCGGTGTGGGGGTGCTAATCCTTCCCCATCCGTAACCGACTCCCGAACCCAATAGTTTTTAAATCTCTGGTTTTATGGTGTCCGACCTACCTAAGTGGCCGGTGACGACTCCAATTTTTAAATAAAATGCGATTTTTTTAAAACCCTCACGGAATAAACATTTTATATCCGAAAAATCACAAACACTTCGAAAACACGTTTTTAGCGAAAAGGACATCGCTACAGATGGCGACTCCGCTGGGGAAGATTTTTGTTTTTTTTAAAAAAATAAATAAATGAGAGTCAAGCTTTTAAAATAATTATCACTTTATTAATATTAGAAATTCCGGGTTAAAGTGACTATTAAATTAACATTCGGTTATAATTGCGCGTTTATTTTAACGCATTTAAAATATGGCATATAAACCCTTTTTTTAAGTGGGGGAAAACACTAATGCTTTCGTGGAGATATCGTTCTCCCGTATGGGCCTAGCAAGTACCTTCGGGGCTCGAGTACCTTATGCTTTCGTAAGGATATCGTTCCTTCGTACGGGCATAAGCGAATGGGTCCCCCTGAATTAAACCCGGTTGAAAGGAGCCTATAATGGGTGATGATCGAGGGCCTTGCTACCCTTAGTAGGGGACATCAAGGACAATTCGGGTACCTCCTAGCACCAACACTGCATGTAGAGAACATAGAAACTCACCCTTTAGAGCCATGCGGATAACCTTAGGTGTTTTAGACTGGATAAATAGGGTTGTTTTGTTTGTTTACCTTATTTAATTTGTCCTTTTATTTATGTATTTATTATTTTTATCCGGTACTAACTCATTTTTTTGTGTTTTATTTTTATTTTTATACTTTTGTTGCATTATCATTGCATCCACATTACATAGAGGCGTTGATTCAAGTGGTTTGCCCGATTAGAAAATCTTTCATCATGGAAAAAAGATGTCTTAGGAAGGACAACATCGATCCAGTCGCGTGACATCGGTCAGAGATTACTCAACAGATCCGACGTAACAATTTGCCGAACGAGCGTGTAGTGCCAAAGTATACACACGAGACCCTGATGGTGGACATACGACGAGTTGCAAGGCGTGTGAATGACTTAGCTACCGAAGTCGCGGCTCTCCGACCTTTCGTAACCCCGGACATGGAAGAAGCACCAAGGTTTATCAAGTTGCTCAGAGCTGTCGAGGAGGTAGGAGGTAGAGCTAGAGCTTATGTGTAGAATTTTATTTTGTAATTAAGACTTTTTGTAATAGAGACTCTTTTTGTAATAGGGACTCCTTTTGTAATATAGACCTTTTTTGTAATCTGGACCCTTTAATTCCCATGAAAGTCGTTCGAAAGGGTGATTACCAGCGAAATCAACGCCTTTATTTGCATTCATGTTGCATATCATGACATGGTGTTGATTCAAGAACAGTTCTTTAAAAGGCTTTCAAAATAGAAAAAGTCTGCTTTGCCAGAAACGATAATATTACAGTATCAAGTTAGGCCGAGCAAAGACCAATCGCGAAAGAAGACGGTCCGATAGTAAGGCACGTGCGACGCAGAAGATTCAGTCAGGGCCGCAGAACCCCAATTTTAAATCTTCACATTTGACCATTTTTTAAAAAATCTCAGATTTTAATTTAACTCATTTAAAAAAATTGAAAATATTATTATTTTGCTTTGAAACTTCTTCCCTCATAAAACTTTCAGAATAATAATAATAACAAAAAGAAACCTAAAAGTTTCATTTTTAAGTAAGTTAAAAATTTTTGATAATAAAAGGGGAAATTTTTAAACCAAATGATCCTTGAAAATTTTAATTTAAACCCCAAAAGTTTTAAAGTACTCCCCTAGGATCGATAGAATCCATCCCTGTTTAGACGTACCCAGATCTACAGAAGAAAATATATTGTCTGATGTCCTTTTCAGAAGCCACAAAAATAAAGATCACGACGTCACGAGTCCATAGAATAGAATAAGAGGAGAAGACGGAGTCATCCATCATCCTGAAGACGACGTCGAGACGTGGAGCACAAGTTTTGCTTCCCGAAGTCAAGGCCTTCAGAATAAATTCAACTGTTGCCTGTAATTCATTATTAATTTCTTGCAAACATACATTTTCTCTATTGAAAGTTTTTCAAAGATTGTTCTAGAATCAACATCGCATTTGCATGCATTATCGCATTTATAGGGTATTGATTCCCGAAGTGGTTCCTTAAATCTCAAAAATCGTTCATAATCGGCAAAGGGTCGTCTGGTCAGATATTAGAGGGCACGGATCCAGGGTTTTGTCCCAGAACAAGATCGGAGACAATAGAAGAAGAACCATCTGAAGACTTCAGGTCAGACACAGTAAGGAGACACGGTACTGGTAATGAGCAAAGTAAAGTGCAAGAGTTGAAAGAAGCAGAGGGAAGACGTGATGAATCAGATGAATACTTTGACAAAAGGTAAGCGATCCATCAAAACGAAAGGTAAGCGATCCATCAAACTGAACGAAGAACCGATTAAGGATCAGAATAGAGAGCGAGATAGTCAGAATTCTACCTCCAAGTCAGCCAAATACGACAAATTGAACCCTTATTACCTCGGTGAAGTCTCTAGCGAAGAGATCGTCTTATCCGAGAGATTACGACACACGTGCTAGAGGCAGTTACTGGTTAGGAAGTTTGGGTCACGGTATTGAGGATTGCGGGGCCTTGAGGAATGAGTTCAAGATCTTATCGCGATGATGATTTTAGGTTTCGAAGACGGAGTTCCCCAATTCTATAGTGAGCTAACGATCACCCGAGGGGCAAAGTTGATGAGGAATCGATATCCAGGACAAAGTTCGAGTAATACCGAAGTGGGTCACTCAAGCGAGTTAAATTTGAAGATCGGAGATATGAGCATCCCAAAAGAGAGATATTCTTTCGAGTTCAGCCAGCTCAGTAGGAGAAAGATAACTTGGATAAAATTGAATTTGTAGAATGATCATTAGAAGCTTTCCTAAGTGTTTAAGAATACCATATTGGGTCACCTTTAAAGAATAGATGAGCGGTGTTGTCCAGTTGAAAGACGACTCAGAATATTGAAAGAAGAGAAACTAGTCAAGTAAGAATCAAGTTAGGATATTATCAGGTAAGTTTGAGGGAATTGGGAATAGGTACGACAGTCTCCAGAGATGAGCTACAGAATAACTTAGCCATTAACAAGAGTTTTGGAAACAAGTTTACGACAGAGCAATGACAATTCAACACTATTTAGTTGGAAAGGGCAACTTCCAAGCTACGAAAGACTAAGCAGGGGATAGATGAAGACCCGAAGATCGATATTACTCGAGCAGGTAAGGCGGCTCAACAAGGTGGCAGGTTTTGTCAGAACATGGATCAAGTGTTGGACTACAGAGGCAAGCTGACCGGACTACTGGATGAAGTTAAGAAAGTAGGCACTGAAGCTTATCAGTAACTATAAATATCTAATATCTGATATAATAAAACCTTTTGGCCTCAATGAACGTCGTCCTATGGGGATCACTTTTGGAATCAATACCTTATTGCATTCATGTTTATATTTTAGGATTGCATTGCATTGCTTTGCACGATCCTGACATGTTTTACATGACATTATCAGTACATTGCATTATTATTACCTTGCATAAACTTTATGAGGAGTAATTCAAAGACCAATTAGGGTTTTATCATGGATAAAAGAATTGAAGACACTAAAAAATCAAGATTCGAGCAGTTAGAAGATGGACTCGAGAGAAAAAGAGAAAAAAAGAAGAAGTTTGGTGCCTTTAATGCAAGAAAGCTCTGTTTGAACCCTGGTTTGGTCGTTCCTCCAGATTCCAAAGATTCCCAGATTTGCACATGGTGACGGAACAAGATGCCCTAAGATTCACGTGACCATATTCTGCAAAAGATGAAGGGATGCATTAAAAAATTACCGATCCACTACTTCCCCGACAGTCTAGCAGGACCTACCGTGATATGATATGCTTTGGACCTAGCACTAAGTCGTCGATATCTCCAGGGTACGAAGATGAAACCTGATGAAAGCTTCAAGGAATGTGCTTTGATGTGTCTGTGTTTAGCGACCCAGGTGCAGCCTCCCGTAGATGAAGAGGAAATTGACTTCTATGCCACCTTTCATATTTCTTCTTTAATAAGATGCTCGAGAAAATGAAAGCCAGCTTTGAGGAGTTAATGACAGTCGGAGAGAGAAATGAACATGCACTTTGAGACCTAAATTTAAAGACCAGACCTGTCTAGGAGCAGAAGAAAAGAAAGAGATAAATGGGTACCACTTTCAAGGTTCTCGTGATCGTAAAAGAAGAAGACAGGCAGATTCCTTCGAATCACCGAGAAAAATTCCTCGAACAAGTACATATTTAGAGATATTCAGAGTATTCCATATGGTCTCATCTGGTCAAGGGTTAATACCTTACCTCCAGGCCGATAAAGATTACACCCAGCTCATCTGCCCACAGTTTTAATCCGTACAGTGCATGTGAGTTCTACATTAAGGCACTGGGGCATGACACCAAGAATTTAAGGTTGTTAATAGAAGAAATCAAGAAGTTGGTTGACGAGGGAGTCATGACAAGAATTGATCCAGCAAGGAAAAACAATAGAAGTAGCACGAGCCTACACCATAAAGGACCAGAATAAGTTAGTACTCGGGAGGTAGTCCGGAGGTCCCTATGGTTTTCCCATCAGTTCACAAAGAGATGCTCAATGCTTTGAAAAAAGAAAAAAAGAGAAAAAACTCTCAAACAAATATTTTTAGAATTAAAAATCACATTTCCAATTAGAAAAGCATTTTTACATTCTTGATTCTTTAAACATTTTATTATTATAGGGTAGTTTTCTTCTCCCATATGCATGTACACGCATTTTTGAATGGACATATGTATATATCATTTCTATACCAAGTCCTCGAATTTTGAATGCAACAGTACATTTGCTTCAAACCCAAAGATCAACTCTAAGTTGCATATATTTAGAAGAGATTGAATGTTGTGGGGATACTGTAAATGTGAGTATCTGCTAGTTTACTTAGGCCAACAGAGGAACAAAGCGAGTGTTTAGACAATGGGCAGTTCCCATTTTAGGAATTTATTTTCTCAGGCACTTGTCGTTTAAGATCCTTGAAACGAAAGTTGACCCTAAACCTCTACCCCCTGAAGGCATTCTCAGGACATCTGTGAATTTGACAACAAATGATATTCTTTTACTTTACCAGAAGACAGAGATGAGTCCAAACAGATTGGATACGAAGATCAGAAAATCATTAGAAGAAACTGGTTGAAAACAAGGATATGTCCAAACGAAAAACCAAAAAAGAAGAGAAATGGTAATCAGAAGGCCGAAGCAATCCAGATCGAGTAAATATCAGAAAAGCTGCAGAGAGGCAAGTAACTTCGAGCAGAAGATATCATCAATACCAGTATAGATACGTGTTGATTTGAAGATACATTTATAGACTCGAATAAGAAGAAAGAGATTCAAGGCTAAAAACCCAAAATGGGCAGTCTAAAACAAAAAAGAAAACAAAACAAAACAAAAAAGAGAAAAAAAGAAAAGAAAAGAAAAATAAAATAAAAAAGAAAAAGAGAGAGAAAAAAAGAAAAAAGAAAAAGAAAGAAAGAATATTGTATATGCTTCACACACAGATCAAACAATACAAGAACAAGACTTCAACTATGAGCAAGAGACACAAGGAATCCACATTTCAAGTAAATATCAGTTTTGAAAATTAGTACAGAAGCTCGAATTGAAGCCAAGTCAATACAAGTCGGCCCGAAGATTGCCAATTTTGAAAAAGGAAATGACCTCTAGGGTGAAAACCCAAAAATGGGCAGTCTAGAGTGATCCTGAAAATGAAGAAAAAGAGTAGTCTGCCTGAGCCTGCTGACATCAATATCCAACCAAAATACACTGAAGGAAGTGACCTCTAGGGTGAAAACCTAAAAATGGGCAGTCTAGAGCGATCCAAGAGAAAAAGTGAAAAAGAAAAAAGAAAGAAAAGAAGAAAGAAAGGATAACATTTCATTTGGGAGTGCCAATCACAAGAATTCCCAAAAATGTATTCGTAGTCCCTCATTCAAGAAATCTCAGTTTCGAGGAGTTTTGGAGGATCAAACATTCTTGAACAGAAAACAAATATTAGTATATAGCCAGTATGCAAGGCAACCTACAGTAAAAAGAAAGGAAATAAACTCTAGGGTGAAAACCCAAAAACGGGCAGTCTAGAGTGATCCAAAAAGGGGAAGGAATAATGGGCATATCCAAGTTACACAAGTACAAAAATATTGTTTCACTTAACCATAAACCAAAGGCCTACATTACAAGCCCCAAAGACCATTCTTGTCATCCATAGATATCCAAGTTGAATGAGAATGTCTTCAGATTTCATTCCGCCTATAAGGGTTAACTTTGCTTCAAGGAACGTCAAACTTCGAAGTGCTTGATCGACACCCAAATGAGGGAAGGATGGGGCATGGTGAGATAGTGAGATTAAGAGTGCCACTTTAAACGGGGTAGAAACTAGGTAGGGTTGTTCCTCTCAAAAGCCTATTAGACCAAAAGAAACTATACATTGACATATATCTCCACAATGGTCTAGATCTTCTAAATATGCGCTTCATTAGAGTTGATCTCTGGCAACTTGAAGCAGATGCGCTATGGTGTTTGATATATCGGGGGCAAACAGGTTTTAAAAGGTTTAACATTTTTCCCAAAGTTTTGATGTTTATCATTTCCCCCAAACATTAGTTTTTAAAAATGTTTGGCAATACACTTCAAATTTTGTTTACCATTCTCCAAGCATTATTTTATAAAAAAATATATTTGGTCCTTAAAAAAGAAGAAGAAAAGAAAAAGATGTTTACCATTTGTTCCAAACAATGTTTTCAAAATGTTTGGTATCCCGTCCAAGTTGTGATTTTCGAAATGACTGCTATCTTTTCAAACAATCATTATTTTTTGAAATATACACAAGTAAATTGCCTTTTGCATTACTTTAAAAATGAATGATGATGAGATTTAAAGCATAGGGACTGAGAGTTAGTTCCCGTCGAAGTGCTACGGAGAAGATCAAGGATGAGCTCGGGGATGGAAGCATTTTGGCTCACCCTGGTGACTAGAAATAGATCAAGGCTCTGTATGATGGGTTAGAAAATTCAAAGCAGTGGAGCCCGTGGATGAATGGGGCAACGCCAAACGAAGAAGATGACAATGGTTCTTATAAGAATAATATAAGAACCAGAGGATCATTTATGAAGACGGGTGATAACCCTGAAGACAATAAAGCCTTCCACACAAAAGGTTTAAAAGCATGTTCAAATGAGGATTTAAGAGCATACAGTGAAGAAGTAAAAAAGATGAAGAAATCTGAGGAGCGACCTTTCAGGGTGTAAGACTTTAGAACAAAAAGGGCTGAAAGAAAAAATAAAAAGAGAGAAAGAAAGAGAGGGAGAAGAAAAAAAGAAAAAGAAAAAAAAAGAAGAAATTGAAGGAAATAGAAAAAAGAAAAAAAGAAGAAAATAGAAAGAAAATGAGAAGAGAGAAAAAAGAAAAAGAAGAGAAAGAAAGCATTACCTTGCATGCGTCATATAGATAGGGGCATGTCAATTTTTGCTTGTTTTGGACAGGTACTTGAAGAATTATCAAAGAGTATTAAGAAGTGGATTTCGTTAAATGAAGAAAGTTTGGCAGCCACCTTCGGCGTGAGTCCCTAAAATTTGAAGAAAGTTTGGCAGCCACCTTCGGCGTGAGTCCCTAAAATTTGAAGAAAGTTTGGCAGCTACTTTCAGCGTGAGTCCCCAAAATTTGAAGAAAGATTTTGGCAGCTATAGCAGCGTGAATCCTAGAAGATTGGCAGCCACCTTCGGCGTGAGTCCCTAAAATTTGAAGAAAGTTTGGCAGCCACCTTCGGCATGAGTCCGTAAAATTTGAAGAAAGTTTGGCTGCCACCTTCGGCGCGAGTCCCTAAAATTTGAAGAAAGTTTGGCAACCATTTTCGACGTGAGCCCCAAATTAAAGAAATATTGGTAGCCATTTTCGGCCTGAGTCCCCAAAATTTGAAGAAAGTTTTGGTAGCCACCTTCGGCGTGAGTCCCTAAAATTTGAAGAAAGTTTGGCAGCCACTTTCGGCGTGAGTCCCTAAAATTTGAAGAAAGTTTAGCAGCCACCTTCGGTGTGAGTCCCTAAAATTTGAAGAAAGTTTGGCAGCCACCTTCGGCGCGAGTCCCTAAAATTTGAAGATCGGTAGCCATTTTCGGCGTGAATCCCAAAATTTGAAGAAAGATTTAGGCAGCCTTAGCAGCGTAAGTCCAGAAAATCGGCAGCCATAACAGTGTGAGGCCCATATGTTAAATCCTTCGGGTCATCGGTAAGTCTTTCGGGCACGGTGTTAAGTCATTCGGGCCACCAGTAAGTCTTTCGAGCCTGGTGATAAGTCATTCGGGCATGATGCGGCAGCCTTAGAAGCGTAAGTCCAAAGATATCATCAGCCTTGTTAAAAAAAAGAGATAGAAAAAAGAAGAGAAAAGGAAAGGAAAAAAAAAAGAGCAGAAAAAGGGGGAAAAAGAAAAAGAGGAAAAAAAGAAAAGAAAAATTTGAAGATAAAGGTTCTATATAGGAAAGGCCTATATTTTCAAGCTCCCGTAGTGAGAGGTTCTATGTAGGAAGAATCCGCCGCTCCGAGGCTTCAGGAGCTGAAAGTTTTATATAGGAAGGGCTTGCAGCTCCAGGGTGAAGACTAGTAGTTCTATATAGGAAGAACTCCCAGTCGAAGGAATTCACCCATGACACATAAGGTTTTATATAGGGAAAACCCGTTATGTTGAAGGCGAAGAGTCCTATAGAGGAAAGGCTCCGACCTTTACTGTCTTAGAGCGAGAGGTTCTATATAGGAAGAACCCGTAGCTCTAAGATTTCAGAAGCTAAAAGTTCTATATAGGAAGGACTGACGGCTCCACGGTGAAGACTAGTAGTTCTATATAGGAAGAACTCCCAGCCGAAGGAATTCACCCATGATACACAAGGTTTTATATAGGGAAAACCTGTTGTGTTGAAAGCAAAGAGACCTATATAGGAAGGGCTCTGAGCTTTAATGTCTTAGAGTGAGAGGTTCTATATAGGAAGAACCCGTAGCTCTGAGATTTCAGAAGCTAAAAGTTCTATATAGGAATGACTGACGGCTCTAGGGTTTGAAGACTAGCAGTTCTATACAGGAGGAACTCCCAGTCGGAAGAATCCATCAGCGGCACAAAAGGTTTTATATAGGAGAAACCAGCATTGAAGGTGAAGAGTTCTATATAGGAAAGACTCCAAGCTTTACCGTCTCAGAGTGAAAAGTTCTATATAGGAGGGACTCGTAACTCAAGACTTCATAATGAAAGGTTCTATATAGGGATGACCTATAGTTCCGAGATCAAAAGGTGAAGAAGTTCTATATAGGAAGAACTTACAAGCTTGAAGATTCAGCTAAGGAATAGCGGAGGGTTCCAGAAGAACACGTGATTCTGAAGCCAAAGACAAGAAAGTAGGTCAAAAATGAGTGCTTTTGATCTTTGCTTTGTCCTCGTTTCACAAGAACAAGCAAAGAGGGGCAACTGTAATCACTCATTTTTGACCGGGTTTTAGTGTTATTAGTATTATTTTAATGGTAATATTATTAATATAAAATTCATAAAAAATCAAAATAATAATAATAATAAATAATATAAAAAATTAATTAAAAAGCAGAAAAAAGGGAAAATGGGTGGTTTTGGGGTGACCACGTCACCCTTAACCCACCCCAATTGCCTATATAAAGGCATGGGGCAGGGACAATTACAGACTCCCAAAATTACACGCAAAATGGCCAATTTTGCCATGAATTGGCACCCAATTCATGGGAGCTATGGCCGGCCGCAAGGCTGGCCGAGGTTGGGGGCAGTGCCTTCGGCCCTAGTTGGTTCGATCCAACATTCGATCGGGGTCCTAGTTTAGGATCCAATCTAGTTAATATTTTTGGAGAGGCCGTGGTAGATCTCGGTGGGGTTCAGTCGGGGTTCGTCATTCGAGCTCCTAGTTAGGTATATTTTCTTCCCTTTTTATTAGTGTTGTAATTTTTATAATTAATGAAGTATTAATTATTTTAAAATTGTAGTCTTATTTGTTAGTTTGTATGTTTATGTTTTAGATTAGTATTTAATATGTTTTAAATTTGTGTTTTATATTAATATTTTATTTATGTTAGATTTGTTTTTATTTATGTGTTAGAATAATATTTATTTGTGTTTTAAATTAATATTTATGATAGATATGTTTTTTATGAGTTAGATTAATATTTATGTATGTATGTTTTAGAATAGTATTTTATTTATGTTGAATTTGTTTTTTATTTGTGTTAGATTAATATTTAGGAATGTTAGTATTTTGTTTATGTTAGATATGTTTTATTTATGAGTTAGATTAATATTTATATATGTATGTTTTGGATTAATATTTTATTTATGTTAGATTATTATTTTATTATATTAGTATTTATTTATATTTTTATCGCTTTGTATTTATTTTGCTTTCTAAGGTTGCATAATGGAATATAAATTGTCAATGCGGTGTCCTTTTATCTGAGCGTAAACGGGGCCAGTATCAGGCGTAGTGATAGTGGTTGGGCATTTACTCTCGGATAACAGGGCCTTTAAAATTTATTCGCAATTATAACCGAATTTTAAACTTATCGTCACTTTAACCCGGAAAAATCAATATTAATAAAGCGGTAATTATTAAAGTACCAATTTTGGGCGGTGTGGGGGTGCTAATCCTTCCCCATCCGTAACCGACTCCCGAACCCAATAGTTTTTAAATCTCTGGTTTTATGGTGTCCGACCTACCTAAGTGGCCGGTGGCGACTCCAATTTTTAAATAAAATGCGGTTTTTTTAAAACCCCCACGGAATAAACATTTTATATCCGAAAAATCACAAACACTTCGAAAACACGTTTTTAGCGAAAAGGACATCGCTACAGGCTGAAGCAAACCTTAAGGAACTTTATGTTCGACCTTAACTTGCTAATAAGCTAAGCATCTGGTTACAAACCCGAATACGTCTCTTTTCATACTAGGCCACCAATAGAAATGAGAAGACTTGGTCAAATGATCTACTATCACCCTTTCAATCGGTGCTTCACGAGGGTTAGCCGAAGGCCTAGGTATGACTCTCACAATCCGGTGAAGGGCCTATTGTAGATGAGAGAAATTATCGGCCCCTCGACCCTTATCATCACCTAACATCTCATCCGAACTAGGGACATAATCCTCATCGTAACTCCCCTCACGTGAGCCCAACTTTCCTCACAATCACGTACCCTCCTTGGCATGACTACTTTCTGTACAAGCAAACAAATAAGGTTATACCCTCAAATATTCAGCTTAAATGAGTATTATTTCGAATTATGGGCAGTGTATTCGCTAGACACCTATACAACACTCTAAACACCCTTGAGGCTTCATAGAACTGGCTAAACCTAGGCTCCGATACCACTGTCGTAACACCCTCGAATCAGACGTCACAATTAGGCCTCAAGCCTAAACTAAAACCATAAAAATTTGCAACTAGATTTAGCCTAAACACATCCATTTCATAAAATCCATTAAGTTCAAACATTTGACATAAACGGATAGCTAAAACATTACATAAGAGCTCCATTTAAAAATACATAATTAAAAGTATTCGACTTATAATTTAAAATCCAAAACGAGAGTTACAATACAACATAGGGTCCTCTGAATACATAGCCCAAATAATCTAAGTATTGTACTCGGATAACAATTTGATACTGAGGTCATACTCCTCGATGGTGCTCCAACGATACACGCCAACCTACTAACATGCGAGTGGAAACAACAATTCCGAACGTTAAGTTAATGAAGTTCAGTGGATGCACTTCCACTCAACCATGAATAATCTCACACAGTATATATGCACCAAACCAACAAACCTGGAGTGAGGCCCAGTGTCACATAGCCTCGGAAATGTACACTCAGAGTGAGGCCCGATGTCACACAACCTTGGGAACATACACTCATACTCGAAATCTCTCATCGAGTATCATCAGATGAGGCCCAAAGTCACAGCCTCAGGAACGTACATCCAATAGCTTACCTCTTGGTGTTGCAACACTCTCACTAGGTATTCGAATCCTATCAATGAAAGCGACCTAACCATACAAGTGCCCTTACTTGGCACGTAACAACACACAATCCACCAATGATTACAAATAAGTCACCCAACATTTACCAAGTTATTACTCATTATGCTCGTATATTAAGTTAAGTTCTCAGTTTCTCAATCTTACTATTCATTTTACCACATTAGAAGCTCATTGGGCCTTAGTCCTCGAATTATAGGTCCTTCAAACTCAAAACGTAATTTCTGAGCACATTTCCCAGCGAGTACCAGTACCCACCTAAGAGCATTGATACGCTCTTGTGGGTACCGATACCCACTTATGCGTACCGATACTCAGCTTTGCATTCTGAGGGGGGTTTAACCAAAACCCAATATTGATACAAAGGGCCTTGTACTGGTACTCCATCGATATTGATACGACCCCAAGTGCATCGATACCCATTTTCTACTAAAATTCTCGTATAAGCCCGTACATATGCACTCTTCAAATTTTGCCTCAGTTAGCTATTCAAAGCAAAGGGTACCGATACCGGTTCATCCAGTATCGGTACAAAAGCCCATAACTCAAATTCTAGAGCTCACAAATCACCTCAACACCCCCAAACCTTTATGGTAAAACCCTAAATCAAACCAACAATTTATGGAATGTATTTAAGCAGTTTCCTATCGTTTTTACCTCATTTCAACACCAAATTCGAATTTAGCCATTAATAGGGCTTCAAGCTGTCAACCAACCAAACATAAAACTAAGCAACAAGAAATCTAGTTTTATGATTTCTAGGATTACAAGGAAGTTAGTAGTGTACTAACCTTCCTTCCAAAGCTGGAAAAACATGCCCTTCCCCTAGCTCAAGCCTTCCTCTTCCCGTGGTCCTTGAAGTATTCTCCAACCTCCTTAACTACAATCAATCGTAGTAAAACGAGTTACAACACTGTTAAAAAGGGAATAAGGAAGATTCTAACAACAAAATGTGATTAAATCTTCCATTCACGTTCATCATCTTCAACCCCCACCAAAGCCCATATTTTCCTTCTACCACTAAACTAAGAGATTAATACCTCAAAATGTAGATCCTTGCATACTGGTTAAACTTCTCTTAATGAGAATTCCAAGATTTACACTTAGAATGCTAAAGATTCAACATTTCTTTGTGGGTGGGGAGTTGGGAGATGAGAATGAGTGAATGATGAAGACAAGAAGACAATGGTGATCTCACCATCCCAACTTTTCTACCGAGAATTAAACACCCCTTTCCCCCTTTTCAAAATTGACAAGTTACCACACTACCCTTTCCACATCATCTTAACCCATCCACCAAACCAAGGCCCAAACCCAACAACTATATACAAGCTCACAAGGCTCTCAAAGGCCCAAACTCTCGACCCAAACGCGAAGCCCACTCTTCTAGTTAAATCGACCCTCAGATTCCAAAATCTGAGTCGTTACATTAATTTTCATAGTCTAATACATACTAATAGGTATCAAATATTGATAACAAATAACCTATTCAAACAAGTATTGAATATAATCACGTCCTTATATATCATATTGTTTGTTCAAATAAGAAAACAACTATCAACTATCTGTCAATTTATCAAATATTTTTATACAATCAACTAACGCAATCAACTAGTTAAATCATCTAATATAATCTATTGTTAAAAAAAGCTAATATAATCCACTATAAGCTATCAACTAATACAATAAGCTATCCGCTGGTTACCAAACATGACCATTAGTATTTATATTCGTATTAAAATAATAATTATTCCATACACATGCAGTGGAAACAAAAAGTTTCCATAAGTGCTTGAATTTTAGGGTTTAAGGTTAAAGTTTAGAGTTTAAATATTAGAGCGTTAGGTTGAGTGGTTTAGACTTTATGTGTTATGGTTAAAATTTAGGATGGGAGATTATAATTTAGGCTTTATAGGTTAAAACTTAAATCTATAACCATATTACCTTAAACTCTAAATCTTAAATTCTAACCGCAACCCTAAAATTCTAAACCCTAAACCTAAATACCTAACCTCCTAAATTTTAACACTAAATTCTAAAATTAAGTCATTTGTATAAACTTTTTATTTTCACTTTATCTGTATTGAATGTAAATCTTAAAAAAAAATGGGATGTTTGTCATGATTGTAGTATGGGGACTAGGAGGAAGTTGGAGAATTAATATGGAGTGCTTCTAGAAAACTAGAGGTAGAGGTAGCGGTAGAGGTAGAGGCGATGCGTTCATAATGCTTTCCCAATTTTTTTTTCTTATGAATATATATTTTTTGAATAGTCATGAATAATTAATTTCTAGATCACACTATACGGTTAAACGGTTATACGTTATGAGATATTCAAAATTAAAACCATTTATAAAATAATATAAAATTAAAACCATTTATAAAATAATATATTATAAAAAATAATAAAAAATATTACCTAAGTAATATAATGTTTTTATAAATATAAACACTATTACAATATTTAAAACTAATAAAAAACTAGTCAATTTAGTAAGATAAAATAATAGATCTTTTAACAATGTAGCAAAGTAAGTTATGAAGTTGATTATGAATTTTGTAGTACACGATTTAAATTAGACAATCAATATTAAATAGACCGAATATTAATCGTTATGAGAAATTAACTCGAATTAATAACAAAAAATAAATTGAATTACTCAGTTAAACCGATTCAATTAGAAAATAATTATCTGTCCAACCCTAAACAATAGCATCCAAAACTTAAGATATGTAATTTGTGATGGTTACCATTAACAATATCAAATGATTCAATCATATCGGAAGCACTTTCAAACTCGTTTTTGAAACCAAACCAAAAAATTGGATATTAAATGTTGTTTGACTTTGAAAAACTAATTTTGAAATATAATTATAAATATCGTTTACGATCTAACTTTTTCAACATCATATTGGAAATGAATATATATATATATATATTTTATAATAAACTAAACACTTATTAAAAACACACCTTTCGCACCAATTTTAAAAATAAAACAAGTGTTTTCTTCATCCATGCAAATTGAATCCTTATTTGATGGATAATTGAGAAATCACACCGACTAAACCTGATTGGGGTGGGGGTTGAGCGTTGGAACCGTGTAAGACCTTCCACTTCCGACAGCGCTGCTTACTCTAAAAAAATACTAGGCAACTCGGCTCAGCTGTGCCTCCGAATAGGGTTGCCGACTTTTTAGCTTTATAATAATCATTACTATTATAATTTTTGTTTCCGTGTACTTTTCGCTTTCTGATCTATTAATTTGACTAATCTAAATCAAATATTATAGATATTAATACATGTAACGGAAGGCCAAAACAATGCATTTTAGTCAAAATGTTAAAGTTTGAAATTTCAGCCGACTTGCATCGAATATTAGGATGAGATCCAGACACTTCTGGGTCTACATGTCTTCTTCAAACACATTCTTTTGTCTCTTAACTTTCCAACGCATCTTGAAGCGCTTCAATCCGGCGTTGGGAGTTCAAGTTATGTTCGTTTTAGTGAAGATTGTGTGAGTAGAAATTTTTATACGAATTTATAACGAGAATTATTATTTATTACGAATTTTCAATAATTTTATTGATTATTTGTATTTTAATTCAATTTAGGATTCTTTAGGAAGATATTTAAATCATTTAAGATTAGATTTGTTATTTTTTTATTAGTTTTTTAGGTTAGATAAAATATGTATTTATTTTCTTATTATTTTTACTTTTCCTAGTTCAAGTTGAACTCCTTATTTGTAGCCATATTTGCTTCTTTAATAAAAAACAACATCATGAATTTTTGAGTTACGAAAATCTTAGGCCATGGGCCATTTTCTTTTCAAGGTTGATGAATTCACCTTGATTATTTTTCGTATCTGAAGTCTTCTTCAACATAAGTTCTCCAAGTTCTTGTGAGGGAGATCATCTTCACACTTTTGCTTGCCTAGGTAATTGCCTCTAGAAGGGTGAGTTAGATCCTATTATGGTGTTTGCCTAGTCAATTGCGATTATGAGGGTTCCTAATACAACACCATCTATTTCACCATCATCTATTCATCGGAGAGATTCGTGCCGTTTATAGGTGTTTGCCTATTCAATTGCGATTAGGAGGGTGCCAAAGACAAATCTATCCAAAATCACCACCACCATCATCAACTATCTCGTTTTCTACATCAAGATCATGCTTTCTCGCCAATGTGCTGCATTTGGAGTTTGAAGTTTTATCGGATTATATAAGTGAGTTTGCTAGATTAATTGCGATCTATAGGGTTCCTAGATTTTGAGGTGTAGCGACCTCTTTGTATCTTTTTCTTTTTGCTACGGGTTATTCCCATATTTTCTGAAATTTGGATTAAATGGGATTTCTTTTGGAAATTCGTGTTTTTGAAAACAATGAAGATTTGGAGTCGCCACCGGCTACTTGGGTAAGATAGGCCGGACACCACAAAACCAGAGATTCATTTTGAAAGGATTCGGGAGTTGGTTGTGTGTGGGGAAGGATTAGCACCCCCATCGCGCTTGGAAATAGGTACCAAAATATTTGTAGCTTTTGAATGGATGGAAATTGTTGAAATTTAAATTGAATTTAATTAAGTGTACTTAATTGAAAATTTACCTTAGCTTTATCAAATCGGTGGGTTCAAATTAATTGGACATTTAATTAATAAGGATGACGATACATCAGACCATAGATTAAATCGACATCAAATAAGCCTGACTGTCGTGTTAATTTATGGTTCAAATTTCGTACGTCACCTTTATACATGATGCTAGGTATTATGTCATGATTTATCCACTTTTAATTTTACCTTGGGACAAAAAAGATTAATTCAAATATTTGGTCAACATCCATTAAGTCAGGTCTGTTACGACAAAAATATCAGAATTAATGAATACCTCATTTTTATGATTTAAATTAATTAATTCAAAATGAACGGGTGGTATGAATGAGAATTAATATACATGGAAAAAACAAGCTTGTATATTAACCACATGCCCACTAAAGTCCTAACCCAAAAGGCCCAAATTATGAAAAATCAATTAGTAATCTATTATCAACTAGGTTATTCTAATATTAATGTTAAATTAATTAAACCTTAAAAAACTAGAAAATCCTAATGAACCACAAATTATTTTGAACCATGACAATTAATTGGATTAATTTCAAACTAGTATCCCAATGAGCCAAGGATTCCATTTAAAACGAATCGAATTAATTAATCATGATTTTAATTTAAATATCCACCTATGTTCAATGTCAATTTCATCCTAAAAGGTAATTAAGAAGTGTTAAACTAATTTAATGAATTAACATTTATCCCAATAAGCCAAGGATAAATTCAAATTAATCAAACTAGTTCAAACCTTAATCTAACTTTGAATCCAAAACCTAACCCTAAATCTAATTTAATTAATTTAAAAATTATGCCCCTATAAGCCGAGCACACAATTTAAACCAATTAAATTAAATTAATTAAACTATCCTAAAGGCCTAACCTAACAAAAAGAAAACTAATAATATAAATATGATAAGGTATTGCATATAGCTATATATATATATATACATACGCATAAATATATAAAAGGGTTTTGGATTTGGGCAGTAGCCACATACATATATACATACATACATACATACATACATACATACATACATACATACATACATACACACACACATACATACATACACACACACATACATACACACACACACACACACACACATACATACATACATACATACATACATACATACATACATACATACATACATACATACATACATACATACATACATACATACATACATACATACATACATACATACATACATACATACATACATACATACATACATACATACATACATACATGCATACACACACACACATACCTACCTATATATATATACGTAC
The DNA here is from genome assembly GCA_019671005.1 of Hibiscus mutabilis. Lineage (NCBI taxonomy): Eukaryota > Viridiplantae > Streptophyta > Magnoliopsida > Malvales > Malvaceae > Hibiscus > Hibiscus mutabilis. The sequence continues at coordinate 39,751,290 of CM033727.1, forward strand.
ATATGTTCATACGTACATACATACGTACATACATACATATGTACATATATACGTACATACATACATACATACGTACGTACGTACGTACGTACACGTACCTACCTACATACATACATACATACATGCATGCATGCATGCCCACTACTGCTATTTCAGATACTCTATTTTTTTGTTCTCACATGTGATGTGGTCGCCGGAGAGTGGGTGGGGACCATAGAGTATTGCCCTGCTAATTGCTGATGTTGGAGAGCCTTAGACTCTTAGATCCAAATAAAGACTTGTCAACAGCGGACACGACATGCGATGAGTGGTCGGTCAACATCTTTAACGCTGAGGTGGCGATTGTGGTTCTTTCCTCCAATATGGAAGTGAAGCTAGAAGGGCGACTGACGCGCGTGGAGGTTGCAAAAGAAGAAGAGGCAAGCGGAATCCAAGGCGACATGCGTGAGGTCTACGCGCACATGAGGAGTTGAAGGGCCATCCTTGCTTGAATCTGGATTGCCAAATCTAATTTGGATCTGACGACTGTGAGGAGGTGGCTGCCCATCAAAAGAGGCACATTAGGGTTTTGTTTTATCAGATTAAGGCTTTAGGGCTTGGGCCAAACGGACCCTATGTAATGAACATGTATATATTTTTTGTATATGAGCTTTAAATGGGCTGTTAATATATAAATTAAAATTGGGGCTTTGTTTAATATTAATTATTATATTCAGACATATTTTAGGATTTTTAATATATGCTTTAGAATAGTAATAATATAACTATTATAATAACAATGACCGATCATAGTATTATATAATATGTACTACCAATACGTAATAATAAACTTTAAAACTTAAAAGCCATTAATACTTAATTGTAAATAAAGAGATAATAATAGTACTAGTAATGTTTGCTTCTTTTATTTTTTAAAGAAAATTGTACATACTTAATATGAGTAATAAAATAGCGTATTAATAAAATAGACATAGTAAACAAAGCCTTTATTGCAAAATAAAACGGGTTAACACCAGAAAAAATTAGTGATTACAACTACCCCTCTTTGCTTATCCTTATGGAACAAGAATAAAGCAAAGACGATAAACACTAATTTTATCTGACTTTCTTCTTTGAAGATTCCAAGCTGCGAGCTCCTCCTATATAGAACTGTTCACCCTTCCTCTTCCTGAGATCTGGAGCTGCGAGTATCTGCCTCCTTCACTCCGAAGTCCTCGAGTTGCGAGTATCTGCCCCTTGCGCTGTAAAGTTTTGATGTTGCGAGTTTGAAATCCTTCGCCTAAAATCTTTGAGCTTTGAGTATCTGCCTCCTTCACTCTAAAATCCTGATGTGGCGAGTTTGAAATCCTTCACCAAAAATCTTTGAGCTTTGAGTATCTACCTCATTTGCTCTGAAATCCTGATGTGGCGAGTTTGAAATCCTTCACTCCTTTTCAAGCTCCCACTTTGCCGTTTGCTCCACTTCTTAGGAGGTACCCGACCTATCTTTTAGATATCTGTGAAAAGAGATGGAAAAGCTATGATGGTATGAGTTAGCATGCTCATAACCTAGGGATGTCTGACTAGATATGATGCATGAATGATGACCATTTTTTAAACTTTCTCGGGCACTGTCTCTTCTTGACCCCTCGACTTTGATCTTTCCGTTCTTTCTGTTTCTTTTGTTTGTAATGGTGGTGTCTTCTCCCTCACTCGGGTTCACTCTTTATGCCTCTTTTTTCTTGAGCTCCTGAACCTTTTTCTCTAAAGCGCCTTTTCATGTTTTCACTTTAGAGATCTTTTTCTTTTCCCTCTATTTTCTCTTTTTCTTTCCTTTTTTTCTTCTCTTTTTTTCTTCTCTTTTTTCTCTTTTCTTTTCTTTTCTTTTCTTCTTTCTTTTTTTATTTTTATTTTTTTCCTTTTTCTTTTTGTTTGAGCGTCTTTACGGGTTTTTGCCTCCAATGTCTTCTTATTTTAATTTTGGACTCCTTTCTTATCTATGAACAAACCTGCACTTGATAGGTTAAATCATAGTAATGTCGAGAAATCATTTGCTTTTTCATAATCTATGTCAATCTATCTGCGGGATGCATGCAAAATAGGCGATAAAAACTAGAACAAAATTTTATTGATACATAAAGGAATACTAGGATACTTTTGAAAGTCATGGCAAACATGAAAAAATGAAAAAAAGATATAGATGGTGTCAACTGCATGAATTATGAGAACCCATCGACCTCGGTAGATCTCTCGCTGGCCATCTTTGATCGTTACTCCTGATAATATGAGGATCGCAACATAACCCCTTTCACTGAAACAAAGCCCGTCGTTCGGATACCAAAACTCAAATTTGTATGAACCATCCTTTTCGGATTTTCAATTCAAACCCTCCTTTGGTTTTAAGGTGCCCATTTTTGGGTTTTCACCTTAAACCCTCATTTTTTTTTCCTCTTTCCCTTTTTTTCTCTCTTTTCTTTTTCTTATTCCTCTCAGGTGTAGTACGTCTTGACAGAGTCTGAGTTTAAAGGGTTGCTTAACTCTTTTCCATCTATTTCTTCTAGGATTAACGCTTCGCTAGAGAAAGCATTTTTTACAACATAAGGCCCTTCCCAATTGGGCATCCACTTTCCCCGAAAGTCTCTTTGATTCAACAAGATCCTCTTAAGCACCAGATCCCCCTCTCAAAATTCCCTATGGCGAACCTTTTTGTTATAAGCCAACATCATCCTTTTTTGATACATTTGGCTATGGCAGATGGCTTTCAACCTTTTCACTTCAATGAGGTTCAATTGATCAAATCTGGCTTGCATCCATTCAGCTTAGTCCATCTTTATCTCATTCAAAATCTGAAGTGATAGAATTTCCACCTCGATGGGTAAGACTACCTCTGTGTCGTATACCAAAGAGTACGTCGTTACCCCCGGTGGAGGTTCTCACAGAGGTTCGATAGGCAAACAGAGAAAAATGGAGTCTTTAATGCCAGTCCTCGAAAGTATCCGTAGTTTTTTCTATGATTTTCTTAATATTTTTATTTGCCACTTCTACTACTTCGTTCATTTTTTGGCGATAAGCAGTAGACTTATGATGCACAATCTTGAATTTCTCACACGCCTAGGTCATCATCTTGTTGTTCAAGTTAGAAGCATTGTCGGTGATGATTCTTTCGGGCAGACCGTAGCTACATATGATTTTTTTCTTAAGAAACTTGTAAACTGTCGCTCTTTTGATGTTAGCATACGGGGCGACTTCTACCCACTTGGTGAAGTAATCGATAGCTACCAAAATAAAATGATGCCCATTAAAAGCCTTCAGGTGTATCTGACCGATGAAATCCATGCCCAAGCAGGAAAAAGCCATGGTGAATTCATGGCGTGTAGTGGCACTAGCGGGGAATGTATCTTATTGGCGTAGATATGAAGTTTATGGCATTTCTTCGCATAACTGATGCAATCTCCCTCCATGGTAGACCAGAAGTAACCATATCTCATGATTTTTCTAGCCATCGAGAATCCACTGGCGTGGGTTCCACAAAAACCTCCGTGGACTTATGCCAAAATGGTTTTGGCCTCTCGAGAATTGGTACACCTCAACAATATCTGATCTTTGCTTCTTTTGTATAAAACCTCTCCACCAAGGACGTACCCCGATACTAACCTTCTGATAGTTCTTTTATCGCTGTCGTCGGCCTCTTTTGGTAAAGTTTGAACTTGATGTATTGAAGGATGTCATAATACCATGGGTTACCATCATCCTCCTCTTCCAAACTATAGCAATAGGCCGGTACCTTAAAAGTTTGCATCTCGGCTGCCTGGCTTACTTCGAATACGACGACCATTGTTGCTAGAGTGTCAGTCATCTGATTATCCTTTCTTGGCAAGTAGGTGAAGCTGACTTCTTCAAAATCTTTGACCAAATCTTGGATTAAATCGTAATACTTGATCAAATTTAAATCTCTAGTCTCCCATTCTTTCTGAAGCTGGTAAATTACCGAGGAAGAGTCTCTAAAAACCCGAAGCACTCTGATATTCTTTTCTATGGCTGCTCGGAGTCCCATGAAACATGCCTCATACTCGGCTATATTATTGGTGTAGAAGAATTCCAACCTACTCGTGAAAAGGTAGTAGATGTTTTCGGGAGGCCAAAACTGCCCCTATTCTATGGTCTAGGGCATTCGATGCTCCATCAAAATATATCCTCCATTCCTCATTCTCGGTAGTGGGCCCCTCTTCGGATAAATCACATATAAAATCCTCATATGGGAAGCTAAAATCCAATGGGTCATAATCATCCGAAGCGAGGCTTGCCAAAAGATTTGCCACCACACTTCCTTTCACCGCATTCTAGCTTACATAAACGATGTCAAATTCTGATAATAGAATTTGCCAATGAGCCATTTTCCCAGTTAGCGCCGGTGCTTCCATCAAGAATTTCAAGGGATCTATTCGGGAAGTTAAACAAGTGGTGTGATACAACATGTATTGCTTGAGTCGCTTAGTAGCTCACACCAAGGTACAACACAACCATTGGATTAATGGGTATCGTGTTTCACACTTAGTGAACTTCTTGCTTAAGTAATAAATTGCCCTCTCCTTCTTGCCAAAGTCGTCGTGTTGTCCCAACACACATCCCATAGAATTCTCAAAAACTTTCAAGTACAAGATTAATGTCCTATTCGGCACCGCTGCCACTAGGATCAGAGGGTTGGCCAAATACTTCTTGATTTTTTCTAGCACTTCTTGACAATATTCATCCCAAATTTCTGGATTATTCTTTCGAAGTAGTCTAAAGACGGGATCACATTTATCGGTCAGTTGGAAGATGAACCAAGAAATGTAATTCAGTCTTCCTAGAAATCCTCAAACTTCTTTTTGAGTGTGAGGCGGTGGGAAGTCTTGGATTGTTTTCACCTTATCGGGGTCAATCTCGATTCCTGTCTAGCTCTCTACAAAACCCAAAAGCTTTTTGGATGTAACTGCGAAGGTGCACTTGGCAGGATTGAGCTTCAACTGGTACTTAACTGGTACTTTCTTAGCCTTCGGAAGAGTTTTTGCAAATTTTAGATGTGCTCCTCCTCGGTCCGAGACTTGGCTATCATGTCATCCATGTACACCTCGATTTCTTTATACATCATGTAATGGAACAAGGTCACCATGGCTATTTCACAAGTTGCCCCGACATTCTTCAACCTGAAACGCATCACCTTGTAGCAAAATGTGCCCTACATGGTCATAAAAGTAGGTTTTTCCATGTCTTTGAGGTGCATTTTAATCTGATTGTACCCTAAAAATGAGAACCAAGCATGCCCTACAGTGTTGTCAACTAGTGTATCAATATGGGGCAAAGGGAAATTGTCTTTGAGGCTCGCCTTATTGAGGTCCCTATAATCCACGCACATGCACACATTCCCATCTTTTTTCGGTACTAGCACTATGTTGCCTGCCCATTCCGGGTACTTAGAAACTTTCAAGAATCCTACCTAAAATTGTTTTTTACTTATTCTCTAACTTTTAACTGCATGTCCGTTCTCATTCTCTAGAGCTTTTGTTGGACGGGCTTACACTCTGGCCTTATGGGGAGCTTGTACATCACAATATCTGTGTTTAAACATGGCATGTCCATGCGAACACATCTTTAAATTCTGGAAGTAGTTCTATCAACTCTTGCTTAACTTTTGATGATAGGGCAATACCGATTTCACTTTTTTATTCTCCTCGTCAGTTTCCAAATTCAAATTCTCTACCTTCTCTTGATACAGAAGGATTTGCTTTTCTTTACTTGCCACCATCCTTAACAACACGCCCGGGACCTCATCATCCTCTTCATTGATTTCCGACAAGCACGTAGGTAGCTCAAAATCTACTCCGGGATTAGGTTTCCCATGTATGCATTGGGAATGGAAAGGGATATCTTATGATATGAACAAATAATAGATAAAAAATTACATAAATAAATAATGAATGAAATGAATGGTATGTTTTCCATTTGAGAAAGAAAAATAGAAAATGTCTGTTTTATTGAAAGCGAATAAAAGTGACATAGCTGCCCTTTTACAAAAGATACACGTTACTTTCAGGCAAAAGTAACGAGGTTGTTCTGGACATTACTTTGATTTAGAACTAGAGACCATAGACAGGTCCACATAGGTCCAATGTTGAGCTTTTCATCCGAGAAGCAAGGGAAAATCTTGGCCAAAATCTGGTCAATCTCGCCACCATCATAGATCATATTCATATCCATCTCATCTAGAGCTTCGCGGATCAACTCTTCCCGTAGGCATCTTTCGCTTTCTCGGCTTGCTTCTTAGACTTTCAACTCAGGGTTTTGGATCCAACTGGATATGAAAATTCCATCAAAATCTGTATAGGTTATAGGGGCCCAAGTTATGTCTTCCCCTCTAAGCCGGGCCTTCATTTGCTCTTGTCTCTTTCTCCATTCTTGTCTCTTTTGCAAGAAATTGGGCCTATAACCGAGTCCAAAATAGTCGACCTTTTGGATCACACTAATAGGCCAAAGGCTTCCTTGTATACTTCTTCCCAAGTCTCTATTCTTCCCCGCTCCTCTTCCTAGGGTCTCAAGTACCACCATCTTCGTGCAGTTTGACAGTTTAGGGCAAGGAACTGGCTCCCATCGGTGACAAAGGTTGCGTTGACAAATTCCAAAGCCCTAAAAGCACATTCCATTACCTCCTAATCGATATAGATGTATGGTGTATCCGAAGTTACCGAAGTGATGATGTCTTATTTTGCATTCACTGTGACCAACTTCCCCTTGATAACAAACTTCAATTTTTGATGTAGCGAAGACGGGACAGTACCAGTCGAATGTATCCATGGCTTTACAAATAGAAAATTATAGGATGGTCGAATGTCTTTAACCACAAAATCAACCATATATTCGGTAGGGCCAATGAGCAAGGGTACTTCTATCTTCCCAACTACATCTTGTTAAGTCCCATCAAATGTTCGCACGGTGTTATGACAGAGCTTCGTGTGTGAACCGTCGATCGGTAATCGTTGCAGAGTAGCCAGCGGCATAACTTTCAAAGCGGAGCCATTATCCAGTAGCACTCCAAGTAGCACATAACCCTTACAATGAGTGGTAATGTTTATGGCCTTGGTGGATCCCCTTTCTTCCCCCGATATTTCATCATCACTAAAGGTGATATGATTCTGCAGTGATATGACTGATGAACCGGTCCAACTTATTGACCGAGATATCACTTGTGACAAAAGTCTGATTCAAAACCTTTAACATCACGTCGTGATGATTTTTAGAGTTTAACAGGAGATCGAGTACCGAAATTTGAGCTGGCTGTTTCTGAAGCTATTCCACAACGTTATACTCGCTGTGTTTCAAGAATCTCAAAAATTCTTGAGCTTGGGTTTTCGTGACTGGTTCCTTGAACTTTGGAGGCAGCTCCTCTTCGAACATCTTTTCGGGTTTAATCATGGTTCCCTTGCTTTTTTCCTTTTGTTCTTCCAGTGCCCTTAGATTCTCCGAAACATAGCACTGACCACTCATTGTGAGAAGCCCCACATCGTTTACCTCTCCGATATTTGGTTCCAAAGGCCTTCTTTGAGCGAGCTTTGTCTCTATCAACACCTTCGCCCCTTCTTGTGAAGTGGAGGAGCCCGGTATTGAAATGCTTGCTGTGTAATTCCATAGAACCATCTATGTATCCTTGAAACGAAAGGATCTCAGGGTAGCAATTATAATCTTGGGAGCCACCTTTGGCGCGCTTGCTTCACTTAGCTTGAGACTAAGGATAAATGGACTTTTTGCACTGCTTGGTGTCTTGAGCGTCCGACACACAGACTTCTGATTCCCTCCTTCCTGTTTCCTTTTCAAAGAACTCAATCTTTTTGTTATCCATCATAGTTTATGTCAGTTGACGGAGCTCCTCACAATTCTAAATCCCATGGTCCTCCGATTGATGATACTCACAGTACGGGCCATAACCTTCATTCACGATCACCATTCCCCGGTTGATGAGGTGTGCCATACACAATTGTTGGAAAACCCACCTCAATGGAGACGACACTTCGGACACATTCACCCTAGCCTTTCTGGCATACTCATCTTCAACAGCATTCATGCCTTGACCTCTATGGTTAGGCAAGGGGTTGTTGGCTGTGCTTGGTTCCCCCAACTGCAATACTCTGGTCTGTATCATATTTTGAACAAACTTTTTGAACGCAGTGTACCTTGGGGACATCGGCATGGTACTCGTAGTGTGCCTTGGGGTCATACCACACCGGGTAAGGTGGGTTGAAGGGTGTGACATGATAAGGTCAGACTAAATTTGCCTTATAAAATTGTGAGTAAAGCTCCTTGTAAGAGATTGGTAATGGGGTGAAAGACTTATTTTCTCCTTCCTTCTTAGGTCCCCTATTTTCCCTCTTGTTGAAGTTTCGAGAGTTCCCCACTGTAGCTTGGGGCTGGGAGATAATATAGTTCTTGGTAGCCTCAAAAGTGTTTGTATTGTTAACTTCGTGATCCTTCTTCTTGTATTGTTTACGTGAAGGCTCCCCTCCATCAATTCTCCCACTTTTAATGGTAGCCTCAATGCTTTCTCCAGTCATTACCATCTTCGCAAAGTTGCTAATAGGATTACTGATCAGACGATCATAAAGTGTAACTTTTAGCGTGTCTATGAACATCAGAGAAATCTCATGCTCATGAAGTGGTGGCTGAACTTGTGCCACCATGTCACGCCACCTCTAAGTGTACTCCCGGAGGCTCTCATTACATCTTTGATCCATTCCTTGCAATAGAAGTCGATTAGGAACCATATCAGTTATGTGCTTCTATTGGTCAGTGAAAGCTTTGGCCAAATCCTTCTATGACTTGACTTGAGCTCTGGTTAGCTAGTTGTACCACCTTGAAACAGATCCCATCAAACTGCCTTGAAAGTAGTGAATTAGGAGCTTTTCATTGTCGGTAAACCCGACCATCTTCCGACAAAACATGACCACATGTGCAGTGGGGCAAGTCGTTCTGTCAATCTTCTCAAATTCTAGGGTCTTGAACTTGTACGAAATTTCCACATCTAGGACTAGATTGAGCTCCCTAGCATTCAACCAATAGGAAGGAACCTTCCTTATCTTCCTTTACTCGAAACTTCTCCTTGAGATCCTTCCGGGTACCTTCCAAATGCTTTGTGAATTCTGCCTTTATTTGGTTTAGCTTCTATAACTCATCAAAATCTGGGATGCTATCCTCGATATTCTTGATATTCCTGAAGGTTACACCTAGTTAGGCTTGGGTAGATGCACCAACATGAGAGGAATATCCCCTTTGTGGAGGTTTCGGTGAAGAGTCCACAAGAAGAGGGTCCTTAAAGATTGGGACATAAGGGCAGCCCCTTTCATTGGGCATGTTCTTGATAGTACCCTTGTCTCTTAGCTCTTGTCCTAGACGGGATTGCAACATCTGAGATATCTCTTTCATCATATCTTGTTGGGAATTGATGATAGTGTCCCTAAATTCTTGTTGTGTTTGTTCCAATTGATCCCTCAGATCAGCTTCAAATTTTGCAAAGCTTTCCTCCATTAGCCTTGTTCGTAAGCGTGTGCGATATAGGTATGGAATGATTGTAATTTAAAGAACCAAAATGCTATCTTTTTCTGAAATAAAAAACTTTTTAATTAATTTTAGCAATTAAATAAATGATGCAAATAAATGTGTTATTTATGAATGTAACCAGCAACACTGAGTTCGGCAAATATCATCGTTAAACTACTTCCATTAAAGGAAACATTGTCTCGCTACAATAATTAAAGAAACCCAACTACGCATACGATCCTAAGCTAGCATCTAAGTCGACGATTTCCCTCAAGATCCAAATAATCCTTTCTCCTTCCTAAGATTCATTGTCCAAGCAGTCATGAAGCTCGACAAATATATCTCTAGAAACTGTATCTTTCGGGCATCTTCCTGCATCTGAGACGTCTATTGTGCCAATTCTTGCTCTTGCCTCCAAATAGTGTAAGTGGAAAACTGTAGTTGCTTCAAAGTTGGCCTCCAATACACTTAGACCGCTCCCTTGAAGCTTGCTATATGGTCCTTGAGTGGTTGACCCTTGACTTCCAATTCTTCAACACGAGCCTTCAAATCCCGATTCTCCGAGCTACTAGCTTTTAACTAGCTGGTTGAACCCTTGTGCTTGAAGAGAGACTTTTCCAAACATTTTACTTGATCTTTTAATGCTTCGTTTTGGTGCCATTCCTTTTCAAGTTGCCTTGAGTGAGAGGTTCGTAGGTTCTCCATCTCTTGAGTCAAGGCAATCACTTGATCCCTATGCTTGTAATACTTCTTCTTGTAATTCTCGGTTTTCACCTTTTCCTCTTTGAGTCAGAGCTCCAACCCTTTGCTTGGTCCATCCTTCGCGACACTCCTACTCTTGTTTAACCTTTACAGTTTTTGGATTTCCTCCTTCTCCAATCTAAGTTCGAGTTCCAATTATCTTTCTTTCTCTGCAGACCCTTAATCACTCCCTCGAACTGTGTTCTGTCCAACTCAAAGTCGAAGCTTTCTTGATTGGCTTTCTCTTCGAGCTGAATATACCTCTTTTGTTCCTCTTCGAGCTTCTTCCTCATCAAGTCGGCCTCGGTGGGAAGCGTAGACAATCTCTCTTCCAAAAACTTCCTACCATCGGGATTCAACTTGGGAATATTGTCATTAACATGATTGAATAGCCATTCTTCATACTCAAGGGTGACCATGAAAGGAGCATTCACAATCCTAACCCACCTTGCATTGTTCCAAACTGAAGAAGCGCTATAAACCTTCCCCTTGTAGGTTTTCTCTTTCTCGTAGTCCATGTTGAACTTGTTCAATCCGTTTGTGGCCGACACAAACTGCTTCAAACCATATTGTCTTAAGACCAAAAGGGGTGCGTAAGCTGTATGCCCCCAAGACTAAGTAGCGGTACCCAAGAGTGTTCCTTGCATCTATAAATGATATTCCTTGCTGATAGCCGCATAGCTCTCCAAAATATGTCCTCATCCTTTAGATTTTGCAGAACGTCTAGCCAAACCTCCTCGGATCTTCTCGTCAGCCAATCCCCTTTTCGCATGAATTCCTTTAATGGTGAAAAATTGCCGTCATAAATAGGCCTTGAGAAGTTGACATCGGACCAAAGATGACTATAAAACCAAATGGTCAAAAGTTGGGGACATCCTCAGAAATGACCCTTGCCATGCTCTCTACAAAACCTCAAGGACTGAAAAGTTTTTGACAGAATTACGGGTACTAGATTGGCTCCACCACCCAAGCGATCAAACAAATCCAATACTGACGGGTCAATAAGCCCTAATGCTTTAGGAAACAACACCAACCCATAAATCAAACGTGCAAATAGGTCTCGCTGAACTTGACCCACAGGGTGTGCCGAAGCTTAGACTATAATTTCGTTCCACTTGAGATACTCTTTCTTGTTCCAAGTTGTAACTTGATTGTCGCCCCAAGATGGCAAAATATCCGAGAACCTACCCAGTTTTTCCTAAAAAGACATGTTCTTGTTTGGTTTAAAGTAGAAACGATTCTCATCGACCTTCTTGCAATTCACGAGGGCTTGATACTCTTCAATTGTCGGGGTCAAATCAAAGTTGCCGATCGTGAAACAACTATAGGCCAAATTCAAAAACCCTACCAAGGCTTGAAGTAGTGATTGGTCGACCGAAACATCTAACAAGTATGCAATGTCGCCATACTCGCTTTTGAAAGCATTTCTTGTCTCAGAATCCCAACCATTCTATACCGACCTCAACCCGGACACATCATTAAATTCCTTGTTCATAGAAGTCTTTGCTGACATAGCAAACTTGAACCCGGTAGAAATACTGTCCCTGTCATGTAGTTGCTCTCCTTCAGACCATACTTGTACGTCGGAATTCTTCTCGTCATTGCTACGTACCAAATTTCCCATTGACCAAGCCTTTAATTTAGACTATTTCCTGACTCAATGTGCTCTTCATGATATGACACAATATGCAAAATATAGAGTAAAAATAAAAGGACAGAAAACAAAAAAGAAGTGTGTAAGTCACAGGATAAACAATAAATTCGGAAATGAGAAAAGATAAATGCAAATAAAACAATCGAAATGCAAACATGCAAAGAAATCCTAACCACATCAATTCTAGTTCGCTATGGTTATCTGCATGGCTCTAATGGGGTGGGCTTCCTAGATTCTCACACATGGGTTCAGTTCTAGTTAAGGGTACCTGAACCTATCTTATTTCCTACTCAGGCAATAAGAATTCAAATTCTGGCCCACTACAAGCTTGCGAATTGGTTTCGGTTCGAGGGAAAGCATGACTAATGACGTGGAGGGCTACTCACGTGTCAATGGCGTGGATTTCAAAAGTAAATTACCAACCCGTGGAGGGCTACTCACGCGGGTATGTGGCGTTTCACTCCCACTTAAGAGACAGAGCTCGGGTATAGAGCTTGATGATCATGGTGCGACACATGTCGGTGATTCCTAAAAAATCATATGAAAAATTAATCTGAAAACCACCAATTATTAATGCCCGTGCAATCGAAGTCACATTTTCAAGAAAGAATCAACCTCACTAAGGTCAACTAAAATTTCAATAATTTCCATCGTTAAATCAACAAATATTTTCTTGGCGTAACTTTCTTTTTGTTTTGTAAAACAAAATGTCCCTAGCGGAGTCGCCATGTTGTAGCGACCTCTTTGTATCTTTTTCTTCTCACTACGGGTTACCCCCATATTTTTTGAAATTTGGGGAAGGATTAGCACCCACATCGCTCCTGGAAATAGGTACCAAAAATATTTGTTGCTTTTGAATAGATGGAAATTGCTTAAACTTAAATTGAATTTAATTAAGTGTACTTAATTGAAAATTGACCTTAATGAAACGGGCTTTATCAAATCGGTGGTTTTGAATTAATTGGACATTTAATTAATAAGGATGACGATACATCGGACCATAGATTAAACTGACATCAAATAAGCTGGATTGCCGTGTTAATTTATGGTTCAAATTTTGTACATCACTTTTATGCATGATGTAAGCGTTTAGGTATGATGTCATGATTTATCCACTTTTAATTTTACCTTGGGACGGAAAAATATTAGCTCAAATATTTGGTTAACATCCATTAAGCCAGGACTGTTACGACAAAATATTAGAATTAATGAATACTCCTTTTTATGGTTTAAATTAATTAAGTCAAAATGAACGGGTTGCCTGAATGACAATTAATATACATGACAAAGGCAAGCTTATAAATTAACCACAGGCCCACTAAAGTCCTAACCTAAAAGGCCCAAATTATGAAAAATCAATTAGTGATCTATTATCAACTAGGTTATTCTAATATTAACTTTAAATTAATTAAACCATAAAAAACTAGAAAATCTTAATGAACCGCAAATTATTTTGAACCATGGCAATTAATTGGATTAATTTCAAACTAGTATCCCAATGAGCCATGAATTCTATTTAAAACGAATCGAATTAATTAATCATGATTTTAATTTAAATATAAACCTATGTTCAATGTCAATTTCATTCTAAAAGGTAATTAAAAAGTGTTTAACTAAGCCAAGGATAAATTCAAATTAATCAAACTAGTTAAAACCTTAATCTAACTTTGGATCCAAAACCTAACCCTAAATATAATTTAATTAATTTAAAAATTCACAATTTAAACTAATTAAATTAACTAAACTATCCTAAAGGCTTAACCTAACAAAAAGAAAGCCACAAAAAGGAAACTTATAATATACATATGATAAGGTGTTACATATATCTATATATATATATACATACGCATAAGTATATAAAGGGTTTTGGATTTGGGGAGTAGCCAAACACGAGTTTTGGATTAGGGCAGTAGCCCCCACCCCCCCACACCAGATGCCATATATGAAACATATAGAACACATATATACATATTAAGACCATATTTTATATTATCATGTACTACATAAAAATAATCATATATATATATATATATATATATATATATATACATTCATATACTCTATGAAATAGTTATAATACATATATACTAACCATATATTAAAAACTACATATAAGCTATATATTAAGTCAATATAGCACATACATATATATCCACAAGAACCACATCATGTACATGTTTATATCCACAATATAACTAGGCAAAATGAAAAATCTCAATAGTAAAAAGACTGAAAATTAAATATGCATGAACAACTAGGGGGCTTCATCACGAAAAAGGGCCGAAACGAACAAAATCAGCAATTTTAATGACCAAAAAGAGATTTTACCATTCAAAAATAGGTTACGACTAAAAAGGGCACCACATCAAAACATTAAAAAAGTATCGAGATGATGAGAGTGATTAAGAAACTTGGAGACCCTCTCGAAAGCAAATAAAAACGGCGAAGGGTTTTACTATATAAAAAACCCATTTGTTTGTTTTAAAATGAGTATAAAACTCATTATGTTTTTCTGAAAGTGAAAACATTTGAATCACTTCTCTAAAAACTGAAAACGCTCTCTTCTCTCTTCCTCTCTGATGAACACCACCGTTTATCGGAGGTGAAAACCCAGATCTCGGCCAATCTCTGTCATGCCAGCTGTCGTTCGTCGTTGGCCGGCGAACCCCAAAACTCTAAAAATGACTCTTTTTTCTTTTTTAAAACCCAAATCTAAACTCAAATTCTTCGAAAATAATGAAAATTGGCTTATCTTTTTAAAAAACGAAACCAAAATCTCCTCTTTTTTTAAGCCCGTGAGTTTCCTTTTGGTCGCTCCTTCACCGATTGACCTTACACGACCTTGAGGAGGTCGGACAGTTTATTATGACGAAGGAAGGCAAACTGACGAAAGAAGACCCAACCCCGTAAGGTAACAGATCTAACACCCTAATTTTTATGATGCATGCTTTGAAATGTAAACGAATAGAGGAAAAATACCTCAGAAGCTTTTTTGTTCTCTATTACTTTTTTGAAATCCCAGAATCTCTCCCTCCTTACAAAATTTTTAGGGTTTCATATTTATACCCTAGATTTTACATGAATTTTGATATATAAAAAGGATGAAAATATATGGTTGGTTGCCTTATGTCCTTTTTTGTCTACATTCATCTACAAATCTGAAAAATGTAGGTTTGTCCCTTGATATTGGAACTCTCTAGTTTGTATGCGTGCCCACTACTGCCATTTTGGATACTCTTATTGTTTTGTTCTCACACGTGATGTGGCCGCCGGAGAAAGAGTGGGGACGAAAGAGTATTGCCCAGCTAATTGCTGATGTTGGAGAGCCTTAGATGCCTGGAGCCAAAGGAAGACTTGCCAACAGTGGACGCGACATGCGACGAGTGGTCGGTCAACATCTTCAACGTCGAGGTGGCGCTTATGGTTCTTTCCTCCAACATGGCGGTGAAGGTGGAAGGGTGACTAACTCGCGTGGAGGTTGCAAAAGACGAAGAGGCAAGTGGAATCCGAAGCGGCATGCGTGAGGTCTGCGCGCGCATGAGGAGCTGAAGGGCCATCCTTGCTTGAATCTAGACCGTCATATCTAATTTGGATCTGACGGCTGTGAGGAGGTGGCTGCCCATCAAAAGAGTCATATTAGGGTTTTTTAATCAGATTAAGGCTTTAGGGTTTAGGCCAAACGAGCCCTATGCAATGTACATGTATATATTTTTTGTACATGAGCTTTAAATGGGCTGTTAATATATAAATTAAAATTAGGGCTTTGTTTAATATTAATTATTATATTCATACATATTTTAGGGTTTTTAATATATGCTTTAGAATAGTAATAATATAACTATAATAATAACAATGACCAATCATAGTATTATATAATATGTACTACTAATGCGTAATAATAAACTTTAAAACTTAAAAGCCATTAATACTTAATTGTAAATAAAGAGATAATAATAGTACTAGTAATGTTTGCTTCTTTTAGTTTTTATAAAGATAATTGTACATACTTAATATGTAGCAATAAAATAGCGTATTAATAAAATACACATAGTAAACAAAGCCCTTTATTCCAAAATAAAACGGGTTAACACCCTGGAAAAAATTAGTGATTACAACTACCCCTCTTTGCTTATCCTTGTGGAACAAGAATAAAGGAAAGACGATAAGCAATAATTTTATCTGACTTTCCTGTTTGAAGATTCCAAGCTGCGAGCTCCTCCTATATAGAACTGTTCACCCTTCCTCTTCCTGAATTCTAGAGCTGCAACTGTCTGCCTCTTTCGCTCTGAAGTCCTCGAGTTGCGAGTATCTGCCCCTTGCGCTGTGAAGTTTTGATGTTGGGAGTTTGAAATCCTTCGCCTAAAATCTTTGAGCTTTGAGTATCTCCCTCATTTGCTTTGAAATCCTGAAGTGGCGAGTTTGAAATCCCTCGCTTAAAATCCTTGAGCTATGAGTATCTGCCTCATTCTCTCTGAAATCCTGATGTGACGAGTTTGAAATCCTTCGACTAAAATCTTTGAGCTTTGAGTATCTGCCTCCTTTGCTCTGAAATCTTGATGTGGCGAGTTTGAAAACCTTCGTCTAAAATCCTTTTCGAGCTCCCACTTTGCCATTTGTTCCTCTTCTTAGGAGGTACCCGACCTATATTTTAGATATATGTGAAAAGAGATGAAAAAGCTATGATGGTATGAGTTAGCTTGCTCCTAACCTAGGGATGTCTAACTAGATATGATGCAAGAATGACAACCATTTGTTAAACTTTCTCGGGCACTTTCTTTTCTTGACCCCTCGATTTTGATCTTCTCATGCTTTCTGCTTCTTTTTTTTGCAATGGTGGTGCATGCTCCCTCACTCGGGTTCACCCTTTATGCCCCCTTTTTCTTGAGCTCCTGAACCTTTTGCTCTAAAGCGCCTTTTCAGGTTCTCACTTTAGAGATCTTTTTCTTTTCCTTCTATTTTCTTTTTTTCTTTCCTTTTTTTTCTTTTCTTAGTTTTTCTTTTTTTTCATCTTTTCTTTTATTTTATTTTCTTTTCTTATTTTCTTTCTTTTTCTCTCTTTTTTCTTTTCCTTTTTCTTTGGGTGCCCTTACGGGTTTTCGCCTCCAATGTCTTCTTGCTTGAATTTTAGCGGACTTCTTTCCTATCTGGGAACAAACGTGCACTTGATAGGTTAAATCATAGTAATGCCGATAAATCCTTTGCTTTTTCACAATCTATCTCAATCTATATGCGAGATGCATGCGAAATAGGCAATAGAAACTATAACAAAATTTTATCGATACTTAAAGAAATACCATGATACTTTTGAAACTCATAGAAAACATGAAAAAATATTGATGGTGTCAACTGCATGAATTATGAGAGCCCATCGACCTCGGTAGATCTCTTGCTGGCCATCCTTGGTCGTTACTCTTGATAATCTGAGGACCGCAACATAACCCCTCCACTAAAATAAAGCCTATCGTCCGGATACCAAAACTCAAATTCGTATGAACCATCCTTTTCGGATTTTCAATTCAGACCCTCCATTGGTTTTAAGGTGCCCATTTTCGAGTTTTCACCTTAAACCTTCTATTTCTTTCTTTTTTTCTTTTTTCTCTTTTCCTTTTCTTTTTCTTTCTTTTTCTTCTTCTTCTTCTTCCTCTTAGGCGTATTACTTCTTGATAGAGTCTGAGTTTAAAGGGCTGCTTAACTCTTTTCCATCCATTTATGCTAGAATTAACGCTCCTCTTGAGAAAGCATTTTTTTTACAAAATAAGGCCCTTCCCAATTGGGCATCCATTTTCCCTGAAAGTCTCTTTGATTCAACTAGATCCTCTTAAGCACCAGATCCCCCTCTCAAAATTCCCTCAGGCGAACCTTTTTGTTATAAGCCTACATCATCCTTTTCTGATACATTTGCTTTTGACAGATGGCTTTCAACTTTTTCTCTTCAATGAGGTTCAACTGATCAAATCTGGCTTGCATCCATTCAGCTACATCCAACTTTATCTCATTCAGAATCTAAAGTGACTAAATTTCCAACTCGACGGGTAAGACTACCTCCATTTCGTATACCAAATAGTACGACATTGCCTCGATAGAGGTTCTTACAGAGGTCCAATAGGCAAACAGAGCAAAAGGGAGTCTTTCATGACAGTCCTTGAAAGTCTCAATAGTTTTTGCTATGATCTTCTTAATATTTTATTTGCAGCTTCTATTACTCCGTTCATCTTGGGGCGATAAGTAGTAGAGTTATGACGCACAATCTTGAATTTCTCACACACCTCGGTCATCATCTTGTTGTTCAAGTTGGAAGCATTATTGGTGATGATTCTTTCGGGCAGACTGTAGCGACATATGATTTCTTTCTTAAGAAACTTGCAAACTGTGGCTCTTGTGATGTTAGCATAGGAGGCAGCTTCTACCCACTTGGTGAAGTAATCGATAGCTACCAAAATGAAGTGATGCCCATTATAAGCCTTCGAGTGCATCTGATCGATGACATCCATGCCCCAACCAGCAAAAGGCCATGGTGAATTCATGGCATGTAGTGGCACTGCAAGGAATGTATCTTATCAGCGTAGATCTAGCATTTTTGGAATTTCTTCGCATAACTGATGCAATCTCCCTCCATAGTTGACCAAAAGTAACCATATCTCTTGATTTTTTCTAGCCATCGAGAATCCACTGGCGTGGGTTCCACACAAACCTTCGTGGACTTTTGCCAAAATGGTTTCGGCCTCTCCATCATTGACACACCTCAACAATATCTGATATTTGCTTCTTTTGTACAAAACCTGTCTGTCAAGGATGTACCCCGATTCTAACCTTCTAATAGTTCTTTTATCATTGTCGTCAGCCTCTTTTGGGTAAGTTTGGAACTTGATGTATTGAAGGATGTCATAATACCATGGTTTATCGTCCTCCTACTCTTCCAAACTATAGCAATGGGCCGCTACCTCAAAAGTTTACATCTCGATCAGCTTCATCTTGGCTATCTGGCTTACTTCGAATATGGCAACCAATGTTGCTAGAGCGTCGACCATCTGATTATCCTTTATTGGCAAGTAGGCGAAGTGAACATCTTCAAAATATTTGATGAAATCTTGGATCAAATCGTAATACTTGATCAACTTCGAATCTCTAGTCTCCTATTCTTTCCGAAGCTGGTAAATTACCAAGGAAGAGTCTCCAAAAACCTGAAGCACTCTAATCTTCTTTTCTATGTTTGCTCGGAGTCCCATGACTCAGGACTCATACTCGGCCATATTGTTGGTGTAGAAGAATTCCAGCCTACTCGTGAAAGGGTAGTAGATGTTTTCAGGGGAGGCTAAAACTGCCCTTATCCCATGGCCTAGGGCATTCGATGCTCCATCAAAAAAAAGCCTCCATTCCTCATTCTCGGTAGTGGGCCTCCCCTCGGACAAATCACAGATCAAATCCTCATATGGGAAGCTAAAATCCAACAGCTCATAATCATCCGAATCGTGGCTTACCAAAAGATCTACTGCCAAACTTCATTTCACCGCCTTCTGGCTCAAATAAACGATGTCAAATTATAACAATAGAATTCGCCAACAGGCCAAATTCTCGGTTATTATTGCCTGAGTCGCTTAGTAGCCCACACCAAGGTACAACACAACCTTTGGATCAACGGGTATCGTGTTTCACACTCGGTGAACTTCTTGCTTAAGTAATAAATTGCCCTCTCCTTCTTGCTAGAGTCATCGTGTTGTCCCAACACACATCCCACAAAATTCTCAAAACTATCAAGTACAAGATCAACAGCCCATCCGGCACCGGTGCCACTAGGATCAGAGGGTTGGTCAAATACTTCTTGATTTTTTCTAGCGCTTCTTAAAAATCATTATCCTAAATTCCCAGATTATTCTTTCGGAGTAGTCTGAGGACGGGATCACATTTATCGATCAGCTGAGAGATGAACCGAGAAATGTAATTTAGCCTTCTCGAAAATCCTCAAACTTCTTTTTGAGTTTGAGGCGGTGGGAAGTCTTGTATTTCTTTCACCTTATCGAGGTCGATCTCAATTCCTTTCTGGCTCACCACAAAAGCCAAAAGCTTTTCGAATGTAACTGCGAAGGTGCATTTGGAAAGATTAAGCTTCAATTGGTAATTGCTTAGCCTTTAGAAGAGTTTTCACAAATTTTTGATGTGCTCCACCTCGGTCTGAGACTTGACTATCATGTCATCCACGTACACCTCGATTTCTTCATGCATCATGTCATGGAACAAGGTCACCATGGGTCTTTGATAAGTTGCCCCAGTATTCTTCAACCCGAAAGGCATTAATGTGCCCCACATGGTTACAAAGTGGTTTTTTCCATGTCTTTGGGGTGCATTTTAATCTAATTGTACCCCAAAAATCCATCCATAAATGAGAACCAAGCATGCCCTGCAGTATTGTCAACTAGTGCATCAATGTGGGGCAAAGGGAAAATGTCTTTGGGGCTCGCCTTATTGAGATCCCTATAATCCACGCACATGCGTACCTTCCCATCTTTTTTCGGTACTAGCACTATGTTGGCAACAAATTTCAGGTAATTAGAAACTTTCAAGAATCCTACCTCAAATTGTTTCTTTACTTCTTCTCTAACTTTTAATAGCATGTCCATTATCATTCTCCGAAGCTTTTGTCAGACTAGCTTGCACTCTGGCCTTATGGGGAGCTTGTGCATCACAATATCCGTGTTTAAACCTGGTATGTCCATGCAAACACATCTTTAAATTCTAGAAGTAGTTCCACCAACTCTTGCTTAACTTCTAATGACACTGTACTGCCAATTTTCACTTCTTTCTTCTCCTCGTCAGTTCCCAAATTCAAAATCTCTACATTCTCTTGATACGGAAGGATTTGATTTTCTTCACTTACCAATATCCTTAACAACTCGTGCGGGACCTCGTCATTCTCTTCATTGATTTCCAACAAGCACGTGGGTCGCTCAAAATCTACTCCGGGATTAGGCTTCGCATCATTCATAAAGTTTATAATAAGAGGCCTGCACGATTTTTGAAAGTATGCATTAGGAATGGAAAGGGATATCTTATGATATGAACAAATAATAGATAAACAAATATATAAATAAATAATAAATCAAATAAATGGTACGTTTGCCATTTGAGAATGAAAGGTATAAAATGTCCATATTATTGAAAGTAGATAAAAGTGACACAGTCGCCTTTTTACAAAAGATACACGTTACTTTCGGGCAAAAGTAACGGGGTTGTTTTGGGCATTACTTTGATTTAATCCTATAGACCATAGGTAGGTCCAATTGTTGAGCTTTTCATCCGGGAAGCAAGGGCGAATCTTGGCCAAAAGTTGGTCAATCTTGCCACCATCACAGATCATATTCACATCTATCTCCTCTAGAGCTTCACGGATCAACTCTTCTCGGAGGCATCTTTCACTTTCTCGTCTTGCTTCTTAGACTTCCAACTCAGGGTTTTAGATCCCACTGGATATAAAAATTCCATCAAAATCCGTATAGGTTATAGGGGCCCAAGGTATGTCCTAACCTCTAAGTCGGACCTTCCTTTGCTCTTGTCGCTTCCTCCATTCTTGTCTCTTTTGCAAGAAATTGGGCCTATAACTGAGTCCAAAACGGTCGACCTTATGCAGCACACTAATAGGCCAAAGATGTCCTTGTATACTTCTTTCCAAGCCTCTCTTCATCCTCACTCCTCTTCCTAGGGTCTCAAATACCACCATCTTGGTGCAGTTTGACAGTTTTGGGCAAGGAAACTGGCTCCCCTGGGCAATAAAGGTTGTGTTGACAAATTCCAAAGCCCTAAAAGAACATTCCATTACCTCCTCATCGGTATAGATGTATGGTGTATCCGAAGTCACCGAAGCGACAATGTCTTGCTCGGCATTCACTATGACCAATTTCCCCTCGATAACAAATTTCAATTTTTGATGTAGCGAAAACGGGACGACACCGACCGAATGTATCCATGGCCTCTCTAATAGGAAATTTTAGGATGGCCGGATGTCTATAACCACAAAATCAACTATATATTCGGTAAGGCCAATGAGCAGGGGTACTTCTATCTTCCCGACCACATCTTGTTGGGTCCCATTAAATGCTCGCACGGTGTTATGACAAAGCTTCATGTGTGAACTGTCGATCTATAATCGTTGCAGAATACCCAGTAGCATAACATTCAAAGCAGAGCCTTTATCCAGTAGCACTCCTTGTAGCACATAACCCTTGCAATGAGTGGTAATGTTTAAGGCCTTGGTGGATCCCCTTCCTTCCCCCGGTATTTCATCGTCCTTGAAGGTGATATGATTATCGGTGGTGATATGATGATGATCCGGTCTAACTTCCCTACTGAGATATCACTTGTGACAAAAGTCTGATTCAAAATATTCAACAGCGCGTCACGATGCTTTTCAAAGTTTAGCAGGAGATCGAGTACCAAAATCTAAGCTGTCTGTTTCTGAAGCTATTCCATGACGTTATACTCGTTGTGTTTTAAGAATCTCAAAAAATTTTGAGCTTGGGTTTGCGAGATTGGTTCCTTGATCTTTGGAGGTGGCTCCTCTTCGAACATCTTCTCGGGTTTAGTCTTGGTTCACTTGCCTTTTTACTTTTGTTCTTCAGGCACCCTTAGATTTTCCAAAGTGTAGTACCTACCACTCCTTTTGTGATGCCCCACATACTGAGATTCCAACTCTGAGCGTACTCTAGGAGGCTCTCATCGCGTCTTTGCTCTATTCCTTGCAACATAAGTCGATTAGGAACCATATCAGTTATGTGCTTGTATTGGTTGGTGAAAGCTTTGGCCAAATCCTTCCATGACTTGACTTGAGCTCTAGTTAGCTGGTTGTACCACCTTGAAGCAGATCCCAGCAAACTGTCTTGAAAGCAGTGAATCATGAGCTTCTCATTGTCAGTGAACCTAACCATCTTTCGACAAAACCTGACCACATGTCTAGTGGGGCAAGTCGTTCCGTCAAACTTCTCAAATTTTGGGGTCATGAACTTGTACGAGATTTCCACATCTAGGACCAGACTGAGCTCCCTAGCATTCAACCCATAGGAACATTCCTCATCCTCATTTACTCAAAATTTTTCTTCGAGATCCTTCCGGGTATCTTCCAACTACTTTGTGATTTCTGCCTTCATTTGGTTTAGCTTCTCTAACTCATCAAAATTTGGGATGCTATCCCCGATATTCTCGATATTCCTGAAGGTTACACCTAGTTAGGCTTGGGTAGATGCACCAACATGAGAAGAATATCCCCCTTGTGTAGGGTTCAGTGAAGGGTCCACAAGAAGAGGGTCCTTAAAGATTGGGGCATAAGGGTGGTCCATCGATCTTTGGGCACGATTCTCGACGATACCCATGTCTCTCGGCTCTTGTCCTAGATAGGATTGCAACATCTGAGATATCTCACTCATGATATCTTGTTGCCTCTTGATGATATTGTCCCTCAATTCTTGTTGTGTTTTTTTCCAATTGATCCCTCAAATCAGCTTCTAATTTTGCAAAGCTTTCCTCCATTAGCCTTGTTTGTAAGCAAGTGTGATATGGGTATGGAATGATTGTAATTTAAAAAACCAAAATGCTATCTTTTTTTGAAATAAAAACCTTTTTAATTAAATTTAGCAATTGAATAAAGTATGCAAATAAATGTGTTATGTATGAATTCAACAAACAACACTGAGTTCGGCAAATATCATCGTTAAACTAATTTCATTAAAGGAAACATTGTCTCGCTACAATAATTAAAGAAACCCAACTATGCATACGATCCTAAACTAACATATAGGTCGACGATTTCCCTCAAGATCCAAACAATATTTTCTCCCTCCTCAGATTCATCGTCCAAGCAGTCATGAAGCTCGGCAACATCTTCCACTAGAAATTGTATCTTTCGGGCAACCTCCTACATTTGAGACGTCCATTGTGCCAATTCTTGCTCTTGCCTCCAAATATTGTAAGTGGCAAATTGTAGTTGCTCCAAAGTCGGCCTCTGATACACTTAGATCGCTCCCCTAAAGCTTGCTATGTGGTCCTTGAGTGGTTGAACCTCGACTTCAATTCTTCAACACGAGCCTTCAAATCCTGATTCTTCGAGCTACTAGCTTTTAACTAGCTGGTTGAACCCTTCTGATTGAGATACTCTTTCTTGTTCCAAGTTGTAACTTGATTGTTCCCCCAAGACGGCAAAGTGTCTGAGAACCTACCCAGCTTGATACTCTTCAATTATCGGGGTCAAATCAAAGTTACCGATCATGAAACAACTGTAGGCCGAATTCCAAAACCCTACCAAGGCTTGAAGTTGAGATTGGTCGACTAGAACATCTAACAAGTATGCAATGTCTCCATACTCACTTTTGAAAGCATTTCTTGTCTCATAATCCCAACCATTCCATATCGACCTCAACCCGGACACATCATTAAATTCCGTGTTCATGAAAGTCTCTGCTGACATAGCAGACCTGAACCCGGTAGAAATACTGTCTCCGTCATGTAGTTGCTCTCCTTCAGACTATACTTGCACATCAGAGTTCTTCTCGTCATTGTTACGAACCAAATTTCCCATTGACCTAGCCTTTAATTTAGACTATTTCCTGACTCAATGTGCTCTTCATGATATGAGACAATATGCAAAATAAAGAGTAGAAATAAAAAGGACAGAAAACAAAAAAGAAGTGTGTTAGTCATATGATAAACAATAAATTCAGAAATGAGAAAAGATAAATGCAAACAAAATAGGCGAAAGGCAAACACGCAAAGAAATCCCAACTGCTTGAATTGTAGTTCGATATGGTTATTTGTATGGCTCTAATGGGGTGGGCTTCCTAGATTCTCCACATGGGTTCAGTTCTAATTAAGGGTACCCGAACCTATCTTATTACCTATTAAGGCAACAAGAATTCCAATTTTGGCCCATTACAAGCTTGTGAATTAGTTTCGGTTCGAGGAAAGCACGACCTAATGATATGGAAGGCTACTCACGTGTCAAAGGCGTGGATTCCAGAAGTGAATTACCGACCTGTGGAGGGCTACTCACGTGGGTATGTGGCATTTCACTCCCACTTAAGGAATGAAGCTCGGTATAGAACTTGATGATCATGGTGCGACACATGTCGGTGATTCCTTAAAAATTAAATGAAAAATTAATTGGAAAACCACAAATTATCAAAACCCCTACAATCGAAGTCACATTTTCATGAAAGAATCAACCTCACTAAGGTCAATTAAAATTTTAATAATTTCCATCGTTAAAAGAAACAAATATTTTCTTGGCTTAACTCTCCTTTTGTTTTTTAAAACAAAATGTCCCCAGCGGAGTCGCCGTGCTGTAGCGACCTCTTTGTATCTTTTTCTTTTCGCTACGGGTTACCCCTATATTTTCTGAAATTTGCTTTAAAGGGGATTTCTTTTGAAAATTCGTGTTTCTGAAAACAATGAAGATTTGGAGTCGCCACCGGCCACTTAGTTAAGGTAGGTTGGACACCACAAAACCAAAGATTCATTTTGAAAGGATTCGGGAGTTGGTTACGTGTGGGGAAGGATTAGCACCCCCATCGCGCTTGGAAATAGGTACCAAAATATTTGTTTCGTTTGAATGGATGGAACTTGTTGAAATTTAAATTGAATTTAATTAAGTATACTTAATTGAAAATTGACCTTAGTGAAATGAGCTTTATCAAATCGGTGGGTTCGAATTAATTGGACATTTAATTAGTAAGGATGACGATATATTGGACCATAGATTAAACTGACATCAAATAAGCCTGATTGCCGTGTTAATTTATGGTTTGAATTTCGTACGACACCTTTATGCATGATGCAAGCATTTATGTATGATGTCATGATTTATCCACTTTTAATTTTACCTTGGGATGGAAAAGATTAATTGAAATATTTGGTTAACATCCATTAAGTCAGGACTGTTACGAAAAAATATCAGAATTAATGAATACCTCTTTTATGGTTTAAATTAATTAATTCAAAATGAATGAGTTGTATGAATGACAATTAATATACATGGCAAAGGAAAGCTTGTAAATTAACCTCAGGCCCACTAAAGTCCTAACCTAAAAGGCTCAAATTATGAAAAATCAATTAGTGATCTATTATCAACTAGGTTATTCTAATATTAACCTTAAATTAATTAAACCCTAAAAAACTAGAAAATCCTAATAAACCACAAATTATTTTGAGTCATGGCAATTAATTGGATTAATTTCAAACTAGTATCCCAATAGGCCAAGGATTCTATTTAAAACGAATCAAATTAATTAATCATGATTTTAATTTAAACATCCACCTATGTTCAATTTTAATTTCATCCTAAAGGGTAATCAAGAAGTATTTAACTAATTTAAGGAATTTAATATTTATCCCAATAAGTCAAGGATAAATTCAAATGAATCAAACTAGTTCAAACCTTAATCTAACATTGGATCCAAAACCTAACCATAAATCTTATTTAATTAATTTAAAAACTGTGCCCCTATAAGCCGAGCGCACAATTTAAACTAATTAAATTAAATTAACTAAAGTATCCTAAAGGTTTAACCTAACAAAAAGAAAGCCACAAAAAGGAAACTTACATATGCTAAGGGTTTTGGATTTGGGTAGTAGCCACATATATGTAGAACACATATATGAAACATATACAACACATATTTACGTATTAAGATCAGATTTTATATTATCATGTACTACATAAAAACAATCATATAATACATATACATATACATATACATATCATATACTCTGTGAAACAATTATAATACATATATACTAACCATATATTAAAAACTAAAATAAAGGGTTTTGGATTTGGGTAGTAGCCACATATATGTAGAACACATATATGAAACATATAGAACACATATTTACTTATTAAGATCAGATTTTATATTATCATGTACTACATAAAAACATTCATATAATACATATACATATACATATACATATCATATACTCTATGAAACAATTATAATGCATATATACTAACCATATATTAAAAACTACATATAAGCTATATATTAAGTTAATATAGCACATACATATATATATCCATAAGAACCACATCATGTACATGTTTATATCCACAATATAACTAGGCAAAATGACAAATCTCAATAGTAAAAGGACTGAAAATTAAATATGCATGAACAACTAGGGGGAAATAGGGGGCTTCATCACGGAAAAAAGGGTCAAAATAAACAAAATAAACAATTTTAAGGACCAAAAAGAGATTTTACCATTCGAAAACAGGTTACGATTGAAAAGGGGACCAAATCAAAACACTAAAAAAAGTACCAGGATGATGGGAGTGATTAAGAAATGCGGAGACCCTCCCGAAAGCAAATAAAAATGGCTGAGTATTTTAAAAAGAGAGAGTATTACCCTGCTAATTGCTGATGTTGGAGAGCCTTAGACGCTTAGAGCCAAATGAAGACTTGTCAACAACAGATGCGGCATACGACAAGTGGTCGATCAACATCTTCACCACTGAGGTGGCGATTGTGGTTCTTTCCTCCAAATTGGTGGTGAAGCTGGAAAGGCGACTGACGCGCGTGGAGGTTGTAGAAGACGAAGCGGTGAGCAAAATCTGAGGCGGCATGTGTGATGTCTGCGCGCGCATGAAGGGCTGAAAGGTCATCCTTGCTTGAATCTGGACCATCAGATTAAATTTGGATTTAACGGCTGTGAGGAGGTGGCTGCCCATCAAAAGAGGTACATTAGGGTTTTGTTTTATCAGATTAAGGCTTTAGTGTTTGGGCCAAACAGCCCCTATATAATGTACATGTATATATTTTTTATACATGGGTTTTAAATGGGTTGTTAATATATAAATTAAAATTGGGGCTTTGTTTAATATTAATTGTTATATTCATACATATTTAGGCTTTTTAATATATGCTTTAGAATAGTAATAATATAACTATAATAATAACAATGACCAATCATAGTATTATATAATATGTACTACTAATACGTAATAATAAACTTTAAATCATTTGCTTCTTCACAATCTATGTCAATCTATCTGCGGGATGCATGTGAAATAGGCGATAGGAACTAGAACAAAGTTTTATTGATACTTAAAGGAATACTTGGATGGAATAGAGTTAAGCAATCCTTTAAACTCAGACTTTGTTAAGAAGTACTATGCCTGAGAGGAAGAAGATAAAGAAAAAGAAAATAAGGGTTTATGGTGAAAACCCGAAAATGGGCGCCTTAAAACCAAAGGAGGCGAAGCTGACTTCTTCAAAATCTTTAACCAAATCTTGGATCAAATCGTAATACTTGATCAACTTCGAATCTCTAGTCTCCCATTCTTTCCGAATCTGGTAAATTACCAAGGAAGAGTCTCCAAAAACTTGAAGCACTTTGATCTTCTTTTCTACGGCTGCTCGGAGTTCTATGACACAAGCCTCATACTCGGCTATATTGTTGGTGTATAAGAATTCCAACCTACTCGTGAAAGGGTAGTAGACGTTTTCGAGAAAGGCCAAAACTGCCCATATTCCATGTCCTAGGGCATTCGATGCTCCATCAAAATAATGCCTCCATTCCTCATTCTCGGTAGTGGGCCTCCCTTCAGACAAATAACAAATCAAATCCTCATATGGGAAGCTAAAATCCAGCAGCTCATAATCTTCCGAAGTGCGGCTTGCCAATTGATCTGCCACCACACTTTCTTTCACCGCCTTTTAGCTCACATAAACGATGTCAAATTCTGACAATAGCATTTGCCAACAGGCCATTTTCCTGGTTAGCGCCAGCACTTCCATCAAGAATTTCAAGGGATCCATTCGGGAAATTAAGCAAGTGGTGTGATACAACATGTATTGCCTGAGTCACTTACTAGCCCATACCAAGGCACAACATAACCTTTGGATCAATGGTTATCGTGTTTCACACTCGGTGAACTTCTTGATTAAGTAATAAATTGCCCTCTCCTTCTTGCCAGAGTCGTCATGTTGTCCCAACACACATCCCATAGAGTTCTCACACACTTTCAAGTACAAGATCAACAACCTATCTGGCATCGGTGCCACTAGGATCCGAGGGTTGGTCAAATACTTCTTGATTTTTTCTAGCGCTTCTTGAAAATCTTCATCCCAAATTCCAGATTATTTTTTCGGAGTAGTCTAAGGATGGGATCACATTTATCGGTCAGCTGGGAGATGAACCGCGAAATGTAATTTAGCCTTCCCAAAAATCCTCAGACATCCTTTTAAGTTTGAGGCGAAGGGAAGTCTTGGATTGCTTTCACCTTATTAGGGTCGATATCAATTCTTTTCTAGCTCATCACAAAACCCAAAAGCTTTTCGGATGTAACTACGAAGGTGCATTTGGCATGATTGAGCTTCGACATGTACTTTTTAGCATTTAGAAGAGTTTTCACAAATTTTGGATGTGCTCCTCCTCGGTCTGAGACTTGGCTATCATGTCATCCACGTACACCTTGATTTCTTTATGCATCATGTCATGGAACAAGGTCACCATGGGTCTTTGATAAGTTGCCCCAACATTCTTCAACCCGAAAGACATCACCTTGTAGAAAAATGTGCCCCACATGGTTACAAAAGTGGTTTTTCCATGTCTTCAGGGTGAATTTTAATCTGATTGTACCTCGAAAAGCCATCCATAAATGATAACCAAGCATGCCCTGTAGTGTTGTCAAGTAGTTTATCAATGTTGGGGAAAGGTAAATTGGCTTTTGAGGTATTGAGGTCATAATAATCCACGCACATGCGCACCTTTCCATCTTTTTTCGGTACTAGAACTATGTTGGCTACCCATTCTGGGTACTTAGAAACTTTCAAGAATCCCCCCTCAAATTGTTTCTTTACTTATTCTCTAACTTTTAACAAGAGGTCCATTCTCATTCTCTAAAGCTTTTGTTAGACGGGCTTGCACTCTGGCCTTATGGGGAGCTTGTACATCACAATATCCGTGTTTAAACCTGGTATGTCAATGCGAACACATCTTTAAATTCCAGAAGTAGTCCTACCAAATCTAGCTTAACTTCCGATGATAGGGTACTACGATTTTCACTTCTTTCTTCTCCTCGTCAGTTCCCAAATTCCAAATCTCTAACTTCTCTTGAGGCAGAAGGATTTGCTTTTCTTCACTTACCACCGTATTTAACAACTAGTCTGAAACCTCATCATCCTCTTCATTGATTTTTGACAAGCACGTGGGTAGCTCGAAATCTACTCCGAGATTAGGTTTCCCAAGTATGTATTGGGAATGGAAAGAGATATCTTATGATATGAACAAATAATAGATAAATAAATACATAAATAAATAATGAATGAAATGAATGGTACATTTTCCATTTGAGAAAAAAAGTGGAAAATGTCCATTTTATTGAAAGTGGATAAAAGTGACATAGCTGCCTTTTTACAAAAGATACACGTTACTTTCCGGCAAAAGTAACAGGGTTGTTCCGGGCATTACTTTAATTTAGTCCTAGAGACCACAGACATGTCCACATAGGTCCAATTTAGTCCTACCAAGCTGGTCAATCTTGCCACCATCATAGATCATATTCACATCCATCTCCTCCCGCGAGGCATCTTTCGCTTTCTCGGCTTGCTTCTTGGACTTCCAACTCAGGTTTTTGAATCCCATCGGATATGAAAATGCCATCAAAATTCGTATAGGTTATAGAGGCCCAAGGTATGTCCTCCCCTCTAAGTCGGGCCTTTCTTTGCTCTTGCCTCTTCCTCTATTCTTGTCTCTTTTGCAAGAAATTGGGCCTATAATCGAGTCCAAAATGGTTGACCTTATGGATCACACTAATAGGCCGAAGGTATCCTTGTAGACTACTTCACAAGCTCTATTATTCCTCACTCCTCTTCCTAGGGTCTCAAATACCTCCATATTGGTGCAGTTTCACAGTTTAGGGTAAGAAAACTGGCTCCCCTTAGGGACAAAGGTTGCGTTGACAAATTCTAAAGCCCTAAAAGCAGATTCCATTACCTCTTCATCGATATAGATGTATGGTGTATCCGAAGTCATTGAAGCGATGATTTCTTGTTCGACATTCACTGTGACCAACTTCCCCTCGATAACAAACTTTAATTTTTGATGTAGCGAAGATGAGATGGTGCCAGCCGATTGTATCCATGGCCTTACTAATAGAAAATTATAGGATGGCCGGATGTCTATAGCCACAAAATCAACCATATATTCGGTAGGGCCAATGAGCAAGGGTACTTCTATCTTCTCGACCACATCTCGTTAGGTCCCATCAAATGCTTGCACGGTGTTATGACCGGGCTTCATGTGTGAACTGTCGATCGGTAATCATTGTAGAGTAGCCAATGACATAACATTCAAAGCGGAGCCATTATCTAGTAGCACTCCCAGTAGCACATTACCCTTGCAATGAGTGGTAATGCTTAAGGCCTTGGCGGATCCCTTTTCTTCCTCCGGTATTTCATCGCCGCTGAAGGTGATATAATTATCGGCAATGATATGACTGATGATCCTATCCAACTTCCTGACCGAGTCATCACTTGTGACAAAAATCTGATTCAAAACCTTTAATAGCACATCACGATGCTTTTCAGAGTTTAGCAGGAGATTAAGTACGCGAAATCCGAGCTGACTATTTCTCAATCTGTTCCATGACGTTATACTCGCTTTTGTGAAGCTTTCTGGAGTTTAGAAACTTTCAAGAATCTCACCTCAAATTGTTTCTTTACTTCTTCTCTAAATTTTAACAGCATGTATGTTCTCATTCTCTGAAGCTTTTGTTGGACGGGCTTGCACTTTTGCATTACGAGGAGTTTGTGCATCACAATATCCGTGTTTAAACCTGGTATGTCCATGCGAACACATCTTTAAATTCCAGAAGTAGTTCCACCAACTCTTGCTTAACTTCTGATGATAGGGTACCATCAATTTTCACTTCTTTCTTCTCCTAGTCAGTTCCCAAATTCAAAATCTCTACCTTCTCTTGATACAGAAGGATTTGCTTTTCTTCACTTTCCACCATCCTTAACAACTCGTCCGGGACCTCATCATCCTCTTCAATGATTTCCTAAAAGCACGTGGGTCGCTCGAAATCTACTCCGGGATAAGGTTTCGCATCATTCATATAGTTTATATTAAGAGGCTTGCACGATTTTTGAAAGTATGCATTGGGAATAGAAAGGGATATCTTATGATATGAACAAATAATAAATAAATAAATAAATAATGAATAAAATGAATGGTATGTTTGCCGTTTGAGAAAGAAAAGTAGAAAATGTCCATTTTATTGAAAGTAGATAAAAGTGACATAGCTGCTCTTTTACAAAAGATACACGTTACTTTCGAGCAAAAGTAACAGGGTTGTATTGGGCATTACTTTGATTTAGTCCTACATACAACAGGCAGGTCAACATAGGTCCAATTGTTATGCTTTTCATATGGGAAGCAAGGGCGAATCTTGGCCAAAAGCTAGTCAATCTTGCCACCATCACAAATCATATTCACATCCATCTCCTCTAGAGCTTCGCAGATCAACTCTTCCTGGAGGCATCTTTCTCTTTCTCGGCTTGCTTCTTGGGCTTCCAACTCAGGGTTTCGGATCCCACTGGATATGCAAATGCGATCAAAATCTGTATAGGTTATAGGGGCCCAAGGTATGTCCTCCCCTCTAAGTCGGGCATTCCTTTGCACTTGTCTCTTCCTCCATTCTTGTCTCTTTTGCAAGAAATTGGGCCTATAACTAAGTCCAAAATGGTCGACCTTATGGATTACACTAATAGGCCGAAGACGTCCTTGTAGACTTCTTCCCAAGCCTCTATTCTTCCTCGCTCCTCTTCTTAGGGTCTCAAATACCTCCATCTTGGTGTAGTTTCACAGTTTAGAGCAAGGAAACTGGCTCCCCTCGACGACAAAGGTTGCGTTGAAAAATTCCAAAGCCCTAAAAGCACATTCCATTACCTCCTCATCAATATAGATGTATGGTGTATCCGATGAAGTCTTGCTCGACATTCACTGTGACCAACTTCCCCTCGATAACAAACTTTAATTTCTGATGTAGAGAAGACGGGACGGTACCGGACGAATGTATCCATGGCCTCTCCAGCAGACAATTATAGGATGGCCAGATGTCTATAACCACAAAATCAACCGTATATTCGGTAAGGCCAATGAGCAGAGGTACTTATATCTTTCCAACAACATCTCATTGGGTCTCATTAACTGCTCACATAGTGTTATGAAAGGGCTTCATGTGTGAACTGTCGATCGGTAATCGTTTCAGAGTAGCCAACGCCATAACATTTAAAGCAGAGCCATTATCCAGTAGCACTCCCGGTAGCACATAACCCTTGCAATGAGTAGTAATTTTTAAGGCCTTGGTGGATCCCCTTCCTTCCCCTCGTATTTCATCGTCACTGAAGGTGATATGATTATCGGTGGTGATATGACTGATGATCTAGTCCAACTTCCCGGTCGAGATATCACTTGTGACAAAAGTCTAATTCAAAATCTTCAACAGCGCGTCATGATGCTTTTCAGAGTTTAGTAAGAGATCAAGTACCGAAATCTGACCGGGTCTTTCTGAAGTTGTTTCACAATGTTATACTCTTTGTGTTTCAAGAATCTCAAAAGTTCTTGAGCTTAGGTTTCCGTCACTAGTTCCTTGATCTTTGGAGGTGGCTCCTCTTTGAACATCATCTCGAGTTCAGTCATGGTTCTCTTGCCTTTTTCCTTTTTGTTCTTCCGGTGCCCTTAGATTTTTCGAAGCGTAGCACTGACCACTTATTGTAAGATGCCCCACATCGTTTACCTCTCTAGTATTTGGTTCCAAAGGTCTTCCTTCAGTGTGCTTTGTCTCTATCACCACCTTCTCCCCTTCTTGTGAACTGGAGGAGCCCAGTATTGAAATGCTTGCTGTGTAATTCCATGGAACCATCGATGTATCCTTGAAAGAGAAGGATCTCGGGGTAGCAATTATAATCTTGGGAGCCACCTTTGGCGCACTTGCTTCACTTAGATTGAGGCCGAGGATAAATGGCCTTTTTGCACTGTACTTGGTGTCTTGAGCGTCTAACGCACAGACTTCTGATTCCTTCCTTCCTATTTCATTTTCAAAGAACTCAATCTCTTTGTTATCCATCATAGTTTGTGTCAACTAACGGAACTCCTCACAATTTTGAATCTCATGGTCCTCTGATTGATAATACTTACAGAATGAGCAACAACTTTTCTTTACGATCACCATTCCTCAGTCGATGAGGTGTGTCATGCATAATTGTTGGAAAACCCACCTCAACAAAGGCTGGACTTCAAACACATTCACCCTAGCTTTTCTGGCATACTCATCTTCAACAACATTCACGCCCTGACCTTCTTGGTTAGGCAAGGGGTTGTTGGCCATGCTTGGTTCCCCCAACTATAATACTCCAATCCGTATCATATTTTGAACAAACTTTTTGAATGCTATGCAGTTTTCAATCGAATGCCCGGGACATCGGCATGGTACTCATAGTGTGCCTTGGGGTCATACCACGCTGGGTAAGGTGGGTTGAAGGGTGTGACATGATAAGGCTGGACTAAATCTGCCTTATTCAATTGTGAGTAAAGCTCCTTGTAAGAGATTGGTAACGGGGTGAAAGACCTATTCTCCCATTCCTTCTTAGGTGCCTTATCTTCCCTCTTGTTGAAGTTTTGGGAGTTCTCCGCTGTAGCTTGGGGCTGGGAGATAATGTTGTTCTTGTCAGCATCAAAAGTTTTTGTATTGTTAACTTCGTGATCCTTCTTCTTGTATTGTTTACGTGAAGTCTCCCCTCCGTCGATTCTCCTGCTTTTAATGGAAGCCTCAATGCGTTTGCCGGTCATTACCATCTCTGCAAAGTTGCTAATAGGATTACTGATCAGACGATCATAGAGTGTCCCTTTTAGCGCGTCTATAAACGTTAGAGAAATCTCATGCTCATAAAGCGGTGGCTGAACTTGTGTCGCCACATCATACAACTCTGAGCGTACTCCCGGAGACTCTCATTGCGTCTTTGCTCAATTTCTTGCAATATAAGTCGATTATGAACCATATCAATTATGTGTTTGTATTGGTCGGTGAAAGCTTTGGCCAAATCCTTCCACAACTTGACTTGAGCTCTAGTTAGCTGGTTGTACCACCTTGAAGCAGATCCACCAAACTGTCTTGAAAGCAGTGAGTTAGGAGTTTCTCATTGTCAGTCAACCTAACCATCTTCCGACAAAACATGACCACATGTGTAGTGGGGCAAGTCATTTTGTTCTCGAATTTTGGGTTCTTGAACTTGTACGAGATTTCCACATCTGGGACCAGGCTGAGCTCCCTAGCATTTAACCCATAGAAATCTTCCTCATCATCCTTTACTCGAAACTTTTCTTCAAGATGCTTCTGGGTATCTTCCAATTGCTTTGTGAATTCTACCTTCATTTGGTTTAGCTTCTTTAACACATCAAAATCTGGGATGCTATCCCCGATATTCTCTATATTCACGAAGGTCACACCTGGTTGGGCTTGGGTAGATACACCAACATGAGAAGAAGATCCCCTTTGTGGAGAGTTCGGTGAAGGGTCCACAAGAAGAGGGTCCTTAAAGATTGGGGCATAAGGGCGGTCCCCCTATCTTTGGGCAGGATTCTCGACGGTACCCTTGTCTCTCGACTCTTTTCCTAGACAAGATTGCAGCATCTGAGATATCTCTCTCATCATATCTTGTTGGGACTTGATGACAATGTCCCTCAATTCTTGTTGTGTTCGTTCCAATTGATCCCTCAGATCAGCTTCTAATTTTGCAAAGCTTTCGTCCATTAGCCTTGTTCGTAAGCGAGTGCGGTATGGGTGTGGAATGATTGTAATTTAAAGAACCAAAATGCTATCTTTTTCTGAAATAAAAACCTTTTTAATTAAATTTAGCAATTGAATAAAGTATGCAAATAAATGTGTTATGTATGAATGCAAAGAGCAATACTGAGTTCGACAAATATCATCATGAAATGACTTTCATTAAAGGATACATTATCTCGCTACAATAATTAAAGAAACCCAACTACGCATACGATCCTAAGCTAGCATCTAGGTTGACGATCTCCCTTAAGATCCAAACAATCCTTTCTCCCTCCTCAGATTCATCGTCCACGCAGTCATGAAGCTTGGTAGCATCTTTCGCTAGAAACTATATCTTTTGAGTGACCTCCTGCATCTGAGCCGTCCATTGTGCCAATTCTTGCTCTTGTCTCCAAATAGTGTAAGCGGCAAACTGTAGTTGCTCTAATGTCGGCCTCTTATACACTTGGACCACTCCCCTGTTTCTTGCTATATGGTCCTTGAGTCTTTGAACCTTGGCTTCCAATTCTTCAACACGAGCCTTCATATCCTGATTCTTTGAGCTACTAGCTTTTAACTTACCAGTTGAACCCTTGTGCTTGAAGAGAGACTTTTCAAAACATTTACTTGATCTTTTAATGCTTCATTTCGGTGTTGTTCCTTTTCAAGCTGCCTTAGGTGAGAGGTTCGTAGGTCATCCATCTCTTGAGTCAAAGCAAGCACTTGGTCCTTGTGCTCGTAATACTTCATCTTGTAATTATCGATTTTCACCTTTTTCCTCTTTGAGTCAGAGATCCAACCTTTCACTTGGTCAATCCTTAACAACTCTCTTGCTCTTGTTTAACTTTTGTAGTTTTTGGATTTCCTTCTTCTCCAACCTAAGTTCGAGTTCCAATTCATCTTTCTTTCTCTGCAGACCCTTAATCACTCCCTCGAACTGTGTTCTATCCAACTCAAAGTCAAACCTTTCTTGATTGGCTTTCTCTTCGAGCTAAATATACCTTTTTTTGTTCCTCTTTGAGCTGCTTCCTCATCAATTCAGCCTCGGTGGGAAGCGTAGACAATCTCTCCTCCACAGACCTCCTACCATCGGGATTCAACTTGGTAATATTGTCATTGACATAATTGAATAGCCATTCTTCATACTTAGGGGTGATCATGTAAGGAGAATTCACAATCCTAACCCACCCTGCATTTTTCCAAGCCGAAGAAGCGCTATACACCTTCCCCTTGTAGCCTTTCTCTTTCTCGTAGTCCATGTTGAATTTATTCAATCCTTTTGTGGCTGGCACAAACTGCTTCGAACCATATTGTCTTAAGACCAAAAGGGGTGCGTAAGCTGTATGCCCCCAAAGACCAAGTAGTGGTACCCAAGAGTGTTCCCTGTGTCTATAAAGGATATTCCATGTCAGTAGCCATGGAGCTCTCCAAACTATGTCCTCCTCCTTTTGATTTTGGAGAACGTCTAACCAAACCTCCTCGATTTTTCTCGTCGGCCAATATCCTTTTTGCATGAATTCCTCTAATGGTGAAAACTTGCTGTCATAGATAGGCCTTGAGAAGTTGACATCGGACCAAAGATGACTGTAAAACCAAATGGTCAAAAGCTGGGGACATCCTCGGAAATGACCCCTGCCGTGCTCTCTACAAAACCTCAAGGACCAAAAAGTTTATGACAGAATTACGGGTACCAGATTGGTTCCACCACCCAAACGATCAAACAAATCAAATACTGATAGGTCAATAAGCCCAAATGCTTTAGGAAACAACACCAACCTATAAATCAAAAGTGAAAATAGGTCCCGCTGAACTCGACCCACAGGATGTACCGAAGCTAAGACTAGAATTCCTTCCCACTTGATATACTCTTTCTTGTTCCAAGTTGTAACTTGATTGTCGCCCCAAGATGGCAAAGTTTCCGAGAACCTACCCATCTTGCCTCAAAAAGACTTGTTCTTGTTTGGTTTAGAGTAGACATGGTTCTCATCAACCTTCTTGCAATTCACGAGGGCTTGGCACTCTTCAATTGTCAAGGTCAAATCAAAGTTGCTGATCGTGAAACAACTGTAGGCCGAATTCCAAAACCCTACCGAGGCTTGAAGTAGTGATTGGTCGACTGAAACATCTAACAAGTATGCAATGTCGTCATACTCACTTTTGAAAGCATTTCTTGTCTCAGAATCCCAACTATTCCATACTGACCTCAACCTGGACACATCATTAAATTCCATGTTCATGAAAGTCTATGCTGACATAGCAAACCTGAACCCAGCAGAAATACTATCCCCATCATGTAGTTGCTCTCCTTCAGACCATACTTGCAAATCAGAATTCTTCTTGTCATTGCTACAGACCAAATTTCCCATTGACCTAGCCTTTAATTCCAGACAATTTCCTGACTCAATGTGCTCTTCATGATATGACACAATATGCAAAATAAAGAGTAAAAAGAAAAAGGACAGAAAAAAAAGAAGTGTATTATTCACATGATAAACAATAAATTCATAAATGAGAAAAGATAAATGCAAACAAAATAGGCGAAAGGCAAACACTCAAAGAAATCCTAACCGCATGAATTCTAGTTCGCTATGGTTATCTGCATGGATCTAATGGGGTGGGCTTCCTAGATTCTCCACATGGGTTTGGTTCTAATTAAGGGTACTCGAACCTATCTTATAACCTATTAAGGAAACAAGAATTCCAATTTTGGCCCATTACAAGCTTGTGAATTAGTTTCAGTTTGAGGAAAGCACGACCTAATGACGTGGAAGGCTGCTCACGTGTCAAAGGCGTGGATTCCGGAAGTGAATTACTGACCTGTGGAGGGCTAATCACGTGGGTATGTGGCATTTCACTCCCACTTAAGGAATGAAGCTCGGGTATAGAGCTTGATGATCATGGTGCGACACATGTCGGTGATTCCTCAAAATTTAAATGAAAAATTAATTAGAAAACCACAAATTATCAAAGCCCCTGCAATCGAAGTCACATTTTCAAGAAAGAATCAACCTCACTAAGGTCAATTAAAATTTCAATAATTTCCATCGTTAAAATCAAAAAATATTTTTTTGGCTTAGCTCTCTTTTTGTTTTGTAAAACAAAATGTCCCCAGTGGAGTTGCCATGCTATAGCGACCTCTTTGTATCTTTTCTTTTCGCTACGGGTTACCCCTATATTTTCTGAAATTTGCTTTAAAGGGGATTTCTTTTGAAAATTCGTGTTTCTGAAAACAATGAAGATTTGGAGTCGCCACCGGCCACTTGGTTAAGGTAGGTTGGACACCACAAAACCAAAGATTCATTTTGAAAGGATTCGGGAGTTGGTTACGTGTAGGGAAGGATTAGCACCCCCATCGCGCTTGGAAATAGGTACCAAAATATTTGTTTCTTTTGAATGGATGGAACTTGTTGAAATTTAAATTGAATTTAATTAAGTATACTTAATTGAAAATTGACCTTAGTGAAACGAGCTTTATCAAATCGGTGGGTTCGAATTAATTGGACATTTAATTAATAAGTATGACGATATATCGGACCATAGATTAAAACGACATCAAATAAGCATGATTGCGTGTTAATTTATGGTTCGAATTTCGTACTCCACCTTTATGCATGATGCAAGCATTTAGGTATGATGTCATGATTTATCCACTTTTAATTTTACCTTGGGACGGAAAATATCAATTCAAATATTTGGTTAACATCCATTAAGCCAGGACTGTTACAAAAAAAAATCAGAATTAATGAATACCTCATTTTTATGGTTTAAATTAATTAATTCAAAATGAACGGGTTGTATGAATGACAATTAATATACATGGCAAAGACAAGCTTGTAAATTAACCCTAGGCCCACTAAAGTCCTAACCTAAAAGACCCAAATTATGAAAAATCAATTAGTGATCTATTATCAACTAGGTTATTCTAATATTAACCTTAAATTAATTAAACCCTAAAAAACTAGAAAATCTTAATGAACCACAAATTTTGAACCATGGAAATTAATTGGATTAATTTCAAACTAGTATCCCAATGAGCCAAAGATTCTATTTAAAACGAATCGAATTAATTAATCATGATTTTAATTTAAATATCCACTTATGTTCAATGTCAATTTCATCCTAAAGGGTAATTAAGAAGTGTTTAACTAATTTAATGAATTTAACATTTATCTCAATAAGCCAATGATAAATTCAAATTAATCAAAGTAGTTCAAACCTTAATCTAACTTTAGATCCAAAACCTAACCCTAAATCTAATTTAATTAATTAAAAAATTATTCCCCTATAAGCCAAGCGCACAATTTAAACTAATTAAATTAAATTAACTAAACTATCCTAAGGGCTTAACCTAACAAAAAGAAAGCCACAAAAAGGAAAGTTATAATATACATATGATAAGGTACTATATATATACGCGTGCGTGCGCGTGCACCCCCCACACATGTACATGTTTATATCCACAATATAGCACATACATATATATCCATAAGAACCACATCATGTACATGTTTATATCCACAATATAACTAGGCAAAATGACAAATCTCAATCCACAATTTAGCACATACATATATATCCATAAGAACCACATCATGTACATGTTTATATCCACAATATAACTAGGCAAAATGACAAATCTCAATAGTAAAAGGACTGAAAATTAAATATGCATGAACAACTAGGGGCAAACAAGGGGCTTCATCACGGAAAAAAGGGCCAAAATGAACAAAATCTACAATTTTAAGGACCAAAAAGAGATTTTACCATTCGAAAACAAGTTACAATTGAAAAGGGGACCAAATCAAAACATTAAAAAAAGTGTTGGGACGATGAGAGTGATTAAGAAATGCGGAGACCCTCCTGAAAGCAAATAAAAATGGCGGAGGGTTTTATTACATAAAAACCCATATGTTTGTTTTAAAATGAGTATAAAACTCATTTTCTTTTTTGAAAGTGGAAACATTTGAAACACTTCTCCAAAAACTGAAAACGCTCTCTTCTCTTTCTTCCTCTCTGATGAACACCACCGTTCATCGGAGGTGAAAACTCATATCCTGGCCAATCTCCGTCATGCCAACTGCCGCTCGTCGACGGCTGATGAACCCCAAAGCTCTAAATTGAATCATTTTCCTCTTTTAAAACCCAAATCTAAACTCAGATTCTTTATAAGTGATGAAAATCGGCCTCTCTTTTTTAAAAAACAAAACCAAAATCTCCTCTTTTTATAAGCTCGTGAGTTCCCTTTTGGTCGCTTTTTCACCGATTCACCTTACACGGCCTTGAGGAGGCCGGACGGCTTATTACGACGAAGGAAGACAAACCGACAAAAGGAGACCCAACCCCCAAAGGTAACATATCTAACACCCTAATTTTTATGATGCATGCTTTGAAATGTAAACGAAGAGAGGAAAAATACCTCCCAAGCTTTTCAATTCTCTATTGCTTTTTTAAAATCCCAGAA
Organism: Hibiscus mutabilis; assembly: GCA_019671005.1. Lineage (NCBI taxonomy): Eukaryota > Viridiplantae > Streptophyta > Magnoliopsida > Malvales > Malvaceae > Hibiscus > Hibiscus mutabilis. The sequence goes on from CM033727.1 coordinate 39,792,498, forward strand.
TCCCCCTCCTTACAATAGTTTTAGGGTTTCATGTTTATACCTTGGATATTACACGAATTTTGATATATAAAAAAGATGAAAATCTGTGTTTGGTTGCCTTATGTCATTTTTGTCTATATTCATTTGTTAATCTGAAAAATGTTGGTTTATCCCTTGACATTGGAATTCTCTAGTTTGTATGCGGTCCTACTACTGCCATTTTGAATACTCTATTTTTTTTGTTCTCACATGTGATGTGGCCGTCGGAGAGGGAGTGGGGACTAGAGAGTAGTGCCCTGCTAATTGCTGATGTTGGAGAGACTTAAACGCCTAGAGCCAAATAAAGTCTTGTCAACAGCAGACGCGGCATGCGATGAGTGGTCGATCAACATCTTCAACGACGAGGTGGCGATTGTGGTTCTTTCCTCTAACATGGTGGTGAAGCTGGAAGGGCAACTGACGCGCATGGAGGTTGCAAAAGATGAAGAGGCAAGCAGAATCTGAGGCAGCATGCCTGAGGTCCGCATGCGCGTGAGGAGCTGAACGACCATCCTTGCTTGAATCTAGACCGTCAGATCTAATTTGGATTTGACGGTTGTGAGGAGGTGGCTGCCCATCAAAAGAGGCACATTAGGGTTTTGTTTTATTAGATTAAGGTTTTAGGGTTTGGGCCAAACGGGCCCTATATAATGTACATGTATATATTTTTTGTACATGAGCTTTAAATGGGTTGTTAATATATAAATTAAAATTGGGGATTTGTTTAATATTAATTGTTATATTCATACATATTTTAGGCTTTTTAATATATTCTTTAGAATAGTAATAATATAACTATAATAATAAAAATGACCAATCATAATGTTATATAATATGTACTACTAATACGTAATAATAAACTTTAAAACTTAAAAGCCATTATACTTAATTGAAAATAAAGAGATAATAATAGTACTAGTATTTTTTTTGCTTATTTTAGTTTTTTTAAAGATAATTGTACATACTTAATATGTAGCAATAAAATGGCGTATTAATAAAATAGACATAGTAAACAAAACCCTTTATTGAAAAATAAAACGGGTTAACACCCCGTATAAAATTAGTGATTACATAAGGTAATTTTTAGATCATGGCTTCCATATCATTTGGTATCAGAGAGTCTTGGTTTAGGTGTTTAAAACAATTATCTTTTTCTTTTTTTAGTAGTTGAGAAAAAATCTAATTCTATATATAGATCCTAGTTTTATTTTTTCATTCCTGAAGATATCCCAAGAGAGTTGAAGGTTGTGATCAACAATTCATAAGATTCGGAACGAATCATTTTCAACAGAGGGAGAATGATACATGCATGGGAGGGCCAAAACGATGCATTTTAGCCAAAAAGTTGAATCCTAGAATTTCAGCCGACTTGCATAAAATTTTCGGATGGGATCCAGGCAGTTCTAGGTCTACATGTCTTCTTTAGACACGTTCTTCTGTCTCTTAGCTTTCCAACGCATCTTGAAACTCTTCAATCCAACGTCGAGAGCTCATGTTATGTTCGTTTTAGCGAAGATTGTACGAGCAAAAATTTCTATATAGATTTATTACGAGAATTATTATTTATTATGAATTTTCAATAATTTTATTGATGATTTTTACTTTAATTCAATATATAATTCTTTATGAAGATATTTAGATCATTTAGGATTAGATTATTTATTTATTTATTTGTTTTTAGGTTAGATAAAATATGTTTATTTATTTCATTATTATTTTTACTCTGAACTCTTTATTTGTAACCTATTTAAAGGCATATTTGCTTCATTAATAAAAAACATCATGAAGTTTTGAGTTAAAAAAACCTTTGGCCATGGGCCATTTTATTTTCAAGGTTGACGGATTAACCTTGTTAATTTTCTATCGAAGCTTTCTTCAACACGAATCTTCTAGTTTTAGCGAGAGAGATCGTCTTCACACTCCTGGTTGTCCATTCATTTGCGTTTGGGAGGGTGGATTAGAACCGCTTGAGGGTGTTTGCCTAATTAATTGTGATTAAGAGGGTGCCTGAGGACAACTATCTCGTTTTCTACATCAAGATCATGCTTTCTTACTGGTTTCCTAAACTTGAAGTTTGAGGTTTTCTCGGATAATATTAGTGAGTTTGCTAGATTAATTGCGATCTATAAGGTTCCTAGATTTTGAGGTAATTCTTGGATCTTGGCTTCTGTATTAGACATAATATAGACCAGGGACGAAACTAATACATGGCTTTGCCTTTCCAAATCTTAATTAAATAAGGTCTTTGCCCTTTCAAACTTTTAGATTTTAAGGTTTAATAGATTCTTGTCTCTTAGAATGTTCGATCCTAGTTCCGTCCCTAATATAGAGACAGCTCTTCTAACTCAATTTGTTTCTATTCACAATGTCAAAACTTGAACCACTTATATTTCTTGAGAGATCTAGTGCATAATCTGGTTAGGCCAACTGATAGTTGATCATCATTATAATTTTAATACAATATCCAAACTATCTAGAGTCATGCTAATAAAATACAACATTTTACATATGGATAATTATTTATTACACTGGTGGTGGAAAATATTTGGTTTCCACAAGCACCTTAATTTTAGGGTTTAAGGACTAAGTTTAGGGTTTAGGGGGTTTATGTTTAGTAGTTTAGAATCTAATGGATGGGAATAGAATTTATGGTTTAGAGTTAGAATTTAGAGTTTATAGATTAAAACTTAAATCCTCAATATATTACCTCAAACCTAAACCTAACATGTAAACCCTAAATCCTAATTCTAATTGGGTCCGTTCTTGAGATTTTAGTGGCCTATGAGCGAACCTAGAAACTAGGACCCTAATAATAAATACTAAAAAAATAAATTTTAGGGGTATGATCCTAATAACAAGTTTTAGAGAAAAAAATTGAGGCTCTAATAATAAGTAATGAGAAAAAAATAAAATTTAAGTATGTAACTATTAACAAATATTGGAAAACATGGTCCATAATAACAAGTATAGAAAAAAATTAGACTCTCAATAACAAATATTGAAAAAATGCATTTTAAGAGCAGACCCCTAATAAAAAGTATTAAAAAAATTAGCCCCTAATAACAAGTATTGAAAAAATGGACCCATAATAACAAATATTGGAAAAATGAATTTTAAAAGAAAGCCTATTAACAAATATTGAAAAAAATTGGATCCCTGATAACAAGAATTGAAAAAATTGGATCCTTGATAACAAGAATTGAAAAAATAGACTCTTAATAATAACTATTGAAAAAAATTAATAATAGACCCCAATAACAAGTATTAAAAAATTGGACCCTAATAATAAATATTGAAAAATAAATAAGCTATCACTAAAATTAAACAATTATAATTATGAACGGTGGGCCCTAGATAAGGGTGGGCCTTGGGCCATCGCACTTATGGCCCACCCTTAGGGACGGCCCTAACCCCTAAATTCTAACAATCACCCTTAAATTCTAAACACCTATACCCCTAAATTCTATACCCTAATTTGAATCCCTAAACTATAAAACTAAAACACTTGTGAAAACTAAAACTTTCCATCGTCATTGTATTGAATATACATATTACAATAATAACAATAAGTTTAACACTCGATCACATATGATTATCGCTATAATTATAAATGAATAAAAATTGGTATATATATCGATTATATTTTAACACAAGATATGGGTAATTATTCCGTACATGTGCATTGAAAATAAGATGTTTTCATAAGTGACTCAGTTTAGGGTTTAAGGACTCCGTTTAAGGTATAATGTTTAGGAGTTTAACTGTAGGAGTTTTGAATTTAGGGGTGTCATTAGAATTTAGGGTTTGAGTTGAAATTTAAAGTTTATAGGTTAAAACCTAAATCTCTAACCATATTATCCTAAAACCTAAATTATATTCTCTTACCCTAAAACTAAGGGTGATTGTAAAAACTTTTCATTTCCACTAGTGCATGAGATATAGATATATATATGGATTAATTATGAATTTGTCCCTCTACATTTAGACATTTATGTTCTTCCCAAATTTTAGATTTTAAATTCTAAACTCTTCAAACTAAACCCTAAACTAATTACTAAATTTTAAATTTAATAAATTTATATAAACTATAATGTACACGGCTTATATATATATATAATTCAATATACAACGGCTCCGCGACCATTTTTGGCAAATCTTAAATTTAATCTTAATCCTAAGCCTAAAGGGAAGGGGTAGGGGAGACTCTAAAGGAAGAAATGTAATGTTCTTGGTGAGTCTAGAATCTATGACCTAAAAAAACAAAAAAAAACAAAGATGAACAGTTTGGCCAACCGACCAAATGTGTTTGCTCAAGACTCCACCACAATTTTTTTAACATTTGAAAATACGTGAAATGTGTGATCTTAAACTTGATTTCACACTCACATTCACGCTAAAAAGCCACGTTACAATGTATTGAAAAAACAATGTTTTTTCAAGTTGAAAAATTATTTTGAAATACATGATTAAGGAACATATTATCGGGGTAAACTATACTATATGTCACTAAACTATTATGACTGACTCGGAAATGTTACAAAACTTCTAAAATGTTCAAACCAAATACTGAATTTTACTTTCTAACTTGTTTATGCCACTCTGCTATTAACTTTTAACGAAATCGTCAACTCAAAACGACATCGTTTTGGTGTGGCTGTTATGAAACCTAATTTAGTCCAAAACGATGACGTTTTACTAGAGAAAAAAATAAAACCTGTGCACTTGAGGGGTTTGAACCCACTACCTTAGATACAAAGGGTACGCCTTAACCACGGAACTAACATAAAATTATATAATATTTTACCACAAATATTATATATGTTAAACTACACTTGAGATTAATTCAAATTATTTTATGAAATAAATAATATTATAAATAATATAAAATATATGATTTACATATATATATATATATATATCAATACATATAAATTAAAATATATTTTTATATTTTATATGTTATTTATAATATAAATACATTATTTTATAAATTAAACACAAAATATTCATACAAATAATATATTAATATTATAAAAATATATAAAACCTTAAACCCAAATATTAAACCTAACCCTAAACCTTAGGGTTTGGGATTAGGATTCTTTACATATTATTTATAATATAAATATATTATTTTTATGGATATTTTGGGGTTTTTAAAAAATAATATTTTTTATTTAAATAAAATGAACTTGCCCATTTAGTTCAACCAAATTATTTTATTAAAAATAAAACTTTAATAATATTAATATATAAATAATATAAAATATATTATTTATATATATATATATATATCAATATATAAAAATATATTATTTTTATATTTTTATATATTATTTATAATATAAATATATTATTTTAAAAAACACAAAATATTCATACAAATAAGATATTTATATTATAAATAATATATATAAAACAAAATCCTAAACTCAAACCCTAAACCCCAAATCCAAATCTTAAGGTTTAGGGTTTAATTTTTGGGATTTAGGGTTTAAAGTTTAGGGTATATGGTTTTTATATATTATTTATAATATAAATATATTATTGTCATGAATATTTTGAGTATTTTTTAAATAATACATTTATATTATAAATCATATACTTCCTCTGTCCCATAAATATTGTCCCTTATTGACTTTTTGAAAGTCAAAATTTTTAAACTTTGACTATAATTATATTAAATAACTACATTTTATAAAATATATATTTAAAATCTACTTGATTAGATGTTTTTAAAATATTTTTTTCATATTTTTATCAATAATAAATTTTAAATAATCATAAGTCAAAGTTGGAAAAAAATTTACCCAAAAAAGTCAATAAGAGACAATCTTCGTGGGACAGAGCGAGTACAAAAATATGAAAATAATATATTATTATTAATAATATTATTTATAGCATTATTTATTTCATAAAATAATTTTAATTAATCTCAAGTGTAGTTCGACATATATAATATTTGTGGTAAAACATTACATGATTTCATATTCGTTTAGTAGTTAAGACTTACTTTTTGCATTTGAAGGTCATTGGTTCAAACCCTCCCAAGTGCATGAGATTTTATTACTTTTGCTCTAGCAAAACAACGCCGTTTTGAGTTAACAACGAAGTGGCATAAGCGAGTCAGAAAATAAAATTCAGTGTCAGATTTGAATAATTTTGAAGTTCGGTGGCATTTTCGCGTCAGTGGCAATAGTTTAGTGACATCCAATGTACCTTGCCTTATTATTTTTCTAAAGAAGACCTTCAACTTAAGGGTGCTTATTGAGTTGAACAACTCGCAAACAACTCGAGCTCGACTCGGTCAAAACTCGATTAACGCTCGACTCGAGTTGACTCGACTCGAATTCAAACTCAACTCGAGATCTTAGTGATTTGAGTTTAGCAAAGTCCAACTCGACTCGATAAGTTCGCAAGTAATTCATTATTCTTTTATGATATTTTCGTGTCTAACTTTAAAATTATGTTCCAAGAAGTCTAAATGCTAGTTGAAAACTATATAAAAGTTCAATAAGTTACTAGATAATTTACCCATACTATATTTTTTTGAACTAATTCTACCTAGAGGGGGAGGGGGAAACTCTAGGGGAAGGAAATGCTCCTGCTGGGTTTGAACTCGGGACCTAAGGAGAGGAGGATGGAGCAGGTGAGCAGCTCTGACCAACTGGCCATCAACGCTTACTCTATCCACACAATATTTAATTTCAAATTTCTAAAATGTTTTGTATTTCCTGAGAGTTCAACAAGTTAATTTGTCATAATAATAAATTAAAATATAATAATTAATCTTTCCTTCTTTTTTCCTTTTATTATTACTTTATGTATAAAAGTAGAAAATGGAAAAAGTCTTCAATTCTCATATAAAAGAAATATGATTAAAAGTTAACAACCCTGAAATCCCTAAGACCTTTTCTCCTTTGTTGTTTATCGAAGATTGTTGATAAACTAAAAAGGGTCTCACAGTTGAATATCAACTACATCTCTAACTTGGTCATGACAAGTTCATTTATTTATCTCCTCAGTCCTCACATTTTTTTAAGTTTGCATTAAGCTCTAATAGCATCACTAGATTTTACTTATATTTAAAAAACAAGCTAAAAATTTTGGCGAGCTTGATGAGAAGCGAGTCTAGTTGAGCACCGAGATTTTTTAACGAGCACGAGTCGAGCAAAAATTTATTGAGTTTAATGAGCAACGAATTGAGTCTGGCAACTAGATTTTTTAACAAGCATGGGTCGAGCACTACTCAACTCACGATTGACTCGCTCGATAAGCACTCTATAACAACCAAGATTTCGAAATTTGAGGGTCAGTTTAACCAGAAGTGTGAGCTTCATGTTTGGGTCGAGAGCTTGGGGCCTTTGAGGGATTTAGTGGGCTTGTTTATGGTTGTTGGGCTTGATTTTTTGGGTTGGGGATGAGTTAGGAAGACAATGGGGGTATTGAGGTAATTGAATAATTGTTTGAAGAGGAAAAAGTGAACCTCTTTAGTTCTTCTAAGAAAGAAAGAGGAATGAGATCACCCTTTGTCCCCTTGTCTTCTCTTCAAACCATCCTCACCTCCTAACCCCTCACCCACCAAGAAAGGTTGAATCATTATCATCCAAAGTGCGTTTTCAGAATTTGTCTTAAGAGAAGTTTAATCAGCTAGCAAGGATCTACATTTCAAGGTAAGAATCTCTAAGTTTGGTGTTGGAAGGGAAAAACAAGAGTTTTTTGGGGGTGTGAGAGGAGGATTAAGGAAGGATTTAATCCCATTTTCAGCCTAGTTTGTAAGTGTTGCTACTCTTTCACCTCTTACAAGTTGTAACTTGTTTTACAACATTATTATGTAGTGAAAGAGGTTAGGAATTCTTCCAAATAGCTTGGGAAGAAGAATGCTTGAAGAGTTGGTTTAGGAGCTTCATTCATAGCTATTGAAGTCAAGGTTAGTACACTACTAACTCCCTTGGTTCATGCACATCCTAAGGATGATGCCTTGTAGGCTTAAATTTGATATCTATGGTTATTTTTGGGTGTTGAATGCTTCATACTCTCTTTAATGGTAAAACTTTGATTAAGTGTTAAAAACTCGTGCAAATGGTAGTAAACCACCCTAAGCACTCCCATAAGATGTGGGATAGAGTTTGGAGGTTAATGGTTGAGTCTTGGAGGCTTGGGAAGTGATTTTTCGAGCTTAGGAGGCCATTTATGGACTTCGTTATTAGTACGCAGGGAGGGAGTTGTTGGAGTGTGTCCAAAGACCAATTATAAGATAATTGTAAAAGACATACTTATTTCATCTTGTTTATTAATATATGTCGCGACCATTTTTAAACTGAGGCGTGAATATAGCCCTGGAGATTTGGGTTTTAAAATTAGGGTTTTTATCTATTTTTAATTTGATCTTGAAAAATAAGATTGGATTTTCCCTTTTTAATCTTGAAAAAAAATAATTTGGAGTCGCCATCGGTCACTTTGGTAGACTGGACACCATAAAAACAACCAAAGATTCTTTTCTTTAAAATTTGGGTTCGGGAGTCGGTTACGTGTGGGGAAGGATTAGCACCCCCACAAACGCCCATTATCGGTACCTTTTAATTTTACGTGGAATTTTGACATTTCAAACAACAATTTGAATTTAATTTATTCCTTAATTATTGACTAGATTTAAAGTCTAAATGGAAATATCCTTTTATAAGGAAATATATTTTATCCGAATACGAGATTAAAAGCATCTGGTTACCTCGGGACACCCTTATTCGTATTCAAAAATATATTTCCAACATAAAAGGTTTTCGATGCATGATTAATTATTGTCTTGTTCATTTTAAGTTCTAACTTAATTAGGCTCTATTCAATTAAATTAATTAAACTATGAATATCATTAAATTTAAAGGCCTTTATGAGACAGTACCAATTGCTTGAGTACCGTCCATCTCAGAACCCCTGATTTCATACGATATTCACTAATTAAAATGTAATTCTAACCATTTTAAGTGCTAACTTAATTAAGGCACTATTTTAATAAACTAGGTAATTTATTTAGTTCTAGGTCGCAATGTGTACTAAATATTCTTATTAAAAGCCCAGGTTGAGTAACACCCCCATTATAATGGGACACTACCAAATTGGAGCTTCAAAGCTTCCCACTTAGCACACATTAAATTGCTACAATTATCTCTTTAATTTAATTATTTAAATCCTATTAAAGAACCTAAAATACTAAGGCTCTACCTATTAATTTAAACTAAGTGATTAATTATCTAATTAATTAAACTATATGCTCATTCTAAAATCATGCAAGCATATATATAATTTAAACAAGATTAAACAAATAAAGTAAGGCTAAAAATGACCAAATTGAACTTCTATTAAAATCTAAGTGCCAAATTACAAGGAAATGGTGACCAAAATGCAACAAGTAAAAAATATAAAGCCCAAAGCATGAAAATTTGAGAGTAAGGAGAAGATCCTCATGACACGGCCCGACTCGGTTCACAGATCTGCCCAAACCTGGTGCCAAAACGGCACCATTTCGGGCCAGATATAAATGGCCCAACCGAGTCAAACTCAATCATAACTTCATTTTCCCCTCTCTCTTACTCTCTCTATCTCATATTCTCTCTGAACACAAATACCAAATCCCCAGATTTTAGCCCAATTTCGGATAAAAAACCATGGTTTTACATGGTGTTCATCATCGTTCTTCATGAACTTGATGAACCCTAAAGATTCTGGCCACAATCTGCAGTGAAAATTGTCGTGAGATCCTTATCCACCACTCACAGGCAAACCTCAGCCGTTCGCCGACCATCAGGATACGAATCCTGGCTGCCACGTCGGCCATCATTCTAGCCATCACCCGAGCCCAAAAAATCCCCATTTTCAAACCTAAAACCTAGATCTAAGCCTGATTCGGTCGAATCACCCTTCTTCCCCACATAAAACCTAGATCTAATCCCGAAACTCAATAAAGTTTCCCTTTATTCCCCAAATCCTAATCTACCTGAACCCAAAATCTCATTTTCAACCCCAGCAACACTCCGACCACACCAAATGAGCTCTAATCTCTTTTTTTATTCTAATTTCATTTATGTTTTCTATGTAACTAATGAGTTTTGTGTTTTTTACAGGAAATGAAGAGATTGAAGAGAGGATTACCTTTTGGCAGTGATTATGGGGATTTCAGCATCTTCTGCGGCATCCATTCGTTGCTCTGGCAATCTCTCGACAACACTCCGCGGTTTTTTAGCTTTCTAACGATGATTGAACTCTGACGGTCCTTTCAAATTCTGGTCGATTCGACTTCCGAGTGTAAGGCTCACTCTATCTTTCTTTATTACATTTTATTATTATTAATTTTTTGTTGATTATCATTAAATTTCTGACAAAGTTTCTCTCTCTTCTTTATATAGGGGTCAGACCGTTAATGTCATTGCTGGCGTCAACAAGACCATAATTCGTGTGATAGCAATTCGGACCAATGGAGAAGCGTCACGTGGACTGATTTGGGTGGGAAAATTTGATTTTGAGCCAGTTTGTGTTTGTTTAGTTGTAAAGCTGATAAGGGGATTGGACTTTATGTTTAAAATGGGCTTTGTATTTGATTTTTGTGTAAATGGACACTTATTAAGGATTTTGGACATTTGAACTATTTTTGGGAATTATTTATTCATTATTTATATTTTTATTTATATATATAATATATTATCTATATATACGTATATACCCAGGTAAAATTAGGGTATTACAGTTGCCCCTCTTTACTCATTATTGTGAAACATGAATAGGGCAAAGAATGAAAATACCCAAAATTTGCATGAACCTTCTAACTGTCATCTGAGCTGCAAGTTCTTTCTATTATGAACTTTCACTCCTTCTTCCTTTCTTGAAAGCTTGAACAAGTTCTTCTTATTATGAACTTTCCAATCCTTTTGCCAAACCGTAGCGTCCAAAGCTGTTCTTCTCATTATGAAATCCTTCATCTTCTAAGGTCTATCATTACTCTTTGAAATTCTTTATTTTCTGAGGTTTGAAGTAGTTCTTATTATTATGAAATTCTTCATTCCTCACTCTTTCGCTGATCAATATTTTTGTAAAGGCGTCGAATAAGCAAGCTATTCTCATTAGGAACTCCCTTATTCTTCAAAAGGGTGAACTCTTCTCATTAGGAGTTGTTCCTTCTTCATTGGGCGAGTTCTTCTCATTAGGAACTCTGGGGGTGAACTCTTCCCATTAGAAGTTCTTCGTTCTTTGCTGGGCGAGTTCTTCTCATTTGGAACTCTAAGGCAAACTATTCTCATTTAGAGTTCTGGGCAAGTTCTTCTCATTAGGAACTTTGTATTCTCTGTTAGGAATGTCGATTCACCTCCTCCTCTGGGAAAAAATTGAACCTGCAAAAAGAAATATCATCGATTAATAAGAATTCAACTTGAAGTTGTACGAAATATCCCCAATTTCTTCTTGGAGCACTGAGGTCTTTAGTGTCACTACTTTTCTGCCTAAAGTGTTTTGATCTTTCAGTCTAAGGCTCGTGTGAGCTCTTTTGTTTCTCTTTTTTTGTTGATCAATCTCCGTGTATGCGACCTAAAAAGTCAAATCTATCACTAATCTTTCAACATCAATTGTAAAGTAAATGTATCATTTTGGTGTATCATTAGAAACTTCAAATGCTTCAACGAGAAACATTGAAACTTTTAACCAATTAAACTGAAAATCCTCTTCATTTGAGCTCAAAGTTGATCTATCTTGTTTTCTAACTTGGTAACTTGTTCCCCATTCTTTTTCTTTTTCTTCTTCTTCTTTCTTTTTTTCTTTTTTCTTTTTTGAAACTGATAACCCAAAAGTTTAATATCTTCTATTGATATCATGCCCCTACTGTCTTATTGTGACGCCATCCAAAAAGTTCTCATAATTACTGGAGGTGTTGGTATGAAAGACTTAACATCATGCCCAAAGGACTTACTAACAACCTGAAGGCTTTAGAATTGTAGTGCACTTCCTTTCTTGTGCAAACAATCAAATGTTTACATCACTCCCGAAGGTGATGGCCCGAAGGACTTAACACCATGCCCAAATGACTTACTGATAACCCAAAGGATTTAGAATTGTAATACACTTCCTTTCCTATGCAAACAATCAAACATCATTCCTGAAGGTGATCACCCGAAGGACTTAACATCATGCTCGAAAGACTTACTGATGACCCGAAGGGTTTAGAATTGTAATGCACTTCCTTTCCTGTGCAACAATCAAACATCATTCTCGAAATGGCCCGAAAGACTTAGCATCATGCCCGAAGGACTTACTGATGACCCAAAGGATTTAGGATTGTAATGTACTATCTGTCTTGTGCATACAATCAAAAAATCTTTGTTGGAATCCGCCTCTTCAAACGGGTTGTAGACTTGGTTGAAATCCGCCTCTTCAAATGGATTGAAAACTTTGTTGAAATCCGCCTCTTCAAATGGATTGTAAACTTTGTTGGAATCCGTCTCTTTAAACGGGCTAAAAACTTTGTTGAAATATGCCTCTTCAAACGGATTATAAACTTTGTTGAAATCCGCCTCTTCAAACGGATTATAAACTTTGTTGAAATCCACATCTTTAAACGGATTATAAACTTTGTTGAAATCCGCCTCTTCAAACGGATTATAAACTTTGTTGAAATCCTTCAATTCAAACGGATTGAAAACTTTGTTGAAATCTGCCTCTTCAAACGGATTAAAAACTTTGCAATTCTATGTTAAACCTACTTCTCCAATTTTGAAGCTGTAGATTGAAATCTTGCTCATTTATTGTTGATTCCTGTAAATTCCTACAAAAAATGTACAAAATGCTTTGAATGCTTGAGTTAATATGTTGTTATCTTATGGGTGCCCAACTATATATGATGCATGAATTGTGACAACTGAGGACCACTTGGATAGGCTCTGATCTTCTTTGCTTCTCCGCAGAGTTTTTTGCAACGGTACCTCGTCTCCTTAGAATATTCTTATCAGATTCTTGCTTAACTTGATCTTCTCGTGATTTGCCTTAAGCTCTTCCTATCTTCATGTTCCAAAAAATTGCCCCGAGATTTTGTTTTTGAGATCATTTTCTTTTTGAGCAAATTTTGGCTTCTTTAGTGATTGAATTCTTTCAAGTCTCTGCATCCTCTCTTATCTATTTCAATTTTGAACTCTTGATCACAATGATACCCCAATAATCTCTTTTTTTCTTTCCCTATTATGTAGAATTTTCCTCTCTTTCATCTTTTAGGGCGAGCAAATGCCCCAAGTCTCTGAATTTTTCTTCAAGTTCCCAAACTTTTTAATTCTATTCTTTATAAATAGAACTCCATGATAGAAATTTGTTTTAAGTCCCTGAACTTTCTAATATATGCATTCTTGCCATTGCTTTCACCATGACCCCTAATGGGTGATTCCTCTTTTTGACCAGAAAATTGCTGGACATATGAGTGTCTCATACTCGGCCATATCCTTACCATGTCAGGTTGATCATTTGCATCCCCAATCTTGCAATTGGAAAATTGTCTCTAATGTAATACAAGGAAATCTTTTGTTTACAAAAATGTCAGCTTGTTGATCAGCATTTCAATGAAAAATACCTTACAAGACCCGAAAAAATTAGGGTCTTAACAGAATAGGATGCAATGGGTATCAAGTGCAAGAGTGTCTTAGATTCAATCCTCCCATGGGTACCATAACTCATGAGTGTTGTGTTGATTTATGAAGTTATAAAATTTCTTTCAAATCAATCGGTTCATACCCTATGATTACTACATTGCTCGATCCAATAAAAAACAACTAATTTTTTGTTGTCTTCTTTCTTTTTCCATTCATAAATGTGATCAAGCTTTTTCAGACTTGTTTAACTAGTAGAGTGCAAAAATATCATTCTAAGAACAAAATTCTATAAGTGCATGTGTGTGCTTCTGATTATTACTAATTATTATACTATTATACACATGTCTTCAGAGATACATCTCTGACGCTTGGGTATTGGATAGGTGGAGCATAACTCCTTATTAGATTTGTCGACATCCCCCACAGCTCTATCAGGATGCTCCGAGACTTATTTATTTAATAGTTCATTACCTCACTCTTTCTATTTTTCTATTTTTTTTTCATTTTTCTTCTCTATTTTCTTTCTCATTCTATTTTCTTTTCTTTGTCTTTTTATCTCTTTCTTTCTCTTTCTTTTCCTATTTTCTCACTTTTTCTTTCTCTTTTTTCACTTTTCTCTCTTTTTTTCATTTTCTTCTTTTTTCCTTCTCACTCTTATTGTGTTTTTTAGAATATAGAAGACTACGCTTAGAACTTCAATTTCAAGCAACTCTACTTGGTTAAAATCGCCTAGTCCACTTCACTGTTTATGAATTTCAAAGATTTGTCATCGAACATCATCAAAGGTGTAGTAATCTGTCTTTTCTTGTTTTGTTGACCTGTGTAAACTGATAAATAAATCTCACTTCATTGTCTTCACAACATCCAATCATTCTTTGTACCAAAATCAATATCACATCTTGCAATTGGCATCCAGAGGCCTACAAGGGTAAGAAGGGGTATACATATATTTATGAATTTCAAAACATCCTTCCATTGAAATGAAGACCAACAAAAATAACATGTGCCCTAAAAATGATCTCTACTACTTTCGGGCTAAGAGTAGCAGGATTATTTTCATGTATTTTTTTTCAGAAATGATCTATGTGGATTATAACCACATGATGCAAAAACATGGGTAACACAGACTTCTCAGAGCTCCAAACAATCTTAGAAGAATTTATTATGGCCTTTTGATTCTTCAGTTGGTATAGCAGCTTTCCTTATTCCTTGCCATTGTTGAACTAGCTCTTGTGTCAAGACTCAATTACTGACTAGCTTCTTGATTTATTCCATTAAAGGTCTACACTTCTTGGTAGCATGTCCTGGTGCCCCAATGTGAAAGTCACAAACGTTGTTTGGGTCATAACTATGGGTAGATGGGTTTCACACTACCTTCATTGGCCTAGGAGTGATATGTTGTCCTTCAACAAGGTAATGAAATAAGTCTAAAATAGATACTCCAAAGATCTCCAGATTTGCATTTGCTCGAAGAATTTTCATGGTCGTTCTGATGAATTAGCTAGCCTCCTTCTCTTGCAACTCTGGGAACTTTGAACATTACATTCATTCACTTCTTTCTCCTGCTTCGTTTCCTGATCAATACGATTTACAAACCTTGGTTTGATTTTCCCTTGTTAGATCCCTATCTCTATTGTTTCTCCAATCAACATAAGGTCACTAAAATTGTCCCTCGAATTTGCAGGCATTCTCTCGAAAAAATGAGATGGAAGTGTTTGATGAAACATGAGAGATATTTCTTCCACTATCATGGGAGGTTGTACCCAAGTTGCTATTCCTCGCCACATAAATGCATAGTCTTTAAGCTTTCACTGACCTTCATATTCACGTTCTGCAGAAAATGGCAATCTGGAGCCAGGTCTACAACATACTTGTATTGCCCCAAAACTACT
This sequence comes from Hibiscus mutabilis, assembly GCA_019671005.1. Taxonomy (NCBI): domain Eukaryota; kingdom Viridiplantae; phylum Streptophyta; class Magnoliopsida; order Malvales; family Malvaceae; genus Hibiscus; species Hibiscus mutabilis. Next base: position 39,808,021 of record CM033727.1, read on the forward strand.
TTGGCCAAATCAACCCATGATCGAATCTACTCTCGACTTAATTTGTTGTACCATACTGCAACAGGTCTAACTAGGCTATCATGAAAATAGTGGATCAACAATTTATAATCGTCGAAGTGTCCTTCTATTTTTCTACAGAACATTGCCAAATGTATTATAGGACAACTAGAACCGTCATACTTCTCAAAATTGGGGACTTTGAATTTAAGCAGAATAACCAAGTCAGGGACTAAGCAGAATTCTCTTACATCAAATTTGAGATTGCCGACTCCTTTTTCTGTCTCGATCTTTTCCTCAAGCCTTGCATATCTATCTCCAAACTGCTTGAGTCTTGATCCTATGATGATAGGCTTTACAGAACCTACCCCTACATTCGGGTTAGATGCCCCGTGGTAAATTGTTAAACATGGTATAGAAGTATGGTTCTTCGCATTTTGTTAAGGCTTGGTCATCTATTCTTGTAACCTCTCTTGAGCTTGTTCAGTTCCTTCCATGTCTTTGTCCATGATAACATATTTCCAAACTTTCACTGTTCCCAAATTGCTGCCATCGAAATCCCACTTTAGAGCATGAATGTTAATGCAATGCTATGATAATGTTATGTTAATAAATATGCAATGCATAAATGCATGAATGCAAGAATTATTGATTCTAAAAGTTATTTTCATAGAACAACTTTCATTGAAGAAAAAAGGGTTCAATACACCATATATCAGATACTACAAATATTGGTGAGCTCTAACTCCCAGCTTCCTAACTTTCTCTAAGAGCCAAGTTAGTTTCCCTTCGTGATCTAATGCTGGTTTAATATTCTGACTCAGTGCCATTGCTACATCAACTAGGTCTGCCACTTGTTGAGCCACTTCTCGTGCTTGAGTAACAACATTTTTCATGTCATTGTCTCTTTCCCGTATCTTCATTCTCGATCTCTGAAATTGGACATGCCGCTTCTCTTCACTTTCTTGACAGTCATTCTTGACATCATCAACGTAAGATCGAGGTATTCATCTACTTTCTTCTTTAGTGCTTCATTTTCAGCTTCTTGACTATCATTCAGCTTGATAATAGTATCCTCATACATTTGCATGTCATTTTTGCCATCTCACATTTAGCTTCGCTAACCCTTAAATCGTCCATGACGGCATTATGTTGTATTTCTATTGCCTGCAAATCACACGAAAGCGTGTTGCGATTTTCGTTTGCCTTACAGTTTATTTTCCAATATTCAGCTTCACGCTTCAGTTCTTTGATTCTTTTCTTTGACTGGTCCAAAGTCACACCCAAACCAGCATTCTTGAGCATCGAACAAAGTTTTTGATAATTGGATTGCAAACTTTTTAGCTCCTCATTCAAACCATTTCTCTCTTGACTTAACTTGCTCATTTGAACCTCATATTCGAACTGACGCCCCTTTCCTTGGGTATTTTCATTTCGAGTCTCCCATTCAACCGTTGAATCAAACAGGCTTTCTGTTTCAAATTTCCATTTTCCATGCTCCAGAAGAACTTGGACTCGGCATTTGAAGGTGATACAATTTTCAATCGAATGTCATTGAGTTCCATCATGAAATTCACAGTGAACCCTAGTGTCGTACGATTTTGGATACGGAGGTTGCAAATGTGTGACAAATTGTGGGGTCAGCAATTGAGGATATATTTCTTTGTATGAAATAGGGATTTGGTCAAAATGAAATTTATGGTCTCTTGTCTTTTGGCAATCTGCTGAAGGGGTAATGAAGCTCGAACCCTGTCTCGAACACTTGATTAATTCTGCTAGACTTGAATTTCCTTTCATTTTTGCATCTCTAGGTGTTTTATTAGTTGTTAGGCTTTTAGGGAATTTGGGATTTCCATCTTCAAAACTCAATAGGCCTATCCTGATAAGATTTTCAACCTTGTTCTTCAAAACCTCACAATCCTCAGTAGTGTGATCTGAGCTTCCTTGGTGGTAATCACATACTACATTGTTGTTATAACCTCCCAAATAAGAAAACTCTTTGGGCTTGGACCAAATTGGACTCACCAATTTCTTTTCTACCAAAAGCGGGAGGAAATTTGCGTATGTTATCGGGATTGAATTAAAAGACCCTTCATTTCCTTCCACTCGGGTTTCTTCCAGTCCCATCATTACCTTCTTGGAACTTGACCTACTTACACTTCTTGTTGGTTTACTTATACAAATTGTAATATTGCTCGGACCTGGTCGTTTATACATGTTCTAGTTTTTGTTCAGTTCTTTATGCTCAGACGCCCCTTTTCTTTGGTCATAGCCGTTATCATGGTCATCATTTTAGCCATTTGTCTTTTTATTTCTTGCATCTCATTTTTTCAACATCAACACTAACACAATCGTACGTATGACACTTGGATGGACTACCCTTCATTTCTTCCGTGATTTGTCCCGGACACTGCCTCATATTTGTAGTTTCCTCTATCAGATTACGATTCCCCTTATCTCTCATGATCGCCTTCTAATGATAACCACTTTTGAATCAATACCTCTATGTAATGAAGATGCGGTGCAAAAATGCAAAACAAAAACAAAAACAAAAGAAACGAGTCAATATGGTAAATTAATTATATAAGCAAAAGTTAAATTGCTGATAAATAGAACAATTTATAATAAGCCAAGAAAATAACCAGAGAAGAGTATTTAAACCATCAACACACTGTCTTAGGTCCCTGTCTGGCTCTAGCGGGGTAAGTTTCTAAAATACAACATGTGGTGTTTGTTCTAGACTCCGGGTTCCCGAACTGTCATTACTGTCTACTACGACAGCGAGACATTGATTTGATAGTATAGGTCCCTTATAATGGAGGCGTGGGTCCCACGGTGCATAAGGTTAGTATACCGAAAGAAAGACAAAAATCCATTCACGGAGGTGGGTAACTCAACGTAGGATAATGTCTCGCTCCCACTTAAGGGTGAAAGCCCGGGTAGAAAGCTATGCATGAAGGATAGATATATCACACAAGAAAAAGCTACCTTCATTCTTTCTAAAAACCCATCTAATAATTATTGGAAAAATTAAATTCAAATTATTGTTTGAAATACCGAAATGCCACGTGAAATAAATTAATAGGTCTGACTCTCAAATCATTTCCCCAGTAGAGTCACCAAGCTGTCGCGACCATTTTTAAACCGAGGCATAAAAATAGCCTGACGATTTGGGTTTTAAAATTAGGGATTTATCTATTTTTAATTTGATCTTGAAAAATTAGATTGGATTTTCCCTTTTTTAATCTTGAAAAACAAAAAAAAAATTAGAGTCGCCACCGATCACTTTGGTAGACCGTACACCATGAAAACAACTAGAGATTCTTTTCTTTAAAATTTGGGTTTGGGTGTCGGTTATGTGTGGAGAAGGATTAGCACTCCCACAAACGCCTGTTACCAGTACCTTTTAATTTTACGTGGCATTTTGGCATCTCGAACAACAATTTGAATTTAATTTATCCCTTAATTATTGACTGGATTTAAAGTTTAAATAGAAATATCCGTTTATAAGGAAATATATTTTATCCAAATATGAGATTAAAAGCATCCGGTTACCTCGGGACACCCTTATTCGTATTCAAAAATATATTTCCAACATAAAAGGTTTCCGATGCATGATTAACTATTGTCTTGTTCATTTTAAGTCTTAACTTAATTAGGCTATATTCAATTAAATTAATTAAACTATGAATATCATTAAATTTAAAGGCCTTTATGAGACAATACCAATTGCTTGAGTACCGTCCATCTCAGAACCCCTAATTTCATACGATATTCATTTATTAAAATGTAACTCTAATCATTTTAAGTGCTAACTTAATTAAGGCACTATTTTAATAAACTAGGTGATTTATTTAGTTCTAGGTCGTAATGTGTACTAAATATTCTTCTTAAAAGCCCATGTTGAATAACATCCCCGTTACAATGGGACACTACCAAATTAGAGCTTCAAAGCTTCCCACTTAGCACACATTAAATTGCTACAATTATCTCTTTAATTTAATTATTTAAATCCTATTAAAGAACCTAAAATACTAAGGCTCTACCTATTAATTTAAACTAAGTGATTAATTATTTATTTAATTAAACTATATGCTCATTCTAAAATCATTATAATTTAAACAAGATTAAACAAATAAATTAAGGCTAAAAAGGAACCAAATTGAACTTCTATTAAAATTAAAGTGCCAAATTACAAGGAAATGGTGACCAAATTGCAACAAGTAAAAAATATAAAGCCCAAAGCAGGAAAAATTGAGAGTAAGGCGCGGATCCTCTTGACCTGACCCGACTTGGTTCCCAAATCTGCCCAAACTCGATGCCAAAAACGGCACCGTTCCGGGCCAGATGTAAATGGCCCAACCAAGTCAAACTCGGTCATAAATTCATTTTCCCCTCTCTCTTACTCTCTTTATCTCAAATTATCTCTGAATACAAACACCCAATATCCAGATTTTAGCCCAATTTCAGATCAAAAACCATGGTTTTACATGGTGTTCATCATCGTTCTTCATGAAAGTGATGAAACCTAAAGATTCCAGCTACAATATGCCGTGAAAACCGCCGTCAGATCCTCATCCACCACTCACTGACAAACTTCAGCCATTCGTCGACCATCAGGATTCGAATACCGGCTTCCACGTCAGCCACCGTTCCGACCATCACCTGAGCCCAAAAAATCCCCTTTTTCAAACTTAAAACCTAGATCTAAGCCTGATTCAATCGAATCACCCTTCTTCCCCACCTAAAACCTAGATCTAAGCCCGAAACTCAATAGAGTTTCCCTTCCTTCCCCAAATCCTAATCTACTCAAACCCAAAATCTTATTTTCAAAACTGGTAATAGTTCGACCACACCAAATGAGCTCCAATCTCTTTTTTTATTTCAATTTCATTTATGTTTTCTACGTAACAAATGAGTTTTGTGTTTTTTTACAGGAAATGAAGAGATTGAATAGAGGATTACCTTCCGGCGGTGATTATGGCGATTTCGGCATTTTCTACGGCGTCCATTCGTTGCTCCGACAGTCTCCCAGTGACGCTCCGTAGTTTTTTAGCTTTCTGATGACGATTGAACTCCGACGATCCTAGAAAATTCCGTTCAGTTCGGCTTCCGAGGGTAAGGCTTACTCTCTCTCTTACTTTATTACATTTTATTATTATTAATTTCTTTTGTTGATTATCATTAATTTTCTGACAAAGTTTCTCTCTCTTCTTTATATAGGGGTCAGACCATTGGCGTCATTGCTGATGTCAACAAGACCATAATCCGCGTGATAATACTTCGGACCAATGGGGAAGTGCCACGTGGACTGATTTGTGCGGGAAAATCTGATTTTGGGCCAATTTGTGTTTGTTTGGTTGTAAAGCTGATAAAGGGATTGGGTTTTATGTTTAAAATGGGTTTTGTATTTGAATTTTGTGTAAATGGACACTTATTAAGGATTTTGGACATTTGAACTATTTTTGGGAATTATTTATTCATTATTTATAGTTGTATTTATATATAAAATATATTATATATATGTATATACCCGGGTAAAATTAGGGCATTACAATATAAAGCCATTATTATTTCATTCATTATTCTGCACATATATAAGTAAATTTAATTATAATAAAGTCCTTAGAATAATATGGTTATTCTTAAATGTCCTTAGTCGAGTATTATTGTGGGCACGGAAAACAATAATACATTAAGGGTAATATGTAGTTGATTGATGGCAAAATTATTGTCATTCGCATAGAGATGTCAAAATCAATACATAAGTATGTGTTACAGAATGACATATTGGAGTGACCCGCTATGAGAAAGTTTCTTGGATTATTATGTGACAGTCACAACATTGCTCATAGTGATAACTACATGTATGATCCTCAAACATGAGATCATCATTATTCCAACATTGTGAGTGACATATTTTGATACAGTCAAACGTGTGTCGTAATTGACTACACTATAAAAAATGATATTGGATATGTCACAACGTATGTAGTGGGATATGGTTGATCAAGATATGATTTGTCCCTCCTACATAATAAGAGTAATATCATGGTCACTTGATTGAGTGAGACTAGATATGCATGGTCGTACTCGAATAATTTTATATGAGATATCATAGTTATTTGTTTATAATAGTCTACTCAAGTTATCAAGAAACATTAGATGGACTATACAAGTGTGACTATTCCATGACTTGTGTCCGATCTAGATATAAGGACAAAAGGATGTAATATATGAAAAGAGTTATTCACGAAGAGGTTATGTCGAACCACGACTTCCTGCAACTTAGGTAGCAATGATGTATTGCTAGATGTCACTCATTTCTTGTAATATTAGAATTGTTCTAGATATTACTGCTAACGTTACACAAACATACAAGGGTCACACCCTATGATTGAAACGAACATATATTGACTAGATAGCATTTGTACAAACTTGTTGTACACGAAATTAGTTAAAATATATATATATATTTGATTTTATTAAAAATTGGAATTATTATAATTATTGTAATTATATATAATTTCATTTATGTTATAATACTAGATAATTATTGTAATTATCAAACACTATTATTATATATATATCCCTAAAGAAACCTAATTGAAGTAGAATTAGATTCTACATATTTAATTATATTCAGTTAAATATATTGTATATTTAATAAATCTAAATTTAATTAGGATTAGGTTTTTAAATAATATATAAAGGTATAAGGTCTAGTAGCCAGATATATGCATATTTCTAAAAACCTCTCTAACAATTAGAGAAGTAAAATATTATTCGTTTCATTTGGGTGGACTGCGTAGAGGTCATAATGCTGTTGTGAGGACTTTGATTCGTTATTTTGGTAATGTAATTGGATTCTTCTACGCCCCTGCGATTATCAAATTTAATTAAGGTAACGTTTCATCCATTTTCAACTCGAATTCGTTCATCGTACATGGATCATTAGTGGAATTTGCTGGATAATTTTTCCGCTGCGCCATGGGGTGTACTGGCGTTTCCTGAAAGCAGTACCGATACCTTATTGTTTTGGTTTTTATGAACACTATTTCATTGGATAAACTATGAAGGGGGTATCAATACGGTGTTCAACCTATACTGGTACACCTTGTACAGAGGTATTGGTACGAGTTGACCTGTATCGGTATGCGTAAGGCAAATGAAATTCTAGTGAGCTCATTTGGTATCGGTACGCATGGGTGTACCGATACTCAATGGAGTACCGTATCGGTACCCACTAGGCAATCTGCCAAGAAATTACGTTTGGAGTTTGAAGGGCTTATAATTCAAGGACTAAGGCCCAATGAGCTTCTAATATGGTAAAATAAATAGTAAAACCGAGAAACGGAGATTTAAACCTCTAATATAAGTACAACATGTAATTAACTTGGCAAAGTCTTGGGTGGCTTTTTTGTAAAAATAACAATAGGAATCCTTGGTGGATCGAGTATATGTTGTATGTCACGTAAGGGCACATGGCTGATTGAGTCCTTTGATTGATGGGATCCGGATAACTAGTGAGAGAAAGAGTGTGTTGCAACGCCATGGTTGAAGATTTTTGAATGCATGATCCCAAGGCTTAGTGGTTCTGGGTCTCATTTTAAGATGCTTGATGAGAGATTTTGAGCATGAGTGTATGATCCCGAGGCTTAGTGGTACCAGGCCTCACTCAAAGTGTATGATCTCGAGGCTTAGTGGTATCGTGCCTCACTCCAGGTTTGTTGGTATGATACTTATGATTGCTATGTGATACTTTATGCATCTTTGTTGATTGTTAGGTGTTTAGGCAGCTAGAGGTAACATCAAACATTATTATATTATCATGTTATCATCTTTAGCTACATGCTTATATTTATGATTTGCATGATTGAGTGGAAAGGTATTCACTGAATTTCGTTAGCTCGACGTTCAGAATTATTGTTTCCTTTTGTAGGTTGGCGTGCATTGTTAGAGCACAACCGAAGTAGGATTTCAGCATCGACTTGTGCCCAAGTACAATACTTAGATTATATTGGATCATGTATCCGTAGGACCCTATGTTTGTATTGTAACTCTATTTTCGATTTTAATTCGTGAGTCGAATGATTTTAATTATGTATTTTTAAATAGAGCTCTCATGTAGTGTTTTGAAATACTTATTAGATTTCAACGTTTGAACTTAATGGATTTTATGAAAATGGTTGTGGTCGGGCTAAACCAGGTTGAAAATTTATGGTAGCGAGTTGGGCTTGAGGCCCAAATGTGACATTCAAGTCGAGGGTGTTACACACCCCTCTTCAACAAATTTATTTGCATAAATTCCTAGTTTAGTCACTCAATTATTGTCATGTTTTTATTTTAGTCATTCAACTACTAAAAATTTAATGGCTAAAAAGATAATAGACATGACGTGGTATGGTATAATAACACTTATACATTCTTTTAATTTGGTCATAATTTTAATTAATTATGCAACTTTAATCTCCCATATTTACAAGTTATATCAATTTGATCATAATACTAAAAATTAAAAATATATATATAGTTATAAAAATTAAAAAATATATACGAATTAAAAATAAAAATGAAATTTTCATCTTTCATTGAAACCACTGCTCTCGTATTTTGATTAAACTTTCTTCTTGGAGTTAAATAGTTCAGCAAAACATTTACCATTCTTAATGAATTGGAACAATTTGAAGAATGCCAAAAACTCTACTCAATACAAAAACCAATATACAAAAAATCAAAACGGCCAAAACTAGGGCTCGTCTCGTTGAGACGAATCCGATCGCGAGCCAGAGCTATTTGAGTTCGCCTTGGTTAAAACTTGGTTTAATTTAAACTCGATTGGACTTTACTCAAGCTTGAACTCATGTTGAGTTCTTAACGAGCCAAACTGAGCTATTCGATGCCCGACTCGAAAAGCTCGCGAGCTACTAAAAAATATAATATACTATTTTTTTTTATTTTTCAAAATTAAAGTGAAATAAAATAATAATAATAATAATAATAATAATTGTTGTTGTTGTTTTTTTTTGTTGAGTGAATTTATTTAATAACAACGACGAGGACGACGACAACAGCAACAATAACATCATCATCATCATCATCATCATTATTATTATTATTAAGGTAAAGTACACTAGTGGTCACTGAACTTTTAGGGCGCGTTCATTTTGGTCATCGAACTTTTAAAATTTTTATTGGGGTCACCCAACTTTTAGTTCGCTTTCATTTTGGTCCCTCATGTTAACTTTCGTTAAAACATGCTGACGTGACATGTTAACTTTCTTTCTTCCTCTATTTTCTTCTTCTTTCCTTGCTCAGTTTTTCCTCTATAATTGGTTGAGTGGATTAGAAACAAATCATGGTGCTTTCTTCTCTAAAAATTCCATTAAAACCATCATCACAATTGTTACAGCACTGAACCCTGATAATAACTTGGTATGTCACTTGCATCTGATTTGAAGGAATTTAATTAAGCACAATTTATTAATGACCACAACCATCCTTATTTCTTCATTTAACACGTACAATTTTTTAGGTGGTAAAAGTTCTCTCTACTTCTCCATATTCTGCTAATACCAAGTCCAGACTGTCAACTCCTCCATCATTAATAATGTTGAGGGGATAAATTGATGTGTAATTGGCCAAGAGGGGTGAATTGGCTTTTTGAAATTGGAAGGAGCAAATTGAAAAGATAAAAATTGAAGACAAGGCGATTTATAGTGGTTCAAGCTTCGAACAAGCTCTACATCCACTACCTTAGCTCCCACTAAGGATTATGAACCAATATCCACTAGATATTCTTCCCATTTTCTTGGCTTATGAGGAAACCTTTACAAATCGGTTAATCTTTCTACCCAAAGATTAACCAAGACTCTCTCTTTACAAAGAAGAAATGGCAAACTTAAAAGTATCTCTCACAAGATTGATTTGTTGCCCAAATTACAAACGAACTCTCCCCAAACTCGAAACAAATGTATACAATGAAGATTACAACAAGTGGGGTACAAGAATTTGACTCTTTAAGCTCAAGGGTTTGGATATGTGCTTGGATGTTGCAAATAGGTTCAATAATTGTTGTTGAGGCTTTCGAGGCTTGCTTTTATACCTTCTCATTGATTTCTAGCCGTTTGAGTGGTTTCCATCATAAATATAGTCGTTGGGCTGCATTTTTCCCGTAATAAATGCTCAACTACAACCAACCGTATCGATACGCGAGAGGCCGTACCGGTACGAACCTAAAAAATAGAAAGAGTCGTTGTGCAGGTAAAACAAAGAGCGTATCAATACACGGGAAAGTGTATCGGTACGATCTTAGAGTAAAACAAGGGGCGTATCGAAATAGGAAAGGCCGTATTGATACAATTTTGCTTACTTGGGCTACTGTCTGAACTTGTATCGGTACGCTTTGAAGGTGTACCGACATGGGTTAACTGATTTTCAAAATCACATGTTCCCAATAATCGACAAGGCAACATTTGAATCATAAATGAAAATATTTGAAAGATCTCAACAACCGTATTGATATGCAAGTAGCTGTATTGGTACGATGTTATTAAATCTTAAACCTAGTATGAAAGCCGTACCGATACGGATTGCACCATATCGAAATGTCTGAGTAAAAACCTTAGCCCATATAAAGGTCGTATCGATACGGAATGAACCGTATCGAAACACTTTCTTAAAGTGGTCTTTTAATTTAAGCTTGTATCGAAACGCTCGAAGGTGTATCAATACGTCTGGGCGTAAAAGTTGAGTTGGGCTTTAAAAACACTTAGAAAAAATTATGGGGTTTAAGTTTTTTAATTTAAATGATTTTGTACTTGAAAAATTCTTGTCAATTGTGAGTTTTTGAGATACTTAAAAATTTATTTTCTTTTACAAATAGGTCCTTAAACAATTTGTTTTATCAAAATCAAACTTTGGTTTTACAATCTCCCCCATTTTTGATATAACAAAACCAAGTTAAAATTTTTAAGTCTTTTTGAAAAACTCCCCCTTACTTTAAGATAGATTTTTAAAAATGTTTTTGAAAATTTAAGCTCTTTCTTATCCCTCTTTTTGTTAGATCAAAATCAATGATAATAAAGGATATAAACAATAAATATAACAATAAAGCATAATTCAAAGCAACATAATTATCATTGAAAGTTCAAAGAAACATAATCTAAATCTAACTTAAAACTTAAAAACAAACTGAAATCAAAGCATAGGTTCTTAGAGGAAATAACATAGGTGCATAAAATAAAGATCCTAATATGACATGTATGCAATGCAATGAATGTCTATAGAGCATCCTCATCATCCTCGTCCTTTTGATCTTCATCTTCGTCATGGGTTTGAGTAGCCTAAGATTGTCTCCATTCCCCATGGAAAGTCGTGAGAGATATGTCCATCGAACATTGTTGGCTTTCAATTGCTTGAACTAAGTTCTCTGAGGAAGTGAATCAAGTATCAATGGCCACAAACCCTTTATTCATGGTTGTATTCAATGAGGTTATAGACGTGTTCAATGTAGTGAATTGCTCATTGAGATAAGCCATGAGAGCATCCATAGCCGGTGGAGCTATCGGAGCTTGAGGAGGGCTTGAGGAAGAGCTTCCGGTACTTCGGGAATTGCATCACGTGGAAGCTCGACGAGACATAGCCACTCACCATTGAAATAGTGAAACTTTGCATGAACAAGAGAGCACTCATCAATAGGATCGGTAAGAGACTCGGGAAAGTCTTGCGAGAAATAGATCTCCAATTGTGTAAACAAGTAACTCAATGTTGTCCCATAAGTGAAGGATGAAACTAGAGAGGTGTGGCGATGTTGGATGAGGTAAACTAGCTCCGCGAACATTATTTGAGAAAGATTAGGCTGCTTCTCTTCACGAAAACTTCTAATCCAAAAGTCGTCCACTTGTCGAGTAGTGGAAAACTTTCCACCGGATGGCTGAAACCACCAAGTGATCATTAAGTGTAAGATGCGATAGTGAGCATAAAGAACAGTGATAGAACCGCCAAAAACATGTCCCATAGAGTTTTCATCGTCTATTCCCTCATCTTCTATCCCAAAAACATTGACTAGGGTTTGAACATCAATGCCAAATTTCTTCCCCATTAAGAATGACTCAATAGCAATGACCTTAGAACGGTCTTTGGTAGGGATACATCGGGCATTAGCAAAGAAAATCAAAACAAGGTTACGGTATAAAATCCCGGGGATAGTCAAAAATTGAATAAAATCTAATGTCTCAAAAGATGAAGATATATAAACTTGAAATGTTCAGAATTTAAAAATGGAATAGATGTTACTCTTTCGCGGCGAATTTTGTAGTTTTGATATTACTTGAAGTGATTTAAAGTCGCTGGGGTAGTAAAGCTCTTTTGATAAATAACACTAAGGTTGGGACGAGCCGCATTGTCTTCGTTTGAAGACTCACCAACCTCGGTTTCTCTAGCTCTCTTTCTCAGTGCCATAGATAATCTGAAAAACAATTTTAAGGCACAAAACAATGTATGCATAAATCATCATATTCGATCCAATATTCAATCCAATAATTCAAGGTATTGTTTAAAATAATTAAAAAACATATAGAAGTATAAAATAAAATTTTCGTAAGAAGAATTTTGAAAAATAGATTAAAAAATTATACGGTAAATTTTTATATTCGAATCAAAATTTTCAGATTTTTGAAGTTTTTTTACAGAAACTTGAAGAACTATAGTATGTATATGTTTAAAACACAAAAAATAAGTAAAAACAGTATAGAAATCAAAACAAAATTAAAAAGAAAAAGAAGAAAGTTTTATACCTTGAAGTTAGGATTATGGATGAATGAGGATGAAGCAATGCACCAAATTGATGAGAGAGCAAGGATTTGTTTTGAAGAGTAAAAATCCTCAAATAATTTGAAGAGTTGTGTGAGAAATCAAGATGATTTGATAGGCTTTTATAGATGAGAAATTAGGGTTTTTGGGAGAAAAAGGTATTTGAATTTAATGTAAAGTTAAAAACCCATTTAAAGACATATTTAAGGACTCAACTGTACCGATACAGGTGTGATGAAACACCAGTATCATTTTGATACAGACTCAACTGTATCAAAACCTGTTCTTGAACCCGTATCGATACGGTCGACCCGTATCGGTACACTTGTGCTGAGAAATGCAATCTGGGTTGAGACACGAATGGTGTATCGAAATACCTTCACCCGTTTCGATACGGATAACCCAGAAAAGGCATTTTGGGCCACAAGTTGCTCAAAAATTCAATTTTATTCAAACCGAAATGTATGCTGATGATAGGTGAACAACATATATGGTCTAACATGGATACATACTCCCCCTAACAACAAGCATAGATGCAGGAAGAAGAAAAATCATACATGCATAACAATCAATTGAATTCAAGCAAATTGTTGACCTTAAAGGGCTCTAAAGGGTCAAGAGAGGCTGGTTAAACCTAACTCTCTCCTAAGAGTCCAAAATCGATTTTTATCTAAAGGTTTAGTAAATATATCTGCTAATTGGTGTAAGGTGTCAACATACTCTAGAACTATATCATTTTAAGACATGACCTCTAATGAAATGATGTCTAATTTCTATGTGTTTGGTTCTAGAATGTTGGATGGGATTCTTAGTGAGACAAATGGCACTAGTGTTGTCACACGTAAGGGGTATGGTACCTACATCGACTCCATAATCTAAGAGTTGTTACTTCATCCAAAGGACTTGAGTACAACAACTCTCGGCCGATATATACTCCACTTCGGTGGTAGATAAAGCTACACTATTCTGTTTCTTAGAGACCAAGACATGAGCATACTACCTAAGAATTGGCAAGTTCCAGAGGTACTCTTTATATCTATCTTACATTCCCCATAATCTGTATCCAAAAAAGCACGAAGATCAAAGGAGGAATCTCTAGGATACAAAAGACCTAAACTAGGGTGTATCTCTAAGGTATCTAAAGATTCTCTTAATGGCTATAAGGTGTGATTCTCTAGGGCTAGCTTGAAACCTAGCACACAAGCAAACACTAAACATAATATCGGGTCTACTTGCGGTAAGGCAAAGCAAGAAGCTAATCATGGAAGATAAAGCTTAGAATCGACACAATTACCTCCTTCATCTTTGTCAAGCTTTATGGATGAGCTCATTGGTGTGGCTTGAGGCTTCACATTCTCCAAGCCAAACTTCTTGATCATGTCTTTTATATACTTTGCTTGATTGATGATGGTGCCATCATTCCTTTGCTTGATTTGGAGCCCCAAGAAAAATGAAAGCTCCCCCATCATGCTCATCTCAAATTCACCTTGTATTAGCTTAGAAAACTCTTGACAAAACAATTCATTAGTAGAACCGAAAATAATATCGTCTATATAAATTTGAAATACTAAGATGTCTTTGCCATATATTTTAATGAAAAGTGTAGTGTCCACCTTACCTTTTTCAAAACCTTTTTCAATCAAAAAGTTTGAAAGCCTTTCATACCAAGCTCTTGGAGCTTGTTTCAAACCATATAAAGCTTTAGTGAGTTTGAAAACATGATTTGGAAATTTTGGATCCTCAAAACCCGGTGATTGTTCTACATACAATTATTCATTTATAAAACCATTTAGAAAAGCACTTTTGATGTCCATTTGAAAAAGCTTGAACTCATGAAAGCATGCAAATGTAAGAAGCATCCTAATTGCTTCCATTCTAGCTACGAGTGCATATGTTTCATCAAAATAAATTCCCTCTTCTTGAGTGTAACCTTAAGCAACAAGTCTAGCCTTGTTTCTCACTATGTTACCACTCTCATCTAGCTTGTTTCTAAAATCCCATTTAGTTCCTATAGTAGATTTATTACTAGGCCTATCAACTAATGTCCATACTTTACTCCTCTCAAATTGATTAAGTTCTTCTTGCATGACCAATATCCAAAAATCACCTTTTAATGCTTCTTTGATATTTTTAGGCTCAATTCATGAAATGAATGCAACATTATTCATTAATCTAAGAGAGGATCTAGTAGTTACCCCCTTGGATGAATGACCCAAGATTTCACCATCTTTGACATAGTTGAGTTCCCTTGGGTAGCTCACTTCTTTTTCCTAAAGATTCATGTCCTTCAAGGCTTTTATGGGAGGAACTTGTTCTTCTTCTTCTTTGGTTGGCACCTCATCCTCATTTGATGATTGTCAACCATCATTGGCTTCAATAATCCCTACATCAACATCATCACAAGAATCCTTCCTCGGAAGGAGGTTATCATCGAAAACCACATGTATAGACTCTTCTACAACTAAGGTTCTTTTGTTAAAAACTTGATAGGCTTTAGAATTTAAAGAGTAACCTAAGAAAATAGCTTCATCACTTTTTGCATCAAATTTACCTAAATGATCTTTTCCATTATTTAAAACAAAACACTTGCATCCAAAAGGATGAAAATAGCTAATGTTAGGCTTTTTATTTTAAAATCTCATAAGGAGTTTTCTTTAAAATTGGCCTAATCGTTACTTGGTTAATAATGTAACAAGCGGTGTTTGTGGCTTCTGCCCAAAAATACTTAGGTAAATTGTTTTCACAAAGCATGGTTCTAGCCATTTCTTCTAAAGTAAGGTTTTTCCTCTCAACTACCCATTTTTTGAGGAGTGCGAGGTGAGGAAAAATAATGGCTAATATCATTAGAGCTGTAAAAATCCTCAAAATTAAGTTTTTGAAATGTTGTTCCATGGTCACTTCTAATATGTGAAATGTTTTGACCAAGGTCATTTTGAGTGATTTTTGAAAACGTGATAAATATTTCTAAAGCCTCATCTTTAGTACTTAAAAAGAGAACCCCAAGTGTATCTAGAGAAGTCATCTATTAAGACATATGCATATGATTTTCCACCCAAGCTAGTAGTTCTAATTGGCCCAAAAAGATCCATATGGATCAATTGTAATACCCTACTAGTTGAAACATCATTAATGGATTTAAAAGAGACACATTTTTGTTTTCCCTTAGCACAAGCATCACAAATTTTATCTAAAGAAAATTTTAGCTTAGGTAAACCTCTTACTAGATTTTGGGAAACTAATTTCTCTAAAACACTTATGATAGCATGCCCTAGTTTCCTATGCCATAACCATGCATCATTTTCATCTTTAGCAACCAAACATGCTTGGGATGTATGAATGTCATCTAAATGCACCATGTAAATGTTACATATGCGATGACCAATGAGCATTATCTTATTTGATTTAATGTCCAAAATTTTGCAACCATTAACATCAAAAAGAACATTAAAACCCTTATCACATAATTGAATAATGCTCAACAAGTTATGTTTTAGACCATTGGCATATAAAACATGTTCAATGAGTATAGAAGAGAGATTACCAATGGAACCAATACCCTCAATGTGGCCTTTGGAGTTGTCACCAAATGTCACCACTCCACCACTCTTTGGCTTTAGCTCCATGAATCTACTCTTGTCTCCGGTCATGTGTCTTGAGCATCCACTATCAAGGTACCATGTGTTTTGACTTGAAGCTTTGGCCTTGTAGCAATGCTCCCCCTACAAACAAAGAATTAAATCTTGGTTTTTGGTACCTAAATCATTTTGGGTCCATGTTGCGCGTAATAAGTGCTACGCAATTGTGCAAGTATACACGTTGCAAGTTATAGTATAAAAGATATCGTCTCCACAGGGATTGGTGCCACTTCAAGAATCTAGTCTCTTGCACTGTAAAAAATAGTAAAAACACAAATAAAGGATTATAGGAGTTTTAACTAATAACTAATCTAGAAAGCAAATAAGTAAAAGGCGATGTAATTAAATGAGAGAGATAGGCCAAGTTATCGTGAGTTGAGGTGTGATAGCCGATTGGATCATCTTGGTAAAAGAGTGCACGGGCAACTCAGTGGTTTCTTCTTATCCCTAAGTCAAAACTCTAGCTACTTGTGCATGCCTTGATAATACATCCCTGCGTGAATCAAGGGTGAACAACAACCAATCTTGTGCTCCTCTTAGCCGTTGAAATCCTTAACTTATTCCTAAGCTGGATTAATCTTCACCATCAATAGATTGAATAAAGATCATATTCATTCGTTTCTTGAATCTAACTCTCCCGATATTAGATAAATAGATGAAGTTACGAGATCCTTTCCCAATTCACTCGCAAACAAGAATAAGAACCAAGAATGAATAAACCTTGAATAGAAAAGTGCAAACTCTTATTACCTAAACAAAATCCAATAGTTTCTCACAACCACAAAACACAATAACCATAGCCAAATAGATTTAGTTCATGGCTAGGTTCCAAAGAAACACAAGATAAATAATCCCTAGCATGAACCTAATTGAACAAGAAAGAAAAAGATGAAGAATGAAGCTTGTCGAAAATTCTCTCCTCTTGCTCTCTTCCTCAAGTTGACGATATGGCCTCTAATTTATAGGGCTAGGTCAAAGTCCTTCTTTGAGGAGGAAGTTAAGTTGGAATTAAATCATCTTTAAAGAATATAATTCTTTATTATAATTATATTCCTTCTAGAAATTCTCCTATCTTCTTGGAATTTAATTCTTCTTTAATCTCTTCATGGAAATCAAATTCCTTTGGGATTTAGCTTTGCTCCACGTCATCTTGGGCTTGTCTAGTCATCAATTTCGACTACCATATCACCTTGTTCTTTGTCGACAATTGCCCTGGCAACTGGCTCGACGTCTCCTTCATGCATTGCCCTGGCAACTAGCTCGGCATCTCCTTCATGTATTGCCCTGACAACTAGCTCTAGCCTTGCTTTGGCAAGTGATCCTGTACATACACATAAAACACACCAAAGCAGCATCTTTTCCCACAAAAACTACCAAGTTATGTAATCAAGCTCAACGATGGAAGGAAACATGGATTAATGCATGAATGGCTAATTATGCAACTAATATGAGACTAAGTCTAACAATAATATGAGTAAAAAGGGTAAGAAAAACAGTAATTTTGAACACTTATCACATCCCCAAACTCGAACTATTGCTTGTCCTCAAGCAATGCAAACTAATAATTACCTGCCAAGACTTCAATTTTCACAAACTTAGCTTTGAACTTGATTTCAATTCTCAGAACCAGGGCACAAAGTATGATTGGCTTTTCATTTTTCGAAAAACTTAGGAGTTACTCGAAATCAAACTATAATGCTTGTGAGTGTGTGCGGAGTTGTGTGCAAGTTGATTTTTTTATTCTATGCAAACAAGAGGTTTTCAAATTACTTCATTGGGTTCTTTTTAACATGTTTTAACTAGAGCCAGTTTTGGGCACCTCTAGTGATCAATTTTAGTTTTATTCGACTAGATCCGGTTTCGGGCACCTCTAGCGATCAATTTTTTTTAGCACATACTAGAGCCAGTTTCGGGCACCTCTAGTGATCAATTTTTTTAGCACATGCTAGAGCCAATTTCGGGCACCTCTAGCATTCATCCAATTTTTATTATAATCCCCCAATTTGTTAATTATCAACCTAAGTTCACTAGAATTCCTTAAATCAATCAAACCACAATAGTGTTTCATCAAATTTAGCATCATAGTAAAATTCTATGTTTTTCCATGGTTACCCTAGAATAAAAATTCTATCAATTAACTGCATTGGCAAAGTCATCATCGGATATTCATCAAATCTAAGTAATTATTGTTCCAACTAAAGGCATGGCAAGCAATTTATGTATCCTAAATGTAATACTTAAGATGAATGTAACTAAACATGGTAACTACTAATAACAATCCCCCCAAACTCGAGTGAGGCATTGTCCTCAATGCATGCATTAAAGGAAAAATAAAAATAACGAAAAATAAAATGCATACGAGGACTTACTCCGAGAGTTCATCATCATGGATGATTAGTTTCCTTTTGGTCGGTGTCTTGATTCTCTTGCTTGAACGTGATGGTTGTTTCCTTGTTGCCGGTGGTGGAATCGATCCTCATACGAGGTTGTCCTCATCGTCCTCTTCATTAGTGTCATTGGCTTTTCGCTTGGAGGATTCAATTGATGCGGTCTTTGTTAGTGCAATGGAGGACACGTCTCAATCTGAAAAATAAGAAAATGATTCCGTAGGAGTTGATTCGGGCATAGGTGCTTTACCTTTGGCTTTTGTAGTGGTTGCCGGGATATTTTTAGCTTTGGTTGCTGTGGTATCTTCAGGGTTGGTTGTCGGGGCATCTGCTTGTGCAGGCACGACATAGGTTATCGTGGCATCATCTGTTGTGGTTGCCGTGGCGACTGCTTCATTGGTTGCTGGGGCAAGGATCTCGGCAGGAAAGATTGGGAACAGTACGCGATTGTCTAGGCACTTTTCTAGGAAGACTTGGGTGATGGCATTGTTGTGCTCCTTCATGTACCGCATGAACATTATTTGCCGGTCTTCAATTTGCCTTAGGTGGCTCACTAATGGTTGCAAGAGTGCTTCAAAGTGTCCCGGGGTTGATGGCCGAGTTGCCCGGGCGTTAGGTGCTTGGGCATTAGGGATTGTTGGGGCGGCAGGAGTTGCCACGGCAATTGGAGGCCTTGAAGATTTTCCCGGTGCCTCCCCCATTAGCTTTCAGATTTGTGCTTGATTCCAATCGGACTTTGGTAGGGCCTTTTCATCGGTGGACTCACTTGGGACATGCATCTCCTTGCAAAGATTAGAAATTAAGCAAGGGAAGAAAAGAGAACCCTTATCTTTTAAGCTACATACAAAAATCTCATCACAAATAATTTTACCAATGTTAATGATGCGATTATGCAAAATAGAATGTATGAGCAAAAGACGTGGTATATCAATGACAGTATTGTGTGTGGTGGGCATTAAAGAAGTTTTAACAAACTTATTCCATAGTTTTGCCTCAGGTTTAAGCCGAAGGCGATTTACCGTGCCCTTGTATTTACCATCGTTCCAATGAGTTCCCGGTTGAGTGAGTTCTTGAAACACCTTGTCGAGTTGCTTGGGCGTGATTTGATCAACGAAGGCTTGATGCTCGTCCTTCTCAATGTAAAGCCCGTAAAAGGTGTTAACGTTTTCGGGGCTTATGAGTATGGCCTTGTCACGAACAAAAACATAAGGATTATCCGGGTTAGGTGAGTGAGCATAGAATTCTCTTACCCATGAGATGTTGCCCGGTTCCGATTGATGGCAAAAGATTTGCCACTTTTGATGTGCAATCCTCTCGAAGATGAATGGTTCAAGGCCGAAATCTTGATGAGAGTTGGAGTCTTCAAAGCCTTGTTCTTCATAAAACTTCCGGCTTTCAAACTTGGAGTGAAATCATTCTTGAACCACCGGTGTAGCAAACTTCTTGTATCTTGGTTCTTTGGAGGAACTTGGATGAACCAAAAATTTAATTTTGGATGCCATGGATGATCTTGGTTGTGAGTTTTGTAAAAATAAAGAAAATAAAAGAAACTAAAGATTTACAAGATAAAAAGTAGGAATAGGTTAAGGGTGATGGGTTTTATAGAAAAGATAGGTGGTAAATATGGTGGGTAGGATTAGGGGAAGACGAAAAAAGGGTTTTGGTTTAGGGGAAGGGTGACGGCAAGGGGGTTTAATTAGGGCAAGTTGGAGGCTTTATATAAGCCTTAGATTCAGCCCATTAATTTCCTTGTTGGAGGCTTTATATAAGCCTTGGATTAAAATTCCTCTTTATCCTGAACTCTTTTCCTACAATTCAAAGACAAATCAAATAAGGATTAAAATTAAAGATAAACTAATAAAAGAAAATAAATAAAGATGTGTAAAGGGATTCTTAAACTTAAAGAAAGATAGAAGAAAATAAATCTATCCTAAAAAAAACAAATAATCGAAAGTAATAAAAAAAATAAATAGTTTGACAAAATTAAAATAAAAATAATAAAATAAAATAAAAAATAAAAAAATCGAAAAGAGAGCATGCTCATGCATCTCCTAAGGTGACCACTTCTTTGTTACGTTCCACATGGGCACCATTGTAGTGTTTCAATCTTTGTCCATTAACTTTGAATTCATGTTTGTCAGTGATGGACTTGATTATCACGGCACCATGGGAGAATGGTTTGACAACTTCGAATGGTCCCGACCATCTTGATTTCAGCTTTCCCGGGAAAAGTTTTAGCCGAGAATTGAATAAAAGAACTAGTTGCTCTGGCGTAAATTGTCGTGGCAATAATTTCTTGTCATGCCATTGCTTTGTTTTCTCCTTGTAGATTCGTGCATTGTTATAGGCGAGTACACGGAATTCTTCTATCTCATTGAGGTCCAACAAACGCTTTTGTCCAGCACTTTCCCAATCCATATTCACGGTCTTGATTGCCCAATATGCCTTGTGTTCGATTTCCACCGGTAGATAGCATGTTTTGCCATAGACAAGTCGGAAGGGGGACATACCTAAGGGTGTTTTGAATGCAGTGTGATATGCCCAAAGTGCGTCATCTAGTCTTAATGACCAATCCTTCCTAGAGGGATTTACAACTTTCTCGAGTATACCCTTCAATTCCCGGTTGGAAATTTCTGCTTGCCCGTTGGTTTGTGGGTGATATGTCGTGGCGATCTTGTGTGATACGCTGAAGCGTTGCAACATCTTGGCAATAAGTCTGTTGTCAAAATGCTTGCCTTCGTCACTGATAATTGCTCTCGGCATCCCAAACCGTGTAAATAGGTTTTTCTGCAAGAATCGTTGCACGGTCTTGGAATCGTTGTTGGGAACTGCAGCTGCCTCTACCTATTTAGACACGTAGTCGACGACAAGTAGAATGTAGAGGTTGCCGAATGAAGATGGGAATGGTCCCATAAAATCGATCCCCTATACATCAAACAATTCCACCTCGATGATGTTCTGGAGCGGCATCTCATGTCGTCTAGAGATATTGCCCGTCCTCTGGCAACGATCACATTGCTTGTAAAAGTCTTGGGCATCTTTGTACAATGTTGGCCAATACAAACCGGATTGCAAAAATTTGGCCGCGGTACGAGTTCCTCCAAAATGTCCTCTATAGGGTGAAGAATGGCATTGCCAGAGTACATTCTGTTGCTTTTCTTCAAGGACACATTAGCGTATAACCTGATCTGCACAATGTTTAAACAAAAGAGGCTCCTCCCAAAAGTAATGCTTAGCATCATGGCGGAACCGCTTCTTCCCTTGGTGAGTAAGGCTATAAGGTAAAATACCACAAACAAGGAAATTAACTAAATCCACGTAGCAGGGTATTACCGAGGCATGTACTGCCTTGGCGACTGCTCCCAAAATTGCCGAGGTGTGCGTGTCCATGGTTGCCGAGGCGTCGAGGGTTGCTGAGGCATGCGCGTCCATGGTTGCAGAGGCAACTAAAAGTTGTTCATCCGGGAATGCATCACATTTCTCTAGATCCGCATCCTCCTCCCTATTGCGTTCTAAACGTGATAAGTGATCAGCCACTTGATTTTCTGTTCCTTTCCTGTCCTTAATTTCAATATCAAATTCTTGTAAAAGTAATATCCAACAAATCAAACGAGGTTTGGCATCCTTTTTAGCAAATAGATATTTGATTGCCGAATGGTCCGTATGAACAATTACCTTTGTACCAATCAAATAGGATCAGAACTTGTCAAATGCGAAAACTACAGCTAGTAACTATTTCTCTGTTGTTGTGTAATTCACTTGAGCACTATTAAGAGTTTTACTAGCGTAGTATATCACATGGAAGGTCTTACATGTGCGTTGGCCTAGGACTGCTCCTACCGCGAAATCACTTGCATCACACATGAGCTCAAAAGGTAGCGTCCAATCTGGTGGAACGACAATGGGTGCTGAGGCAAGCCTTTTCTTTAGGGTTTCGAATGCTTGGGGTGCAAGAATCATCAAAATCGAAGACTTTATCCTGTTCAAGCAAATTGCATAAGGGTTTAGTGATTTTAGAAAAATTATGAATGAACCTCCTGTAAAACCTGCATGTCCAAGAAAACTTCGAATTCCTTTAACCAAACTTGGTGGGGGTAATCTCTCGGTCACGTCCACCTCGGTTTTGTCTACTTCAATTCCCTTGGATGAAATATTGTGGCCGAGCACTATTCCTTCATCTACCATAAAATGACATTTCTCCCAATTGAGGACTAAATTAGTTTCTTCACATCTTGCCAGCACCCTCTCTAAATTGCCGAGACGGCTGTCGAAGTCATTACCAAAAATAGAAAAATCATCCATGAAGATCTCAAGGAAGTCTTCGACCATGTCTAAAAAGAGTGCCATCATGCATCTTTGGAAGGTTGTCGGGGCGTTACACAATCCGAACGGCATCCTTCGGAAAGTATAAGTATCGTATGGGCATGTGAAGGTTGTCTTTTCTTGATCTTCTGGTGTTATGGCAATTTGATTGTAACCTGAATAACCATCAAGAAAACAATAAAAGGGTTTACCTGCAAGATGGTCAAGCATTTGATCAATAAAGGGTAATGGGAAGTGATCTTTCCTAGTGGTTTTGTTTAGCTTTCGGTATTCCATACAAACCCTCCAACCGGTCACAGTCCTGGTTGGAATGAGTTCATTGTTTTCATTACTTACCACTGTTATACCTCCCTTTTTCGGTACACATTGTACCGGACTTACCCATGTACTATTAGAGATAGGGTATATAATGCCGGTGTCAAGCCACTTGATGATTTCTTTCATTACAACCCCTTTCATGGCATGATTCAGTCTCCTCTGGGCTTCAATTGAAGGTTTGTGATCATCCTCCAACAAAATCTTGTGCATGCACGCTGCCAGGCTAATTCCCTTCAAGTCGACAATTGTCCATCCTATTGCCTTTTTGTGTAGCTTCAACATTTTGATCAGCTTCTTTTCCTGCTCAGGCTGCAACTTAGAAGAAATAATTACAGGCAATTTATTATCGGTTCCTAAGTATGCATATTTTAGTTGCTCTAGCAATTGTTTCAACTCAAGAATCGGTGGTTATTCAATAGAGGGTTTTTCGAGCTTACCTTCCTTACCTGAGTAATCTAGTGGTTCAAAGTATGTACATGGTCAATTGACTAGCCAATTTGCCTCTTCTTGTTGTTCCTCATCGACCGGTTCTTCATACTCCTCAGGTTCCTCTTGATCGGCAATGTAGTTGCCGAGGCAACTAAATTCCTTATCGAAGTTAAACTCTGCCGTGGCATGAAGAAGTTGGTATTCTTCTGGATCATCGGCATGCCTTAGTGTTTGGAACACATTTAGTTTAACTTGTTGGTCATTTACCCTCATTGTGAGTTCTCCTTTTTCAACATCGATCAAGGTTCTCCCTGTTGCTAGGAATGGTCTCCCGAGAATGATAGGTGCATGTTCATCTACTTCACAATCCAAAACAATAAAGTCAGCAGGAAAAATAAATTTATCAACTTTTGCCAGTATGTCCTCGATTTTTCCCTCTAGATGCACATAGGATCTGTCGGCTAGCTGTAGCATAACTGTTGTAGGTCTTGCCTTCCCGATTCCTAGTTTCTGGAAAACCGATTTAGGCATCAAGTTTATGCTAGCCCCAAGGTCGCATAATGATTTCCCGACATAGTGGTTTCCAATGGAACAGGGTATTGTGAAACTTTCGGGATCCTTCAACTTGGGTGGCATATGATTGTGCAACATTGCCATGCATCCCTCTGTTGCGGCAACTGTTTCAAACTCTCCTAGCCTTGTTCTCTTGGACACAATGTCTTTAAGAAACTTGGCATAGTTTGGTATTAGTTCAACTGCTTCCACCAATGGCAAGTTGATGTGGACTTGCTTTAGGATATCAAAAAACTTCTTGAATTGATATTCTTGCTTTTGTTTCAACCTTTGTGGGAATGGTGGTGGAAGTCGGATATCTTCGATCCTTTCATTGGTTTGGAACCTGATTGACGGTATTGCCGGGACAACTAGAGTTGCCGAGGCATTATCAATTGGGGTTGCCGAGGTATGCTTATCACAAGTTATCGAAGCATCCTTATCGTCAGTTGCTGAAGCATGCTTATTGCCGGTTGCCGCGGCAATTCCTGGTTCAGCATCTGAGGCTTTGCCGCTAGGTTCGTCTTGATCTTTTTGTGGAGTTTTATTTGATGAGCGGGCTTGAGCCTCTCTAAGTTGTTGGCCACTTCTAGTGGTGATCACCTTACATTGCTCATGGCCAGTTCCTCGTACGACTTCAGTATCGCTAGGTAAACCTCCTTGCAGTCTAGTATTCAGATTTTGAGCAAACTGTCCAACTTGATTTTCCAATGATTTGATTGTCGCCTCTTGGTTTTGCAATCTCATCTCGGTCCTGTTAATAAAAGCATCAGTTCTTTTTATGAAGTTACTATTCTCAGCCATATAAGATTCAGTTTTCATCATAAAAGCATTTAGAGAATTTTCCAAAGAACTAGATGTTGTCGGTTGTTGCTGCGATAACTGTTACCGTGGCATTTTCTGCTGGAATCCCGATGCTTGTACATTCTGATTGTTCTGGTTTAGAGTATTGTTGGGATTACTCCATGAAAAATTCAGGTGCTTCTTCCAAGCTGGATTGTATGTATTGGACATCACATTGTTGTTTCGATTGTAATTCCCCACATAGAAGCTGGATTCCGGATTCTGCATACATTCAGAAGAATCATGGTTATCACCACATAACTCACAAAAAGAATCCATTACCTTGACCTCATGTGTGTTGTTTGGTTTTTGCATGTTCTGGACCATCTTGGTTAAAGTGGCCAATTGTGCCGAAATTGAATCTGATGATCCTAGTTCATGTATTGTGGCTTGGCATCTAACTCCTCCTCTTCTAGTAGAGGGGAATTGATAATCATTCTTGGCCAACCTGTTTAGAATTTGCATTGCTTCCTCTAGCGACTTATCTAGGAGTATGCCGTTTGCCGAGGCATCTAGCATCATCCTTGTTGGTGTATTCACGGCGTTGTAAAACATTGTTACTTGAGTCCACACCGGGAATCCGTGTAGGGGGCATTTGTGTAGAAGTTCTCTATATCGCTCCCAAGCCTCGTACATGGATTCATCATCTGCCTGCCGAAAAGAAGTAATGTCGTTACAAAGCTTACCAGTCAAATTTGTAGGATTAAACCGAGCAAGGAAATCACGACAAAGATCGGTCCAAGATCCTATTGATCCTACAGGAATGCTATTCAACCATACTTTCGCCCTATCCCTTAGTGAATAGGGGAATAATCTTAATCGTAAGACATTGGGGGTGACTCCGTGTATTTTGAACGAGTTGAAAATCTTGAGAAAGATTTAAGATGTTGCCGTGCATCTTCAGTTGCTGAGCTGCCAAATTGACCAATTGTGTTGATCATATTAAACATTACCGGTTTCAACTCAAAGTGGTCAGCTTCAATTTCAGGTGCGACAACTCCTGGATTAAGTCCATCAAGATCTTCTTCAAGATAGTCTCGAATAATTCTATTTCGTGCAAGAATCACTCCTCATCCTACTAGAACATCTTGATTCATATTGCCGTCTTGATTAGCCATTGCTACTCTTATCCTTCGTCTAAGTCTTTGTAAGGTTCGTTCGATTTCTGGATCAAAGGGATATTCTGGTGTAATCGGTCTCGCCCTCGTCATATACCAATGCAAAACCAAAGTTTGTTAGCCCTTTGAATCTTAAACAAGAAAAGTAAAGAGAAAGTACAAGAAAATAAAAACAAACTCGCTATTGCCAATCCCGACAACGACGCCAAAAACTTGTTGCGCGCAATAAGTGCTACGCAATTGTGGAAGTATACACGTTGCAAGTTATAGTATAAAAGATACCGTCTCCACAGGGATTGGTGCCACTTCAAGAATCTAGTCTCTTGCACTGTAAAAAATAGTAAAAACACAAATAAAGGATTATAGGAGTTTTAACTAATAACTAATCTATAAAGCAAATAAGTAAAAGGCGATGTAATTAAATGAGAGAGATACGTCAGGTTATCGTGAGTTGAGGTGTGACAGCCGATTGGATCGTCTTGGTAAAAGAGTGCACGGGCAACTCAGTTGCCGTGGCAACTAGCACAACGGGGTTGCCTTGGCAACTAATCGATGGTTGCCTGGGCAACTAGTTGGGCAACTACTTGGGCGTCTGGGCAGCAACCTTCAAGGTTCGGCAGAGCGTTCTTCAATGGTTTCTTCTTATCCCTAAGTCGAAACTCTAGCTACTTGTGCATGCCTTGATAATACATCCCTGCGTGAATCAAGGGTGAACAACAACCAATCTTGCGCTCCTCTTAGCCGTTGAAATCCTTAACTTATTCCTAAGCCGGATTAATCTTCACCATCAATAGATTGAATAAAGATCATATTCATTCGTTTCTTGAATCTAACTCTCCAGATATTAGATAAATAGATGAAGTTACAAGATCCTTTCCTAATTCACTCGCAAACAAGAATAAGAACCAAGAATGAATAAACCTTGAATAGAAAAGTGCAAACTCTTATTACCTAAACAAAATCCAATAGTTTCTCACAACCACAAAACACAATAACCATAGCCAAATAGATTTAGTTCATGGCTAGGTTCCAAAGAAACACAAGATAAATAATCCCTAGCATGAACCTAATTGAACAAGAAAGAAAAAGATGAAGAATGAAGCTTGTCGAAATCTCCTTGCCCTAGATGCTTGTCAAAAATTCTCTCCTCTTGCTCTCTTCCTCAAGTTGACGATATGGCCTCTAATTTATAGGGCTAGGTCAAAGTCCTTCTTTGAGGAGGAAGTTAAGTTGGAATCAAATTATCTTTAAAGAATATAATTCTTTATTATAATTATATTCCTTCTAGAACTTCTCCTATCTTCTTGGAATTTAATTCTTCTTTATTTCTTCATGGAAATCAAATTCCTTCAAGATTTAGCTTTGCTCCACGTCATCTTGGGCTTGTCTAGTCATCAATTTTGATTACCATATCACCTTGTTCTTTGTCGACAATTGCCCTGGCAACTGGCTCGACGTCTCCTTCATGCATTGCCCTGGCAACTAGCTCGGCATCTCCTTCATGTATTGCCCTGACAACTAGCTCTAGCCTTGCTTTGGCAAGTGATCCTGTACATACACACAAAACACACCAAAGCAGCATCTTTTCACACAAAAACTACCAAGTTATGTAATCAAGCTCAACGATAGAAGGAAACATGGATTAATGCATGAATGGCTAATTATGCAACTAATATGAGCCTAAGTCTAACAATAATATGAGTAAAAAAGGGTCAGAAAAATAGTACTTTTGAACACTTATCAGTCCATATGAATTAGCTCCCAAATACTTGGTTCCCTTAGGAATCCAATATGCAATTGCATGAATGTCATTAGAAGCTACAAGTTCCTTAGGAACCCATACACTTCTAACTTTTTTACCTTTAGGGTACCTTTGAGAGCTTCTTTGTTTGTGGTTCGCAAAGTTTCTTTTCACATAATTGGTTTTAGAATATTGACCCTTTTTCAAAAGTAGTAGTACCAACTTTGTTCAAATAAGCTTTGAGTTCATTCACCACTTTGTGGTGATCATCTTGGACTTTGTAAAGAAGATTGTTTAAATCAATATTTTCATTTTGAAAATATTTTAGGTCATCTTGTAAAACCAAAATCTTATTTTCAAGTTTCTAGTTGGTTTTGGAAAGGGAATCATTTTGGGTTTTTAAATCAGAAATCATTTTCTTGTTTTTCAAAACTGATTCCTTATACTTCTCAACCAACTCATCGTAAACCTCTTGTAACTCATCATATGCTTCTTGAAGCTCATCAAAAGTGAAATCGAAAGTAGATGAGTTAGGGTTTACCTTAGGATCATCATCAAGAGCCATGAGGCAAAGGTTGCCACTTCTTTCTCCTATTTATCGGATGATGATTCCTCATTACTCCAAGTAGCAACATGGGCCTTGAGCTTCTTCTTCTTCTCGAAGCTCTTCTTCTTGAGTTGAAGGCAATCATATCTAATATGCACCGGCTTCTTGCACTCATAACAAATGAGTTAATCCTTCTCATCTTCTTTGTTCTTGTTCTTGAAGTCTCTTTTTCTTTGAAATTTTCTTCCTCAGTTGGACTTCATAAACCGAGAGAATATATTGGCTATCATAGACAATTCATCAAACTCATCCTCACTAGAGTTGCTTTCCTCTTGAGAAGCCTTGAGAGCAATTTCTTGCTTCTTCTTCTCTATCTCTTGCTTCTCCACTCTTTTCTCTTCTTTTTTTCTTCTTTTCCTTGCTTCATGATCTCATAAGTAAGGAAAGATCCCACCAATTCATCGAGCTTCAATTTCTTCAAATTCTTGGCCTCGATGATTGCGGTTCTCTTTCTATCCCATGATTCGGGAAGAGAGTAGGGAAGCTTTTGAACTAGCTTATCTTCGGGAATAATCTCACCGGAGCCCTTGAGACCATTTACTATAATGGAGAACCGACACTCTAATCGGGCTCTATCTTGAAGTTCTCGTAGCTCAAATTAAGGATTCCAATCTTGGTCTCCTTTACATTGTTGGTTCCTTCGTAGATGGTCTCTAGCTTGTCCCATACCTCCTTTGCACTTGTGCAAGATAACATCTTCGCATACATGTTAGGTCCAAGTGCACAAAATATGATGTGTAAGGCCTTGTCATTCACTTGTAGTCTTCTTCTATCTTTATCTGTCATCTCCACCTTTGCCTTCGGAATGAGTTTTCCTTCTTCATCTCTCTTCATGGGAATGCTTGGACCATCTTCTACTACATCCCAAAGGGTATAGACATTGGACTTGATGAAGAGCCTCATTCTATTCTTCCAATAAGGGTAGTTATCCCCATTGAAGAATGGTGGTTTGGTGATAGATTGTGACTCATACAAGTTCGGCATGGAAGTAGACATCATGGCTTTGATTTGTAGTCAATTGATCGTCTTTTAGGATCTCCTCTTGTGGATGTAAGTCCCTCAAAGAGTTTGGTTCTGATACCAATTATTGAGGGGATCAATCGATGTGTAATTGGCCAAAATAGGGTAAATTGGCTTTTTGAAATTGCAATGAGCAAATTGAAAAGATAAAAATTGAAGACGAGGCGATTTATAGTGGTTCAAGCTTCGAACAAGCTCTACATCCACTACCTTAACTCCCACTAAGGATTTTGAACCAATATCCACTAGATATTCTTCACCTTTTCTAGGCTTAGGAGGAAACCTTTACAAATCGATTAATCTTTCTACCCAAATATTAACCAAGACTCTCCCTTTACAAAGAAGAAGTGGCAAACTTAAAAGTATCTCTCACAAGATTGATTCATTTCCCAAATTACAAACGAACTCTCCCCAAACTTGAAAGAAATGTATACAATAAAGATTACAACAAGTGGGGTACAAGAATTTGAGTCTTTAAGCTCAAGGGTTTGGATATGTGCTTGGATGTTGAAAATAAGTTCAATAATTGTTGTTGAGGCTTTGAAGTTTTGCTTTTATACCTTCTCATTGATTTCTAGCTGTTTGGGTGGTTGCCATCATAAATATAGCCGTTGGGCTGCATTTTTCCCGCAGTAAATGCTCAACTACAGCCAACCGTATCGATATGCGATAGGCCGTATCGGTACGGACCTGAAAAATAGAAAGAGCCGTTGTGCAGGTAAAACAAAGAGCGTATCAATACACGGAAAAGCTTATCGGTATGATCTCAGTGTAAAAGAAGGGGCGTATTGAAACGGGCAAGGCCGTATCAATACAATTTTGCTCACTTGGGCTACTGTCTGAACCTGTATCGGTACGCTTGAAGGTGTATCGATACGGGTTAACTGATTTTCAAAATCCCATGTTCCCAATAACTGACAAGGCAACGTTCGAATCATAAATGAAAATATTTGAAAGATCTCAACAACCATATCGATATGCAAGTAGCTATATCGATACGATGTTCTTAAATCTTAAACCAGTATGAAGGCCATACCGAAACGGATGGCACCGTATCGAAACACCTGAGTAAAAACCTTAACCCATAAGAAGGTCTTATCGATACGGAATGAACTGTAGTTAAACACTTTCTTACAGTGGTATTTTAAGTTAAGCCTGTATCGAAACGCTCGAGGGCGTATCGATACGCCTGGGCGTAAAAGTTGAGTTTGGCTTTAAAAACACTTAGAAAAATTTACGGGGTTTAAGTTTTTGACTTTGAATGATTTTGTACTTGAAAAATCCTTGTCAATTATGAGTCTTTGAGATACTTAAAATTTATTTTTGTTTACAAATAGGTCCTTAAAAAATTTGTTATAGCAAAATCAAACTTTGGTTTTACAAATAAGCTGATGAACCTTTCCCCCCTCTTTAGGCCGGTATCAATGCACAGATTTTGATTACTGGCTCACCAAGTATGTTCAGCAATAAGTACGTGGTATAATAGCTTTTAACTAGTTCCTGTATTGATGAATTTTTATTTTGAATTTAATAGCATGTTTCTTGATGAACTATTTAAATGTTTTTAGATCTGGTTTGCAGAAGTCTAGGAGCCAAAAAAAGTTAATTAACTTCAACTCTCTAAACTACCTTTAAAATACGAGAAACTAATGGTTTTAATGAAATTTTTAAAGAAGAAAACACCATGATTTGTTTCTAATCCACTCAACCAATTATGGAGGAAAAACAGAGCAAGGAAAGAAAAGAAAATGGAGGAAGAAAGAAAGTGAACATGCCACGTCAGCGTTTTTTTAACAAAAGTTAACGGGAGTGACCAAGATGAAAGTGGACTAAAAGTTAGGTGACCCCAATGAAAATTTTAAAAGTTCTGTGACTAAAATGAACGTGCCCTAAAAATTCGGTGACCATTGGTGTACTTTACCCTTAATAATAATAATAATAATAATAATAATAATAATAATAATAATAATAATAATAGAACTGTAAATGAGATTAGACATATTGCGAGCTAATCGAGTTTGACTCGATCAAAGCTCTTAATGAGCTGAACCGAGCTCAACATTACTCGGACTCGACTAGGGATGTGCATTTTACCCGACCCGATCGATTCAAATTATTTTAATGAAAAAATCATGTCCGGGTCTTTATTAAGGGTGAAGTTGGGTCGGGTTTGGGTTTAGGGTAGAAAATATCTGACCCGACCCGACCTGGACCTAATTGTGTAATTTTCCCATAATTTCTTTAGGGATATTTATAATAATACCCCTATATATATTATAACTAGGTCCTTAAAATTTAATTTTTATTTACAATTTATTCCTTAAAATTATAATTTTTTATGATTAAATCCCTTAAAATTATTTTTTACAATTATGTCCCTAAAATTATTTTTTCCTATAAGCCGGGTCGGGTTTTGTGTATTATTTTCGGGTCGAATTTGGGTCGGATTTTTTAAAAAATACATTCAGGTCGGGTTCAAATTTATAGTATTTATTTTTGGGTCTAGTTCGAATGGGCCAATAACCCGACCCATGCTCATCCCTAGGCTCAACTATTCTAGTTTACACCCCTAGTCAAAACCCACGGTTGCCATCATTTGGGCTTTAAAGCTTTTGCATACGAAACTGGCGAAGACTAAAGCCCATTGATAATGCCCAAAAGCTCTTGTAATTATGGTTCAATACAGGGGTATTTCTATAATAGCAAAATAAAGTAACCGTTGCAAATCTACGCTCTTAAAAACGCCTATCCACATCGATTTTCAAAACACCAATAGATCGAATTACTTCAAAGAACAAAGAAAAGCCCAGAATCTGCAGATCGAAATCAAGAAAAATTTCAGATTAAAAGCGTTCCATTGATTGACTCATCAAAAACCCATTGTGAGTTTCGTTTTGTTTCTTGAACCCCCTTTCACAGTTTCTTTCTTCAGTGTTTGTTTATTTCCTTGATGAAATTTTAACTTTTTTCTTAAAAGAGAAATATTTTGTGTGATTGTGGTGGTAGAAAGAGATGAGAGTGTATCTTAATTGAAATTTTA
The DNA here is from genome assembly GCA_019671005.1 of Hibiscus mutabilis. Lineage (NCBI taxonomy): Eukaryota > Viridiplantae > Streptophyta > Magnoliopsida > Malvales > Malvaceae > Hibiscus > Hibiscus mutabilis. The sequence goes on from CM033727.1 coordinate 39,840,844, forward strand.
TTATTACATTTTAATTTTTACTCCCTTTTTTCAACTTAGGGTTGAAATGAAAAAAGGCTGGTGAAATATATCGAAATGGAAAATCATTAATTCGAAAAGTCTGTTTGGTTGATGAGAAATTCTGGTATTGAAGAGGAAAATTCAACATTGGCCCAGAAGTTTTCTATCGCGTTGTTTTTTCTCTCTCACTTTCTGGGTTCTTTGGGGATTTAATGACCTACGGTTTGTATAATTTTCCGAAGCGAAAAATAGTATAGGAAAATGAAATTACTAAAATAAGTTTGAACTTGTTTGAATTAGCTATCCTTTGGAACTATCGAAGCAATTAAATTTTGGGTTCTTCCTGTTTGCTACATGTTTCTTTATGAACTGACAATCTTTGGGGGGTTTTTTAAAGCAATTTGAGATTCTTTTATTTTCACGTTCTTTTGGACTAAACCAGCAGTCTTTGCTGATGATTATTATCTGATTGTGATGTTTTTCTTTAGTTTGTATAGTTGTATGATAGGGTTTTGTGCTGTAATTACACTATTTTAGTCAGCATCTATGTTACTTGGATTCTGGCGAGTGTCCGGAAACGGATATTTGTCCGACACAAGTACCAGACAAGGGTACCTAACTACCTTAAACAGTTATAGTAGTAGATTATGTTGCAGGATTTTGTGTGTTTTCCCATTACACATTCGATGTTCCTGTGTCTGTTCATACAGTATTTTAGTTGATCTTGTATGTGAACTCGATGTTGCTTGAGTTTCACACCTCTTATATTCTTAGACCTTGAATTTTCTTCTCTTTTGCAGCACTCTTCATCTCACAGGTATAGTAAGAGGATTTGTTTCTATCGGTAATTTGCTTCGATGGCATCACATACTGTTGGTTTGATTCGAGATCAGAATGTAAATGTTCACTACAATGGTACTATTCCCAACACTTTCTGTTCTGCTTTTAGTTGTTTTTAAGTTGAGTTTGATAACTGAAAGTGCAATCTCCAGGTGCTTCTGTTGCGGGCAAGGCAAATATGGCTACTGCACCGAGGAAAGGTGGTATTGGTGGAAGGAAACCACTTGGTGATTTATCAAACTCGGTTAACCGGATGCTAATCCAGACATCGAAGAAGGAGAACTCTAAAATTCTTTCATTCACTGAGAAAGAGACTGCTGTCTCAAAACTTGCACATGATTCAAGCAAGAAGAAGAGTGTCTCCAAAGTCTCAGAGAAAGTGCAAGTTGGTGGCCGGAAAGCTCTTTCTGACATTTCAAACTCGGGTAAGCCATGCTTGAAGGAGACATCAAAGAAGAGTCAAACTTCGAAGTTAACCATTTTGGCAGAGAATCCTAGTGAACCTGAAGATCTTGTGAAGGAAGGATTTCTGCACAATCATGATGAATGTATCAAAGCTCAGAAAAAAGCTATAAGCACGAAGGAATTTTTGCAGTTACTTGGATTAGAAGGTAAATAAAATTGCTGTTGTATTTTTGGATGTCTTTATGATTTAGATTCTAGCTGAATACTTGCATTTCTGTGAATGTGGTTTAGATTTCGCCAAAGCGCCTGCATCTGCAAAGGGAACTCATGTTCCAAATGAAATGGTCAGTTTTTGATTCATTTATTTCCTCCCATTTAGTAGTTGTTTATATGTACAGATTATCTTAGCGAAATGGTCAGTTTTAGCATCGCTTTGGCATTCTGATTGTCTAAATGATTTACTACTTGTGTTACGGCAGCCCATGAGTCCTTCGAGGTACTTTGAAGCTAAAGAGCTGACGGACCTGCTGATCGAAGATTGGTCTCCTCCGAGGCATAAGACGTCAACAAAACTTGACTCTGCTCCAAATGAAATGGTCAGTTTTCGATTCATTTATTTCCTCCCATTTAGTAGTTGTTTATATGTATACAGATTATCTTAGCAAAATGGTCAGTTTTAGCATTGCTTTGGCATTCTGATTGTCTAAATGATTTACTACTTGTGTTACGGCAGCCCATGAGTCCTTCGAGGTACTTTGAAGCTAAAGAGCTGACGGACCTGCTGATCGAAGATTGGTCTCCTCCGAGGCATAAGACGTCAACAAAACTTGACTCTGCTCCACCTAGTCCAGGGCCAGTGGATCATCATTATATGCACTGGAACGATCCTGAAAACGTTGTCAGTTTTGAGTTGATTGGATCACCATGATGGTGAAACCATTGTTTTTGTGAAAACCCCCGTGTATTGCAGATTCTTTTAATTTGTAGCTTGTAGTGGACCGCAGTTATTTTGGTAGTAAGTAAAATGTGGCAACTTACGTTGCATTCTACTGAATACGTTGCATGCTTGTAGCGGTTGTTTTCTTGTTTGCAATTTCCACAAGTGCTGAAATTACCCAATATCCACATGCGCATTTCCGTACGTTTTTTTAACAATGACAACTACACCTAAAAAAAATAAAAATGGGTCTATATCCACCAAAAAACTCATAAATAGAGCATGAAATACAAAGGTGCAAGGTTGACAAAAGTCATTCAAAAATAAAGCATGACACACAAAGGTGCAAAGAAAAGCAACTAAAAGAGGTCAAACTTTCTATTACAACCGACAAAACCAAATCAGAAAACAAGCGCTCGCGAGAATCTTTATACGAGCACCCAAAGATTGCTAAGGTATGAGAAAATCATGCCAAAAGGTATAGGACAATCGTGCTACAAGAGCATATGTTTTTATTAAAAATTAAGAAAACTAATATATATATATATATATATATATATATATATATATGAGAAAGCAAAGGAAATAATGAACACTGACAGTCGGCAACTAGTACTAAAATCGGTGCCCTCATCGGCCAACAAAAAAAATGTAGAAGACATGTATATATTTTTTGATTTAATATTATGAAAACTTATAGTAATATTTTAAGGGGTATATTTGTAGCTTCAAAAAGCATGATGAAGCCCGGTACAAATATTTATCAAACTTGTTTCTTGTAGATGACATTATTGAGAGAGTGTGTTACGAATCCCGGTTGTAAACTATAAAAATGTACATAAGCTATAACAAAAAATATTAAATCTATTTCGTTCGTTCCATCGTGTGTCTTCGTTAAAAAAATAAACTCTCCTTTTATAAAGGCGATCTTAAACGGATCTTAGTCGCCAATCGCAGTGGATTGTAGCCCGGAGATGGTGAAGTTGTTTCGAGAGCTTCAAGTGGGATTTTGTCGAAGGGTTTTACTTCATTTTGTTAAAGTATTTGTAATTAAATTTAGATAAAAAAAACTACAAATAGGCCGACCAAGAATATTCGTTTCAAGATCGCTTTCTTTTGGTCGAATCACCATCTGTTGGAACCACGGGAGTGAAAGGTACATCAAGGGGACGTCGTAGCTCTTTGCCTCTTCGCCCACGGTGACTGTCACATAGATTATCGGAGCTTCGTCGACGCCATCACCGTTATCACCACCGGAGAGATGGTGTTGGGTTAGGCGTTGGTAATGGAAGTAGTAGTAGTATTGGAGCTTCTTGCATCGATGTAAATTGGTGAGGAACGAACGCAGTTTAGACTCGAAATTCATGGCCGAATCATAAAACCGTATATGTTAATGGTGGATTGGTGCTATCTTCCAATACCAATTCCAAAACGATGGTACAAAACTCAACCTAACCCATATTTTTCAAAACTGTTTTAATGAACCTAGATGTCCTAATCCCATTGATCGTTTTAAACACTACTATGGTTTTAAAATCCGCCATGAGCGCATTGTTTTGATCTCTTTCTTGTCTTCTAAAAGATTTCAATTTAAATACCTTAAGTTAATGCATCAATAAAAGTTCATTCCTTTTTTGAATATACCTGAGATTTTATATTGAGACATTGTCCTTATTTTTTTACTCAAATGCCCAGTGTATTTATAACCAAGACATTGTCCTTATTTTATATTGAGATTGTTATTGAATCTTATCTTATGGGAAAGAAATTTCAAATGGATTCTTCGATTTTAGCAAACTTTTTGGGTTTTGAGGATGTAGGAATTGATGATGATGACTCATTGGGACATGTTCAAAGTGGCTACGTGACCGTGCTTGATGCTCATGATCACATCCTTCACCTTCTTATCACTTGGTAGTTTTGACCATCCGGTGGTAAATTCTCCATGATCCGCCAAGTTGATGATTTTTTGCTTCGTTGCTTTTGTGAGGGTAAACGTCCTAACCTTGCTCAAATTATGTTTGCCGAGATAGTCTTCCTTGTGCAAAATTGCCATACAACTCTTGTTTCATCCTTCACCTGTGGCACCGCTTTGAGCTACTTATTTCACAAGTTCGAGATTGATTGCTCTTATGATCTTGCCGAACCTCTCACAGACCCTATTGATGAGTGTTCTCTCCACCGCGCAAAGTTCACATACTATAGTGGAGAATGGATTCGTATTGCAGATCTCCCTTAAGATGCTCAACTCGATCCGGTGGTGGCTCCTCTTATTTCGAAAGCTCCGATTATTCAACCTCCTCTTGATGCATTTATGGCTTATCTTGATGGGATGTTTGCTTCTTTAGATACGAGTATGAACTCGGGTTTCACTACTCTTGATACTCGTATGACATCCTTGGAGGCTAGAGTTACCTCGATCAAGAATCGTCAAGCTTCGATGGATATATCTCTCACCTCTTTGCATGGAGAGTGGCGACAATCTCTTGGAACCAATGCTATGGATGAAGATGAAGAGGATGAAGAAGAAGAAGAAGAAGACGATGAAGACGATCCTTAAGCTCTTGCAACTCATATCATATCATATCATATTATGATTTAAGTTTTATGCACCTATGTCTTTTGTTTTATGAACTTCTATGTTTTATGCTTTATTTCCTTTGGTTTATGTTTTTAGGATTAAAGTTGGATTTTAATGTTGTTTTAAATATTATGCTTTGAATTTTTAAATATCCATGTTGTTTCCTTAATGCTTGAAGTATTTTTATTGCTTATATGATTTGTTTATCTCATTGATTTTGATCTAACAAAAAGGGAGAAGTAAAAGAGCTAAATTTTTTTTCAAAGTTTTTCAAAATCAAATGTTTTAGCCTTAAAGAAAGGGGGTATTTTTCAAACTTACTTAAAAATTTACTTTGGTTTTGTTATATCAAAAAGGGGGAGATTGTAAAACTAATATTTGATTTTGATATAACAAAGAGTTTAAGGACCAATTTGTAAACTTGAATACATTTTTAAGTATTCAAAAAGTCTCACAAAATGACAAGGATTTGAACTTAAAAATCTATTTCTAAGACAAAAACTTAAACCCTAAATATTTTCTAAGTGTTTTGATACTCAAATAACCAAAATCACTCAGGCGTATCGATACGCCTGTAGGTGTTTCGATACGACTTTTGGCTACTGGAAACTATTTTTAACTTAATAGACAAAACGTACCGATACGGATGTGCCCGTTTCGATACGACCTTCAACCTGAGAATTTTATTTAAGCTATGAGTATCGATACGACTTCACCTATATCGATACGGGGTGTTAAGATTTTTAAAATATTTGCATTTAATTTTTTACCGTTACCTTCTCAGTTGTTGGAATCACCAAACTTTAAAAAGTGGTTACACCGTACCGATACGCCCCTAGGCGTACCGATGCATTTTTCCTTGGACTTTTTCCTCAAATTCCAGTGAGCAAAATCCATACCGATACGGCTATACCGTTTCGATACGACTATGTTTTTATGCACTACTCGTTTCGATACCCATTTGTACAATGACTCTTTCTTTTTATGGCAAGTACCGATACGAAAGTCCGAGTATCAATATGGTAGCCTACCAAACAACATTTATTGTGGGAAAGATGCAGCCCAACGGCTATATTGAATATCCCAACCACCCAAACGGTTAGAAATCAATGAGGGGGTATAAAATTAAGTCTCCAAAGCTTCAACAACAATATAAGTCAACAAGTCTTAAGCATTCAAGCACAAATCCAACACCTTTGAGCTTAATAAAGTCATATTCTTGTAACCCACTTGAGTGTTATTCATTGTAATCTTTTGATTCAAGTTTTGGGTTGAGTGTACTTGTAATTGAGCAAACACATACCTTTGCGAGGATTTCTTTGTTCGCAAACAACTTCTTGTAAAAGAGTGAACTTGATCAAGCTTTGGGTAGAAAGCTTTGATCGTGTAACAATTTCCTCCTAAGCCTAGAAAAGGGGACGAAATTCATTATTGAATTTGTTGAAAATCCTTAGTGGGAAGCTAAGGTAGTAGATGTAGACCTTGTTAGAAGGTTGAACCACTATAATTCCTTGTGTCCATTTTTTTAATTTCTCTTATTGCTTCCACCAAAAGTTTTATTTGCCAATTCACCACCCTCTTGGCCTTCCACAACCGATTGATTATCTCAACATATGTTATTTTGGCCCCTACTTTTTTGAAGCATTTTAGCTCTAAACATTTCATTTCAGGCCAAAATAACCCCTGAATGGATGAAAACTGTTACCCAACTAATAGTAAATGGCTTAAAACGACGTGATAAACCTACATGACAATGCACACTTACATAATAATGTCATAGTGACAAATGTGCTAATTTGACAAAATGACACTTCAGCTAAAAAATAATTTTATAAAATTATATAAAATATAAAATTATTTTTACTACTGACGTGTTATTATGTCAAGTCATTTAAAGCTATTTATCGTTAGTTGACTAACATTATTCATCTACATAGGGTTATTTTAACCCAAAATAAAACGTTTAGAGTTAAAGTACTCCAAAAAATAATAGGGGCCAAAATGATTATCCAATTAAACGTTAGAGTCAATTTTTGACACTATGCAAATAAATTTACCCCTAAGTGGAATTTCTACCCAAATTTAGGAAAGTTTATGTACTTTCCCCTAATGCATATATATATATATATATATATATATATATATATATATATATTAATTGTCAATTTGAAATTAATTTAATTTTTTGGATGAATATGTTTTTATGTTCGAATAACCGCTACGCATACACTATGGTCATTGTAGTATAATAAAACTATGCAAGGTACCAACTGTACAAATAAATAGAAAAGAAAGAAAAACTATACATCAATCTCCCAAGTAATGCACAGGGCCATGTTAGCAGCCCCACCATCCCTAATCTTAAGATCCTTCAACTTCAACTTCAACTTCAACTTCAACTTAACCGTATCTTTGACCTGTTCAATTAAATTGTCAGTAGCAACCGCAAGCTTGCTGAAATGTGTTATATTCCTTTCTTTCGAGAGAAGAGCAATGAAACAATTTCAAGTTTATTTCATCACAACCGAATGAAAAAATCTCCGTTGCAAAGATCATTCATGATTATTTATGCCTCAATGAATATAATCATTCATGTTTTTGTATAAACTTTAGGGTAAAGTACACAAATGGTCACTAAACTATATTCGAAAAACAAAATGGTAATTGAACTTTCAAAAATTACAGAATGGTAATTAAACTTTATGTTTTGTTACAAAATAGTAACTGTGCCATTAACCTAAGTGGCTGTTAAAAGTTTTGTATAATAGCATATTTAGTCCTCCATAATTACATATTCAATTAATGTAGTCATAATTAGAAGAAATTCAATAAATTTAACCCTCAATTTTTACACATTGTTATAATTTAGTCCTAATTCTAAAAAAATAACCCTTGATATTTCAAAATTACTTCAATTTAGTCCCTCTTCATCCCTTCATCTTTCCATTATCTATCTTACCTTCTCATCTTTTTCGCCATTTATTTGACTGGCATTGTATGTAGTGCATTTCCTTTTGTTTGTTCACTTGGTTGGTTTTGCCATATGGCATATCTTTGATCGTTTTGAACATTTATTTTTAAGAGTTTGTTGGATATTTAGTTGACATAATTATCTTAAGAAAGTTAAGAATGCAACTTTCATATCTGGAAATGAAGCTGAAAAGATTTCAAAAGAGATTTAGAAATTAGAGAAGCTGTAGCATTTGGTATATAGGTGAGATATGTTTGAATTTGAGAGAGCATGTGGAAGATTACTTATATGGTGGGACTAAAATTGTCAGTCCTTTTGTCATGTTATTGTAAAAATATAATACTTTGTAGTTTTATCTGAGACATGTAAATTTAAAATCCTTGCAGTTAAGATTTTCTAGGCACCAACTTTACGATCTATGATAGTCAGCCGCCACACAGTGTTGCCAAGCCTTCGAGTAGTAGATCAAGTTGCAGATTTGCAAGTAAGCGAATCAACCCCCAAGTTCCGGCTGGCAATTTTGAGGTGGGAAAAGTGTCTAACATGTTCAATCTCTTGAAATCAAGAGGTCCGAGGAGGATGTTCTGCTCTGTGAAATGCCCTTTGCCAGAAGAAAGGACTGACAAGCATTTAGATGAGTCCAAAGCGAAGATGACCAAGAATGTTGCACCTGGTCATGCAATTTTGAAGAACAAAGCTCCAAGAGGGCATAGACATCTACAGTGTTGGTGTTTGAATTTCCATGGACGGGTAACGGTAGCATCAGTGAAAAACTTTCTTACGATAATTAAGTCAACTAAATATCCAACAAACTCTTAAAATAAATGTTCAAAATGATCAAAGATATGCCATATGGCAAAACCAACCAAGTGGACAAACAAAAGGAAATGCACTACATACAATGTCAGTCAAATAAATGGTGAAAAAGATGAAAAGGTAAGAGAGATAATGGAAAGATGAAGGGATGAAGAGGGACTAAATTGAAGTAATTTTGAAATATTAAGGGTTAATTTTTTAGAATTAAGACTAAAATATAACAATGTGTAAAAATTGGGGGTTAAATTTATTAAATTTCTTCAAATTATGACTAAATTGATTAAATGTATAACTATTGAGGACTAAATGTGCTATTATATAAAAATTTTAACAGTCACGTCACTTCTTTAACGGAGGTTAACGAAACTGTTACTATTTTGTAACAAAACATAAAGTTTAATTGTCATTCTGTAACTTTTAAAAGTTTGATTACCATTTTATTTTTTAAGGTATAGTTTAGTGACCATTTGAGTACTTTACCCTAAATAATATTACTTATGTTTATGTTTTAGAGTGAAAAGCTAGAAAAATATTTTACGAAAATTCAGACCGTAAAATGAGAAAGATGAGAAAAATGTTTCCCGTAAAATGAACTGTGCCAATCTAACAGACTAAAAATGTTTTACGAAAATTCAGACTGTAAACATTTTATAGGAAACACAAAAAAATTATGTTGACCATGACATTAATTACAGTGACCAACTTATTTTACGCCAATCAAACGCTAAAAAAATGAGAAAAATGCTTCACATAAGATGAATTGCGCCAATCTAACAGGCTAAAAATGTTTTACGAATATTCAGACAGTAAACTTTTTACAGAAAATGCAAAAAAAAAAATTATGTTCAGCAGGAAATGAATTACAGTGATTAAATTATTTTACGTTAACCAATCGCTGAAAAATAAAAAAAAATATTTCCCGTAAAATGAACTGCGCCAATCTAACAGACTAAAATTTTGTAAAAATAAAGCATCATGACTAAAATTTAAATTTTGAAATAGTATATGAGCCCTAACATACATACATATATATAAAAACCATCTAATCATCAGTATTTATATTTGATTATTTTAATTTCTCGAAAAAGACGATCTTCATCATCTCAACCCTGAATCATCTTTCAAAGGTTTCTCAAACTCTGAAAACAATTGCTTTATGGGAAACTGCCGTTTATGGGGCAAGGGTTGGCAAATATATACCACCACAATTGTCACACGTGCCTCGAAATTATATTAGGAAAATAATTTGATACACGTTTACACAAGCTTTTTAAATTTAGGGTTTATAGTTTTAGGTTTGGGGTTTAGGAGTTTAGTGTATAAGATGTAGTATTTAAGGTTTATGGTTAGAATTTAGAATTTAGAGTTTAAGGTTTATGTTTTAGGGAGCTAGAGTTTGGAATTTAAGTTTTAAATTTATAGAAGGATTGTATAATTTTTTATACAACTTTGTGTATCAAAATATGGGAAAATATATGATGCACTAGCGGTGGAAACATTTTGTTTCCACAAGCGCCCTAATTTTAGGGGTTAGAGATCTAGTTTAGGGTTTATAGTTTAGGAGTTTATAGTTTAGGAGTTTAGATTTAGGAGTTTAGAATTTAGAATCTATGGTTAGAATTTAAGGTTTAGTGTTATGGTTTAGGGTTTAGAGGTTAGGGTTTAGGTTTTAGGGTAATATGATAGGGATTTAGGTTTTTGCCTATAACCCCTAAATTCTAACACTAAACTCTAAATTCAAACTATAGTCCCTAAATTCTAAGCACATAAACCTAAACCCATAAACTATGAACCCTACACTAAATCCCTAACTTCTAAAATTAGGGCACATGTGGAAACAAAATGTTTCCACCGCCAGTGTTTGGTATAATTACCCATCAAAATATAACCCATTATATTATTCATAATTAATAATTTAATAACACCATTATCAAAATGTTATTGTCTTACAATTTTAAAATAAAAATGATTTATATTCAATACACAAACGGTGAAAACAAAAATTTCCACAAGCGCCTTGATTTTAGGGTTTATATGTTAGGGATTTATGTTTAATGGTTTATAATTTATGGTTTAGGGTTAGAATTTAGGGTTTAGAGTTTAGTGTATTATGGTTAGGGATTTATGTTTTAATCTTTAAACACTAAGTTATAACCCTAATCCCTAAATTCTAATCAAACTCATTAATTCTAAACCACAAAACCTAAACCTCTAACATTTAAACCTTAAAATCTAACCATAAACTTTAAACCTAAGGCGCTTGTGAAAACATTTGTTTCCATGGCCTGTGTATTGAATAATTTCTCAAATAAAAATATAAAGTCCAGTAAATTTTTGTAAATAGTTAATATTATTAATTAAATTTGTTAAATATTAAAAATATAATATTTAAATAAGAACATTATTTCTTGAAAATTATTAATACGTATATTGTTAATATTTTTATTAAAATAATATAATAAAATTATATTGATATAAGATAAATAAAATAATATTACTCATCATTAGTAATTCAATAATATTGTTTTTCTAAAAAAATAATATTAATTATAATAATGATTTATTATATATTGTTAAAATGAGAATATTATAATGATATAATATATTTGAGCATATTATTATAACAATAAAATAATAATTTAGGGCTTCAGGTTAAAATCTAGAGTTTATAGGTTAAAACCTAAATCCCTAACATATTGCCCTAAATCATTAAACCCTAATTTATAGCCATAAACAATAAACCCTAAATCCTTAAATCTAAACTAAATCCCTAAAACTAAGGCTATAACACTCACATATCGATACGGGTAACCCGCTCCAATCCGAGGTGTCACATTCGAGTCACCGGAGCGATCCATAGTAAAATTTCAGATAACCAAATTGTCAAACCAATTAAAACCATACAATAAGTTCTGGATTAAAATATAAGTTCAAAAATCATTCAAACAATGAAAGAAAAATCATGACACAAGTTACAAATACAAGTTTCAGACTCTTATATAAAAACAAGACATGACATACATGCCCCTTAATTACATTGTATCGTACTCCACAAGCAATGCCGAAAGAACTTTAATAACTGATGCCGTTAAATATACCATGATTGACCCCTTTTAACTTGCGATGGAAAAGTAACAACATGAGCTTGGAAAAGATCAGTAATACAAAACTACCAAAAGATACTATAGGCACAAGCAGGTATAAAGCTACACGTAAAACTGACATGATGAGCCTAATATCAACAGGTTTTAGATATGATATGAAATTTCATATTGTCGTTATACTTGAAAGTAACAGTCTTTCTTGATTTGATCACCCGAGTACCAAGCAAGATGCCTATAGCCCGAATATTCAAAAGCGAGATAGATTACAGAAGGTGAAATAGGGAGTTTAGTGTGTTTCATTAAGCGCATATTGGAAGCATATTGGGAGTTTCAAACTTAGGTAAATTAATTCAGTAAGATAGATTTTTAAAAGGGGACATAAAGTTTTATTTTAATCACCTAACTACCCTCCAACTGTACACCGATATGCAACATCCCAGAATTGTATCCAGAAAGACTTACCCAATGCCCATTAGGCATAGGAGCTTACCTAAAAGGATGCCTTAGGTCTAGAAAGACTTACCCTTGGCCCACTGGGAGTATGAGCTTACCTAAGGGGATGCCTTAGGTCCTGAAGGACTTACCCTAGGCCCGTGGGCATAAGAGCCTAGCTAAGGGGATGTCTTAGGTCCAGAAGGACTTATCAGCTTGATCAGCGGTTGATCCTATAGATCTTCAATCATATCCCAGATAATATACCTATAGATTTTTTTTATCTAGTAAGCTAGGAATTGTTCTTTCATTTTGGATAACATGGTCATACTTTTAAATCAGAGTAGATAATCTTGGCTTAAAATAGATAGAATATTCAAGGACAAATGAAACACACTATGTGGTCTAATTTATTTCTTAGAGAAACTTGGTAATTATAAGAAAGAGAACATTGAACATATGACAATTTTGAATTGATTTTAGAAATGAGATCCCTATTAAATAGGGGATTCAATACTAATGGCTTTAACCAGACATTTGGAAAATGATACCTCAAGATCATTGAGAATTCAGATATATCATGAGTACTCCCATCATTTAAGCTTATAAGGCATTATGGTCATTTTAACCTTTAGGGGCAATTTGGTAATTTAACCTAACAAGGTATAAACATGGATTTGCAGAATTATAGGAATTCTAATTGCTCATCAGGTCTCCAAGTCCCTTTGAACTAATCGGGACCCACTATTACGGTACTTACCAACAAACCGAATAGGTACACCTTACAAGCATTCATTTCTTAGAACTGACTGCGTTGTATAACAAAACGTGTCACTTTATTAATCATCACTACACGTGCCACAAGAAAGTGAACACGTATTCGTGCAATATTTTTCCCTATACTGTAGTAATATTAGGAGTGACTATAGTACATGAGTTAGGCTTTATAACCCACAAGGGCATTACAGTCATTTAAGTTGTATCAACAATTTCAGTATTAAAAGGCCTCCACTTATTCGAAGTCACATAAGTATTACAGTTAATTCAGTGCCCAAGGGTGTTACAATAGTTTTAGTGCTTAACGGTATTTTCAAACAATTCAAAACCTTGAGATACTTTAGTCATTTCAATCAATCCGACCATAAAGTGTACTTCAAGTAAATTGGTCTTCATATATTTATTTAGATTATTTCTAGGAAAAAGGTTTTAAGACGTTTATTTAGAAATTGGGGAAATATAGGCATTTCACAATCTCGAAGGTTAGAAACCTGATTTCAAAATTTTCCAAATAGATCAAAAATGTAATGGGTTGAATCAGAGATTCTATCAGGTCATATATGAATTCATAGACCATTTCCACTTCTAGGGGTATTCAGGTCTTTTTACACTTCAAGGGCATTTTCATCATTTCATATCCAAGTATCTCAAGAATTAAATCTTTTAACAAAAATAATCCGAATTGAAGGTTTCGAGTTTAATTGCTTTATTAATTATTCACTGAAGTTGGATTTTTTACCGGTCATTAAATTCTTATTTGAGTTATTCTGATCTTAGCCAGTTTACTTCCCTTTATCGAAATCAATCAAACTTTAAAATATTCAATGAGAAACACGTGAACAATCATTTTCATTCATACATTAACCAATTTACCAATGAGTATTGTAAATCATACAAAAGGTAGTAAAGTATTACCTCGACTCCAAGCCACATCGGTCGACCTTTAAAACTCCATTCGATCACTTGCGAACTCGATGTCCCTAAAAAAAGCGGATACAAGGAACTGTGAATACCTTCAATTAAACATACTCCAAAACCAGCCTTTAACTCAATTACGTTGCTCTTACCTGAATAATTATATACATATGCATGCTTGATTTTAAGGTCAGATTCAGAGGCTTTTGAGTTAGAATTTCACAAAATAGACTACAAAAATGGACTCAGGACATTAAAAAACCCTAAATAAGAGTTTTCAGAATAAGTTGACTTTTTGTCAAAGTCAACGATCAACGGTTAATTCAACGGTCAAAGTCAAAGTTAGCATCAACAGGTTGACTTAGTTGAGTTGACTCGACTGGGTTGACTCGATTAATGGGTTGACTCAGCGGGTCAGGCCATACGGGTTCAGATTGGGTTGAACTCGGGTCGAGTTTGGCCAGAGATTTTTTTAGCATATATGCATGGCAGATTCGATATCACAGGGCCAGTTCAGACTGAGGCCAGACTGGGTCCAACACCAGTCAAGTTCTAGGGCATTGATTGGTGATGGCCAAAAATTACCTCTAGTGTAGAACTTTTTTGTTTTCACCGCTAGTGCATGAAATATTTTCCTTTCACGTGTAATTATACCATACACTGGCGGTGGGAACAAAAAGTTTCCACAAATGCGTTAGTTTTAGAGTTTAAGGATTTAGATTATGGTTTATGTTTAAGGATTAAGGTTTTGGGGTTTATAAGTTAGAGGTTGTTGTTATAATTTAGGGTTTAAAGTTTATAGGTTAAAACCCTAAATCCCTAACATGTTACCCTAAAATTTAACCTTAACATTTAAACCTAAATTCTAATCATAAACCCTTAATCCTAAGAACAAACCCTAATTTCTAAACCCATAAACCTAAACCCATCAATCCCAAACTAAATTCATAAACTCTAAAACTAAGGCGCTTGAGAAAACTTTTTGTTTCCACAGCTAGTGTATGAAATATTTTCCCTTTATGGGTAATTATACCATGCACTAGCGATGATTTTTTCCCACAACAACATTAGTTTTAGGGTTTAAGGATTCAATTCATGGTTTATCTTTAGGGATTTAGGTTTTTGCGTTTAGAGTTATAATTTTGAGTTTATAGGTTAAAACCTAAATCCCTAACATACAAGCCTAAAACATTAAATCATAGCCACTAAATCCTAAAGTCTAACCTAGAACCCAAAACTCTAAACAAAAACCCTAAATTCTAAACACCTAAGCTTAAATCCCTAAACCTAAAACTAAACCCCTGAACACTAAAACTAAGAGATTTGTCAAAACTTTTTCTTTTTTCCGCTAATTCATGAAATATTATTCTTTAATGGGTAATTATACCATGCACTGGCGGTAGAAACAAAAGTTTTTACAAGTGATTTAGTTTTAGGGTTTAAGGATTTAGTTTAGGGTTTATGTTTTCTGGATTTAGGTTTACAGGCTTATAATTTAGGGGTTGTCGTAGAAATTACGATTTATAGATTAAAACCTAAATCTCTAACAAATTACCCTAAAACATTAATCTATAACCTTTAAACTCTAAATCTTAAAATATAACCATAAACCCTAAATTCTAAACCCATAAACTAAAAACCATAAATTAAATTTATAAACCCTAAAACTAAGACACTTGTGGAAACTTTTTGTTTCCCCCGCTAGTGCATGAAATATTTTCCCTTTATTGGTAATTATACAATGAACTGACGATGGAAACAAATATTCTTCATAAACGCTTTAGTTTTGAGGTTTAAGGATTTAGTATATGGTCTAGGTTTAATAGATTCATGTTGAATATGTATCTACTGATTTGGATATAACAAATTGATTAGGTTTAAAATGTTTTTAAAATCTTTTTAGGATATTTCAAATGATTCACAAAATCAAAGTTGACTAGGCATTTGGTAAAATGGACTTGTTTTAAAAGTTAAAATTATTCTATGTCAATCCAAAGGTTTCTAAAATGTTTCAAATGTTTTTCACAAGTCTAAGGTACTCAAAAGGCCATTATAGGCATTAATACTAATATGACCTCTATGTGTACTGTACGACTAAAATTAATGTTGAGCATCGAATGCTCCAACATTACCAATATTGATCCTAGTACAATACTGAGTCAACTCAGTACCAGTATTGCCTACACATAACGGTACTCATAGTTTGATAAAAATTAAGTGAGCTATTTAGTACCGGTACCCAAGGCTATGTACCGATACTAGATGTACGAGTACCAATATTTTCCTATTTTGAGCATGTATTGATACCCATGTTTGAGTACCAATACCCAAGGTTGCAGAACTGCATTTAATGAGGGAAAACTCCTCCCAACGGCTATATTCAAATCTTCAACTACCCAAACGGTTAGAAATCAATGAAAGATTATAAAAAAAGTCTTCAAAGCATATTCAAGCAGAAGACAAAAATTTCAAAGCATTCAATCTCTATTCAAAGAGCTTTAAATCTTTATTGTACATTTTCTTGTAAGAACACTTGAAGAGCTTATTTGTATTAATTTGATTCAAGTGTTTTAGGTGTGAGAGAGTGTAACATCCTTAAAGTTGGTCAGTAAATTTTCAGTTTCGATGGTTGAAGTTTATTTTTTTGATAATTAAATATAGTCTCAAAACTATTTGATTTGATAAATTATAGATTATTAAGTTCAATTTGGAAGTTTTATGTAATAAGGACCAAATTGTATAATTTTTTTTAAATTGTTTATAATTGAACTTGGTTAGGTGCTACGTTGTAACACCCCTACCCCGGGTTAGTAGCAAACCGGCTCGGGAGCAATACAATACAAGAACAATGCAAGAATTGATAAACTCATCCCTATTAGACGAGTTACTTAACTAGCAAGCAACCAAGCATACTTACTTATCAAACAAGCAATCTCACATTATGTTTTCAAGACATCAAGGGCATTCGAATAGACCATTAAATTTTTTTGCTTTCATGCTTACATTATAGGTTACTACTTTCATGTTTCACTTAACTTCATCTTATACCATATTCATTCGAATGACCCTAGAATGCAACATGCTTCCATTTTATTTCAATGTTCCTTAGATGCATACATATAACATTTCATACCTAGATTACTAAACATGATCATGTTAACATAAAATTTCATGTAACAAGCCTCCCTAACTAGACCATTCGGCCAACATTATACAACTCATAAAACACTTACAACATTCGAATGGCAAGACAAGTAGGCATGGTTCATTTCATTTTTTCTTTCGATCCAAGCAAGCTAGCATTGCCATTTTTTTTACCATTGGCAGCCACAAGATTAAGTATACATACATAAACATTCATACTATTCATTCAATCATTCGCATGTTCATTAATCAAGGCATTCGAATGGTTCAATGTAATGTAGATCAAACACTTGATCATTCCATATATAAATCCATATATGCGCATCAATTACCATTCCATTACGTGAAATCTAAGTTCAATACATGTTTGCCAATAAGTTTATAACATAGTAGGCCCATTCAAGAACACACATATATACAAGTACTCAACTTCCAAAATGCATGATCAAGATAAACTATGTACATTCTAGTGCCACCAATCTAGGAAATATACAAAACAAGTATGAAACCATACTTAGGCAATGCTTGTGTCTTGCTTCGAGCTCAAGGTAACAGGCTTCAGAATCAAGCTACGAAAAAATTCTTTATCCTGTAGGTTGGAAGAATGAAAACGAGAGTGATAAGTACAATAATGTACTTAGTGAGGTAGTAACTAGTTCTAAGCATTTGTTATATCAAGTTATGTGTCAATTAAACAAGAATGACCCTAGCTAAGGATTTCAAGCATTAGGATGATCCTAGCTAAGGATTTCAAGCATTCGGCTAGCATAGGATACAAGAAACAATGAATCATAATTCAAGCATTCATATCAAGAATCAAGCAAATCATGCTTACATACATGAACTCAAAGGTGTGATCAAGTTTCATGCATTACTTGAATCATTCTTATCTTATAGATCAAGACCATATTAAGTCAATTAACAATTCAAGAATTTAGACATGCTTGCTATAGTTAGGACCTAGTCCTAACTCTCAAGTAAACTACACTCCCAATACTCCAAGCTTAGTTAGTCTTGGATCCACACTCCTTTGTTCTTAGCTTTAGGATGTTCCACTTTTTCCTCATCCACCAAGTTCACTCCTGGTTCTAACACATTACACAAGTATATACATGTTAAAACAATATCACATAATCATTCAATCAAGGCAATGTTAGAAGTACATAACATATACAAATCTGGCAGCATGTTCAATTACATTCTTTACTATACATAACTACAATTATCTATACTTTAATTCATGTAAAACAGGGCAGTAATCACTGTCCTAAAACAGTTTACAAAACTGTCCAGAATTGCCTATACTGCTGCTGCCAGACAGCTTGTACTCTACTCACTTAATCATTCATAACTTTCTTTCCGTAGGTCAGAATTTCAATTGGTTTACACCGTTGGAAAGCTAACTTAATTGTCTTTCTAACCATATAGGCCTTGAATTTTATTTATTTGCCAATTAATACAGTTTTTAACTTAAAGACAGGGTAATTGGCTACACTGGACAGTTTGCACTGTCCTTAGTGTTTCTTCTCTACAATTCATTCTACAATCCAGAATTCAGTTCTGTTTTATCCTAATGAATTTAGACATGTCAAGTCATTGTCCATAAAATTTTCAGCCTTAAATTTCCTTTATACAATTTATGGTGATTTTTCAAAGTTACTGCCCAGAACAGAGTATTCTGGGCAGATTACACTAGGTTGAGTTTCTAGTTTAATAACTCATTTTAACAAGATTATAACAATGTAATTCAACTCATTTTCATGTTCTTACATGTCTAGGTCAGTCTAATTCACCTATAAATGTGCTTAACATAGGGCATTATCATGTTAAATTCAATTTGATCTATTTGATCAACATTATGCTTCTAATTCACCATTTGAGCAGTCCGTTACCTAGTTTTAACTAATCCAATTAGGTGCATTCATTTTCCAGCAACTTATTTACTCTATTCAATCCTCAATTCATCTACCAACATGATAAAAACAAGGCTTTACATTCAATTAGCATGCTTCAACATTTTCACTAGTAAAACAGTCTCTAATCAAACTATTTTCAACCATATACACTCTCATTAGCAATTTAGCTACTAGCATTCACAATTTAAGTTCTATTAGAAGCTAACATGATCCTAACATACATAACAATCATCCTAATCATTCTAGGCAACAAGAACATCAAAATCTCAAGATTCAAACATTCTATAACATGTAAGAGTCAAGCTTTATACCTTCTCCAAGCTAATTTGATCAAGCTAAATCAAGAAACTTGAATTGAAGGTGATGTATGAAGCTTTCTCTCCCTCCCTTTCTATCTCAACACTCGGCTATGGTGATAATTTTGGGAGGAAGATGATGAAATTTTTGTTCATTATTCCCTCAAGGTTGCCGTGAGTCATCTACTCACAAGGCACATGTTCTCATCAATTGAGGACATGTGTGAAGGCCTTTAATTTTCATTCGATTTGCATGCAAACTTTATAGCTTTGCATGTTCACAATTTCATCCTTCCATTTAAGCCTTCTAGTTTTAATTTCAATTCAATTTGGTTCTAATTTCACTTATTTGATCTTAAGGATGGCTAATGTTCTTCCTTCTTTAATTTGATTATCTCATATATTCAATTAGCCTATAGTTTAGATTGTGTAACTTTCCTAGGACAATTTTAGGGTGTTACAATTCTCCTCCCCTTAAAATAAATTCATCCTCGAATTTACCTGAATCAAATAGGTGAGGATATTGCTTCCTCATGACTTCTTCAGATTCCCAAGTTGCTTCTTCTATCTTGTGATTTCTCCACGAGACCTTGACAAGAGGAACAATTTTGTTCCTGAGCTTTCTAACTTCACTATCAAGAATCTGGATTGGTTCTTCTTCGTAAGATAAGTCAGGATTCAATTCCACTTTTTCAGGCTCAAGGGCATGAGATGGATCAGATCTATACCTTTCGAGCATAGAAACATGAAAGACATTGTGGATCTTATCGAATTCACTAGGGAGTGCCAATCGATAAGCCACTATACCAATCCTTTCAATGATTTCGAATGGTCCAATGAAATGAGGGCTGAGCTTTCATTTTCTTCCAAACCGAAAGGCTTTCTTCCAAGGAGATACTTTGAGGAAGGCTTTGTCTCCAACATTGTATTGGATGTCTCTCCTTTTCAAGTTTGCATATGTTTTCTGCCCATCAAAGGCTGCTTTCAATCAATCATGAATGATCTTCACTTGTTCTTCGGTTTCTCTAAGCAATTGAGGTCCCAATACTTTGTTTTCTCCCAATTCAGACACAAGGGAGTTCTACATTTCCTTCCGTATAGAGCTTTGAAGGAATCCATATGGATAGATGTCTGGTAGCTATTGTTGTAAGAAAACTCAACTAGGGGTAGAAATTTCTCCCAGCTCTTTCTGAAGTCTATAACACAAGCACGTAGCATATCTTCAAGTACTTGGATGATTCTTTTAGATTGTCCATCTGATTGAGGATGAAAGGCTATACTAAGATGCATTTTAGCTCCTAGAGCCTTCTGTAAGGAAGTCCAAAATCAAGAAGCAAATCTGGGGTCACAATAAGAGATTATAGCTGTAGGTACACCATGTAATCGAACCACTTCACAGATGTATAGCTTGGCTAAGGTTTCCAAGCTCATGTTCATTCGAACAGGGATAAAGTGAGTAGAATTTGTGAATGTATCAACAATCACCCATACAACATCATTATTTCTTGGAGTGGAAGGAAGACCAGTAACGAAGTCCATTGTAATCTAATCTCATTTCCACTGAGGGAATTCGATTGGTTGGAGTAATCCAGTAGGGACTTGATGCTCGGCTTTAACTCTCAGACAAGTTAAGCACTTTGAAACAAAATCTGTGATAGCCAATTACATGCTCAGCCACTAGTATAATGTCTTTAGATCCTTGTACATTTTAACTGATCCTGAATGAATCGAGAAAGAGCTTTGATGAGTTTCTTGTAACATCTCTTGTTTTAGTTCCTCATTGATAGGAACACATACTATATCCTTGAAATAGAGGAGTCTATTTGACTTAAGAGAAAAGTCAGAATTAGACTCAGATTCTAGCTTGGATACGATCTTCTAAAGATCTGGATCAGTTTGTTGGAGTTCTTTGATTCTCAAGATCAAGCTAGATTGAACTTGAAGTTCAGACAAGAATTTCCGTCCTTTGGATAAACGAAAATGAGCATTGATAGCCAAGGAAGCTACAAAGAATTAACAAGATCATTAAGAATGGTTTTTGAATAGTTTCTTGCAAGACAAGAGAGGTTCAATTCGAATAGATTACTTGTAATCCAAGTAAGATTAAATTTGAATGAATTATTCTATGATTTAGATTTAAAGGTTTACCCGAGTATGGTCTGCGACTAAGGGCATCAACAACCACATTTGGTTTCCCGGATGGTAGTCAATAACCAAATCGTATTCTTTAAGCAATTCTAGCCATCTCCTTTGTCTCAAATTCAAGTCTTTCTGAGTTAGGAGGTATTTAAGACTCTTGCAGTCTGTGAACAGGTCACATTTCTCCCCGTACAAGTAATGTCTCCATATTTTGAGTGCAAACATGATAGCTGCCAATTCTAGATCGTGTGTAGGGTAGTTTGACTCGTGTGGTTTTAGTTTCCTTGAAGCGTAAGCTACCACTTTTCCATCTTGCATTAGGACACATCCTAGTCCCGAATGAGATGCATCACTATAGATAGTGAATTCTTTGCCTGATTCTGGTTGGATGAGAATCAGAGCATGAGTTAGGGCTTGTTTAAGTTGATCGAAGCTTCATTGTTGATTCTCTGACCATACAAATGGTGTGTCTTTACGGGTTAGCTTAGTCAAGCTTGCGGCAATGGATGAAAATCCCTTAACAAAACGCTGATAATACCCGGCTAAACTGAGAAAGCTTCTGACTTCGCGAACATTCCTTGGAGGTCTCCAATTCAAGATGGATTGAATTTTGCTTGGGTCTACTTTAATCCCCTCTACCGAGATGACATGGCCAAGGAACGAGACTTTCGATAGCCAAAATTCACACTTAGAGAACTTTGCAAACAATTGACATTCTCAGAGAGTTTGCAATACAATTCGAAGGTGTTCAGAATGTTCTTCCTTATTCTGAGAATGCACCAGGATGTCATCGACGAAGACGACCATAAACTTGTCAAGATAGGGCTTGAATACACGGTTCATGAGGTCCATGAAAGTAGCCGGAGCATTCGTTAACCCGAATGGCATTACAAGGAATTCAAAATGGCCATATCAAGTACGAAAGGCTATCTTGGGTACATCTTCTTCTTTTACCCTCATTTGATAGTATCCCGATCGAAGATCGATCTTTGAGAACACTGAAGAATCATTGAGTTGATCGAAGAGATCTTCTATCCTTGGGAGAGGATATCGATTCTTGATAGTAAGCTTGTTCAATTGTATGTAATCAATATAGAGTCTCATAGTCCCATCTTTCTTTTTCACGAATAAGACTAAAGCAGCCCAAGGAGACGAGCTAGGCTGAATAAAGCCTTTGCCTTGTAGCTCTTGGAGTTGCTTCTTGAGTTCTTTCGATTCAACATATGCCATTTGATAGGGTGTGATGGACACCGAAGTTGATCCAGGTTGAGCATCGATCTCGAACTCTACTTCTCTGGTTGGAGGGAGACCAGGGAATTCCTCAAGAAAAACATCAATGAATTTAGATACAATTGGCATACTAGGTAAGCCGAATTCAAGTTCATCTTGTATAATCATAGCAACAAAGATTGAGGTCGGTTTTCTATCAATTAGAAGAATGGATTCCTTTCTTAAACCCCGAAGATAAAGTCTCTTATTTTGGCAATCTACCCAGGCTTCATGCTTGCTTAACCAATCTAGTCCTAACACTAGATCGAACTCAAAATTCAGAAATACATATAGATCAATAGGAAATGTTATGTTTTGAATGATTATAGAACATTCCTTGCAAAGGAAGTTAATGGATGTGATTCCCCTTATTGGGTTCAAAACTACAAGGCTTTGTTTTACAATTTTAGGTTTCAAATTCAACTTTACAATCAAAGATGAGTATACAAATGAATGAGTAGATCCCGAGTCTATTAAAGCATAAATAGGAGTCAAATTTAGCTCAACGACACCTGCTATGACATCGGGTGATTCATCATATTCTTTTCCTCGGATGTGGTAGATTTGAGTAGGAGCCTGAGATTCTTGGTGAGTAGGGGCATTCGAATGAGGTCCCTTGTTCTTCCCCTGATTTCCAGACTGAGCTTGCCTGGGGCCTTTTTTTGAATGGAAGAAGCTAAGCTAGCATTTGTAGAAGTTTGATTTTGAACCTTGTTAGGATTTTGAGGATAATCCCAGATATAATGATCGGAGGCTCCACATAAGAAACATAGATTTTGTTGGGTTCTGCAGCCTGGTGTTGTGCTTCTGACAGAACTTGCAAGTAGGATATTGAGCAGCTTTACCAGAATTCCCCGTACTACCAATAGAGATGATCGGGGCTGAAGGCTTGATTATCGATTGAGGTCTCGGTATGTAATTGCTCTTCTAAACATGAGTGTAATTTGAAGAGTGTTCCTTGGAGTGTTTAGACGTTTTTGACTGCCAGTTAGGCTTGTCATCAAATCTGGATCGTTTGTCCTTC
Organism: Hibiscus mutabilis; assembly: GCA_019671005.1. Classification (NCBI taxonomy): domain Eukaryota; kingdom Viridiplantae; phylum Streptophyta; class Magnoliopsida; order Malvales; family Malvaceae; genus Hibiscus; species Hibiscus mutabilis. The sequence goes on from CM033727.1 coordinate 39,864,410, forward strand.
CAAGAGTTACCACTTTTACATTTCTCAGAGGGCTTTATCTTTGCCTCAGTTGCAATAGCCCGGTTCACCAAATTCTGGAAGTCAGTGATACCTAGGGCAGTGAATATTGGACTTAATTCATCATTTAGTCCATCGATAAACATCTGACATTTATCAGCATCAGTCTTAATGTATTTCGACCCGTACTTGTAATACTTGTAGAAACCACTCACGTACTGTTCAATGGGTCGGTCACCTTACTTGAGATACAAGAAACGTTTCTGACGCTCGGCCAGGTATTGTTCACTAATGTATTTCTTCCTGAATTCCTCGAGGAAGAATTTCCAAGTTACAGCTTCAGCAGAGCAGTCAGTGTAGTGGTTTACCACCAGCTCAGAGCTTCATATGCCAACAGGGCTATGGCACATTCGAGCTTGTGCTCATCAGGACAAGGTAGTTGTTTGGTCAAGATTTGAGTAGTGGCCTCTAACCAGTACTCAAATACTTCAGGATTGGCTTCATTAGTGCCAGTGAAAGTATAGGCCCGATGTTGAGCCAGCTTGTCAATCGAAGCTCTGTTTGGCAAAACAACAGGAGGTGGAATAGGATGGTCTTGTTTTAAAGCAGTTAGAAGATTATTGAACATCTCCTTCATGCTCAGAAGACATTCCTGCTGCACAGGATTTATAGAAGGAGCTTCCTGTTGAGCAGCAGCTTGGGCTCGGGGTTGAGCTTGTTGTTGTGGAGGATTCTGCTCCATCCTCACACTATATCCTTCATTTGAGGAGCCTTCAGGACTGTCATTGTCCTGGCCAAGTCTCGTTTCAGACATTCTACGTTCAAATAGAACAATTAGGAATTCAATTTAATTAAGCAAAGACACAAACTATACAAAACAAGTCTCCTAGGTGGCACAAGTATCCTATATGATGCAAGAGAGCATGGTTTAGTCCTAGAACCGACTAAAAAGCTCTGATACCAATAAATGTAACACCCTCTGCCCCGGGATAGTAGCAAACCAGCTCGGGAGCGTTACCAAGCAATGGATAAGGCAATACAATACAAGAACAAGGCAAGAATTGATAAACTCATCCCTATTAGATGAGTTACTTAACTAGCAAGCAACCAAGCATACTTACTTATCAAACAAGCAGTCTCACATTTTGTTTTCAAGACATCAAGGGCATTCGAATAGACTATTAATTTTTTTTGCTTTCATGCTTACATTATAGGTTACTACTTTCATGTTTCACTTAACTTCATCTTATACCATATTCATTCGAATGACCCTAGAATGCAACATGCTTCCATTTCATTTTAATGTTCCTTAGATGCATACATATAACATTTCATACCTAGATTACTAAACATGATCATGTTAACATACAATTGAATGTAACAAGCCTCCCTAACTAGACCATTCGGCCAACATTATAAAACTCACAAAACACTTACAACGTTCGAATTGCAAGACAAGTAGGCATGGTTCATTTCATTTTTAATTTCGATCCAAGCAAGCTAGCATTGCCATTTCTTACCATTGGCAGCCACAAGATTAAGTATACATACATAAACACTCATGTTATTCATTCAATCATTCACATGTTCATTAATCAAGGCATTCGAATAGTTCAATGTAATCTAGATCAAACACTTGATCATTCCATATATAAATCTACATATGCGCAGCAATTACCATTCCATTACATGAAATCTAAGTTCAATACATGTTTGCCAATAAGTTTATAACATAGTAGGCCCATTCAAGAACACACATATATACAAGTACTCAACTTCCAAAATGCATGATCAAGATAAACTATGTACATTCTAGTGCCACCAATCTAGGAAATACACAAAACAAGTATGAAACCATACTTAGGCAATGCTTGTGTCTTGCTTCTAGCTCAAGGTAATAGGCTTCAGAATCAAGCTACGAAAAAATTCTTTATCTTGTAGGTTGGGAAGAATAAAAACGAGAGTGATAAGTACAAGAATGTACTTAGTGAGATTGTAACTAGCTCTAACCATTTGTTATATAAAGTTATGTGTTAATTAAACAAGAATGACCCTAGCTAAGGATTTCAAGCATTAGGATGATCGTAGCTAAGGATTTCAAGCATTCGGCTAGCATAGGATACAAGAAACAATGAATCATAATTCAAGCTTTCATATCAAGAATCCAGCAAATCATGATTTCATGTCAAGTAACATACAATTCAAGGCTTTCATGTTAAGTAACATACAATTCAAGGCTTTCATGTCAAGTAACATTCATTATATAACTCTCAAGGTAAGTAACATATGTTATGGGATTGTTATTTCATTTGTTATCAATTAAACAACCCCTTGGTACTTAGTTTGTATAGATAATCGAGTCTCCAACCAACTGTCGTCACAAGATGCATCGTAGTGCTGGCCAACCCTCCTACTATCGCCAAAGACCACATACGTACCCTCCGTCTGTCGCCAAATAGTGGCTTTAGCCCTAGACCGTAGTCCACCCTGACATAATGAACTCTAGACTCTAAGGCATGCCCTTCTACCTAGTCTAACTAGCTACCAAGGTTGTTCAATTTAAGCCATTTATACAAGCATTTTAAGTTCAAGATCATGTCAAGCAAGTTCATTTCATACTAGGCCCTTAGGCCAATTGATCCATAGCTCACATATCATGTAATTCTCATGTCTTCATTTCATCAAGTGGGATAACATTACAAGCAATTTCTTTAAGCATTTGATCATATGCCATATCACACATACAAGCACCAATGTTACCACTTAAACATGCTTAACAATCAAAACATACATGAATTCAAAGGTGTGATCAAGTTTCATGCATTACTTGAATCATTCTTCCCTTATAGATCAAGATCAGATTAAGTCAATTAACAATTCAAGAATTTGACATGCTTGCTATAGTTAGGACCTAGTCCTAACTCTCAAGTAAACTACACTCACAATACTCCAAGCTTAGCTAGTCTTGGATCCACACTCCTATGTTCTTAGCTTTAGGATGTTCCACTCTTTCCTCATCCACCAAGTTCACTCCTGGTTCTAACACATTACACAAGTATATACATATTAAAACAAGATCACATAATCATTCAATCAATGCAATGTTACAAATACATAACATATACAAATCTGGCAGGATGTTCATATACATTCTTTACTATACATAACTACACTTATCTATACTTTAATTCATGTAAAACAGGGCAGTAACCACTGTCCTAAAACTGTTTACAAAACAGTTTACAAAACTGTCCAGAATTGCCTATACTGCTGCTGCCAGACAGCTTGTACTCTACTCACTTAATCATGCATAACTTTCATTTCGTATGACGGAATTTCAATTGGTTTACACCATTGGAAAGGTAACTTAATTGCATTTCTAACCATATAGGCCTTGCATTTTAGTTCTTTTCCAATTAATACAGTTTTTAACTTAAAGACGGGGCAATTGGCTACACTAGACAGTTTGCACTGTCCGTAGTGTTTCTTCTCTGCAATTCATTCTACAATCCTGAATTCAGTTATATTTTATCCTAATGAATTTAGACATGTCAAGTCATTGTCCATAAAATTTTCAGCCTTAAATTCTTTTTATACAATTTATGGTGATTTTTCAAAGTTACTGCCCATAACATAGTATTCTTGGCAGATTACACTAGGTTGAGTTTCTAGTTTCATAACTCATTTTAACAAGATTCTAACAATGTAATTCAAGTTATTTTCATGTTCTTACATGTCTAGGTCAGTCTAATTTACCTAGCAATGTGCTTAAAACAAGGCATTATCATGTTAAATTCAATTTGATCTATTTGATCAACATTATACTTCTAATTCACCATTTGAGCAGTCCATTACCTAGTTTTAACTAATCTAATTAGGTGCATTCATTTTCCAGCAACTTATTTACCCTATTCAATCCTCAATTAATCTACCAACATGATGAAAATAGGGCTTTACATTCAATTAGCATGCTTCAACATTTTCACTAGTAAAACAGTCTCTAATCAAACTATTTTCAACCATATACACTCTCATTAGCAATTTAGCTACTAGCATTCCAATTTCAAGTTCTATTAGAAGCTAACATTATCCTAACATACATAACAATCATCCTAATCAATCTAGGCATCAAGAACATCAAAATCTCAAGATTCAAACATTCTATAACATGTAAGAGTCAAGCATTATACCTTCTCCAAGCTAATTTGATCAAGCTAAATCAAGAAACTTGAATTGAAGGTGATGTATGAATCTTTCTCTCCCTCCCTTTCTCTCTCAACACTCGGCTATGGTGATAATTTTGGGAGGAAGATGATGAATTTTTTGTTCATTATTCCCTCAAGGCTGTCTTGAGTCATCTACTCACATGTCACATGTTCTCATCAATTGAGGACATGTGTCAAGGCCTTTAATTTTCATTCGATTTGCATGCAAACTTTATAGCTTTGCATGTTCACAATTTCATCATTCCATTTAAGCCTTCTAGTTTTAATTTCAATTCAATTTGGTTCTAATTTCACTTATTTGACCTTAAGGATGGCTAATGTTCTTCCTTCTTTAATTTGATTAGCTCATATATTCAATTAGCCTATAGTTTAGATTGTGGTAACTTTCCTAGGCCAATTTTAGGGTGTTACATACGTAACAAGTTTGATATGTATGAAACATGATGTAGTAATAGTCCTATGTTATGTCTTGTATGCTTGAATGTATTTGTAAGTGGAACAAGGTAAGGACTTGAATGAAAAACTATGAACAAAGATTAACTTCATGCCTAAGAAGATGTTTGAAGACAAGTATGAAAGAAGATTATATTTTTGAATTGCTTAATTGGTGCTTCATATGTTTAATTTGATAAATGTGAGGTTTGGTGTTGTTTAGGTTTAGCTTGGGAGTGATTTAAAGGATAGAATTTTAGCATTACTGGTCATGGTTTCAAAATTATCACTTATGGTTTTGACACCTTAAAAAGAACTAGTTTTGGTTTCAGAATCTTACTTAAGGCGTCGAAACCTTGAGTAGGGTCTCGAAACCATTGAGGTAATTTGACGCCTTTTTGACTACCAAAATACAAGGTTTCGAAACCCTTGGTCTGAAATTGATGTCTTGTAATTTAGTCCCTAAATTTCGCACTCGTAACTAGAAGTTTGATTGGGACCATATTTGGGTTAAATTTATGTTGTAAGCTACACCAAATTCATATAAAAAATGTAGAAGACTTTATTGAGGAAATTTTTACAAAGGCCCTAAACTTTTAAGAAATTACACTTTAGTAACTAATTTCTGAAACTTTACAATTTGCTCCTTAAATGTTTAAATATATATAAAATCCTCTTTGAGTCTTAAATAATTTTATATCTTAATTGATTTGCAGTTTTATGAATTTAATTTGATTCTTTGATTTCGTTTTTGGTACATCTATGACTTGATTTTCTCTTAGACTGGTTATAGATACACTTTTTGGTATCAATGTCTAGGATTAGTCGGTTTTAGGACTAAAATAATTAATAATTATTTTAAATATTTTAATAATTAATATTTTTATTAAAACAATATAATAATATTATTTTGATATAAAGTAAATAAATAATATTATTAATCATTAATAATTCAAAGTATAGTTTTTATGAAAAAATAATATCAATTATATTAATTATTTATTATTTAATATTAAAATGAGAATACAATAATATTATAATATAATTGAGCATACTATTATAATTTAAAAATTATAAATTTAAAATAATAGTTTAGAGTTAGAATTTAGGATTTAGGGTTGGAATTTAAGGTTTATAGGTTAAACCCTAAGTCCCTAACAATTACCCTAAACATTAAACACTAACCACTAAAACCTCAATTCTAATTGTAAACCTAAATCATACCCACGAACTCTAAATTCTAAACTCAAACATTATACCATAAACTAAATCCCTAAACTCTAAAACAAAAAAGTTTTCACATGTATTGTAGTTTTATGGTTTAGAGATTTAGTTTAGGGTTTATATTTTAAGGATTTAGGTTTAGGGTTTATAGTTTAGGGTAAATATACCATGTAAACATATTATCTTAAAACATTAAACACAAACCTCTAAATAATAAATTCTAATTCCCTGAACATAAACTAAATCTCAAAGCCCTAAAAATAAGACATTTTGGGAAAATTTTTGTTTCCACTCCTAGTGAATGAAATATTTTCCCTTCACGGGTATTTATACCATGCACTAGCGGCGGAAATAAAAAGTTTCCACAATTGTTTTAGTTTTAGGGTTTAGTTTAGGATTTATATTCTAAGGATCAATGTTAAGGCCTTTATAATTTAGGGGTCATTGATAGAATTTACATTTTAGGATTTAGGGTTTATAGGTTAAAACTTAAATCCCTAACATATTTCCCTAAAAAAATTAAACCATAACATCTAAAGCCTAAATTCTATCCATAAACCCTAAATCATATAAATATACCCTAAAGTTTAAACCCCAAAACCTAAACCCATAAACCATACACCATAAACCCTAAATTGAATTTCAAAACACTAAAATTAAGGCGCTTGCGGAAATGTTTTGTTTCCATTGTTAGTGTAGGAAATATTTTCCTTTTATGGGTAATTATACCATGCACTGGCGGGATTTAGGTTTTATGGATTTTGGTTTATGGGTTTATAATTCAAGGGTTGGGAATAAAATGTAGGGTATGGGGTTAGAATTTAGGATTTATAGGTTAAAACCTAAAACCTCAATATATTACCCTAAAACATTACACCATTGCCTCTAAACCCTAAATTCTAAGCTTAAACCATAACTCATGACCAAAAACTCTAAATCCTAAACCCATACACCTAAACTAAATCCATTATCTCTAAAACTAAGGTAAGTTTTTGTTTCTTCCGTTAGTGCATGAAATATTTTCCCTCTATGGGTAATTATACCATGCACTAGTGGTGGAAGCAAAAAAGTTTCTGTAAATGCCTTAGTTGTAACCCCCTAAACCCGGCCTAGAAGAAATAGACCGAATCTAGGAAGTCGCGTTTGAAAACTTGTCCCTCAAGAAATCGATATTAGGTTTAATTATTTTAAAATACAAAATGAATAGTAAAAGTAAATAAACTCAATAAAGTATCATATATTTTAAAACACAGTCGTATAAAAATTGTCCCGATAGTTCGATTAAATATCCGAAAATAACCTTATAAATGCATGCAACTAATAAATCCCAAATAACTAAATTGTCCAAAAATCCGTATTACATAAATGTCCCAAAAATAATGTTAAAAAAATAGTCTAAAATAATCAAAAGGGAGTTCATACTGAATGATAAAAATTATTTGAATAAAAGCGAGATGCTACCGAGTCGCCTAAGAGAGTGAATATCTGGGAAAAAAACTATGTGGTGTAAGCTAAAAAGCTTAGTGTGTCTCTAAAGTGAAAGCAATCACAAAACAAAATATTATTTTATTTTTCTGAAAAAACTCTTTTGAAAACACATTGAGTATGATAAATCCAAATCATAATGATATGATGTCCGATGCCTAACTCAATACCCAACTATCCGATATCATACATAGTGGAGGTTGCCTCGCCGAGTGGAGGTTTCCCTCTCTTTTTCCGAACAAAATTCCAATCTCATAACTCAATGATATGATTTGAAAATCATAAATCCGAACTCTTACGAGTTTCTCATTTCCAAAAATCTTATGCTTGATTTTAAAACACAATTTAATATGTCATGCATGATGTTTTCAAACATTCTCAAGTCACAATTCAGATAATAAATCAAGCAAATATAAAACATTATTTCACAAATAAATAACACAATAAGAAACACACCTTAAGCAATAGTAGCTCTAGTGTTGAAAAGGGAGAGTCTCACGCTTAAATCTAGCCGAATCAGAATCTACGATGATAACTCTACATTAATAATTATTTCTATTACTAAGCCATGACTAAAAACATAAGAACTAAACTATGCAAGGTACTGGTAGTACAAATAAACAAAAAATAAAGAAAAACTATGCATCAATCTCCTAAGTAATGCATGTTAGCCCACCATTCCTAATCTTAAGAGCATTCAACTTCAACTTAACCGCATTTTTGACATGTTCAATTAGATTATCAGCGGCAACCATAACCTTACTGAAATGCGCTATATTCCTCTCTCGAGAGAAGAGCAATGAAACAATTCCAAGTTTATTTCATCACAATCAAATGCAAAAATTTCCGTTGCAAAGATTATTCCTGATTATTTATGCATCAATGAATATAATCATTCATGTTCTTAAATACATTTATTTAATTTAAATAAAGGAGTAGTTTTAATATATTTTTTATTTGAAATAATTTTAATATTAGAAAAACGCAGACAAAATACACAAGCTATTTTTTTAACTCAAGCTATTGGAGGATTCTAAAGACGAGAAACAATTCAAGTATGATTGTCTCCAACACAAATATATTAACGCCTTTAATTTTATTTTTTAATAATTAAACCTATCAATAAAAAAGAAAAGAAAAAATCAAAATAATAGTAAAATATTAAACCTGCAATCTGATAGCATAAAACTATATATTTATCAAACCTGTTTCGTTCCATCGTCTGTCTTCATTAAAAAGATAGACTCTCCTTTGATCAAAGCGATCTTGAAACGGATCTTGGTCGGCCAATCGCGGTGGATCGTGCCCGGAGATGGTTCAAGAGCTTCAAGTAGGATTTCGACGAATGGATTTACTTCCGAGCCAATAAAAAATCAAAATACTATCATGTTTCAAACTTCTTCTAATTCGAATTGAATCCATCGATCCAATCTTGTTTTATCAAGAAATGCAAACACACTTTCAGAGAGGAAAAAGAAATGCATGAAGAATTTACATTCCTATTCCAGAATCTTGAATGAATGTTCACTACAAAAAAAAATACATATACCGACGGATAAAATTCGTTGGTATAGATAATATATACCTATATAAAACAAAACTTTCGGTAAAAGTTTTGATTTTTACCAACGGATATGTTATTTGTTGGTGTAGACAAAATATATACCAACGAACAATAATAACCGTTGGTATAGATGTATTTTATACCGACGAACAATAATAACCTTCGATATAGGTTATAGAATGTATCAACGGTTCTTTATTTTTGTCGGTATAGGTAAACTATATACCGAAAGATTTTTTCCGCTGTCGGTATAGGTAGGTTTAAAATTTTCAGGGTTTAAAATAACCAAAAAATAAAGGGATAATGACACAAATACCCCCTATACTTTCTCAAATTTTTCAATGTGTGCCTAAAGTTTGTAAACGTTTAATATGCCCTCTATACTTTGCTTCCGTCTTCTAAAATGCACCTCGAGACTAACAGAGTTAAATGATGACGTGGCATAAACACATGGACCAATTTGATGCTGCCATGTGGCACTTCAGCTGGAAAAAAAATCAAAGGACTTTAAAAGAATTAACTAGGAAGTTCACGGTCTTCATAAAAATAAATCCATTTTTTATTGAAGAAGCCACTTGAAGAAGAAGAAATCAAACTAAGACTACCTTCAAGAACATGAAGTAATTCCCTTCATCGAAATACCACTTGAAGCTCCACATCTCCAGAAACATCTCCAATATCTCTGGGCTACAATCCACCGCGATTGGCCGACCAAGATATGTTTCAACATCGCTTTCTTTTGGTTGAATCATAAAAATCTATAGGTTAATGATGTAATCTCCTCTTCTTCTTCTTGCAAAGGAAATTCAGAGTTGAAAAGGAAAATTTTAATTTCTTGAAAAAGACGATCTTGATCATCTCAACCTTAAACCATTTTTCAAAGGTTTCTCAAACTCTAAAAACAATTGCTCTATGGGAAACTGTCGTTTATGGGGTAAGGTTTGGCAAATATATACCACCGGAAATTGAGACACGCACCTAAAACTAATATTTCATTAATAAATTTTTTTTGTTGCTCTTTCGATTTTTAGGGCTTCACCCTGACTAATCCGGACCAACCCTCGTCGCACACTCTTTTGTGGGTGAGTCTCCCAGCGAGGATTTTAGTGATCAAATTGAAATGGAATACATACTAAGAATTTTTTATAAATAAAGGATTTTTTTGAATAATTTTAATTAAGCTGAATGATTTTTGACATGTTTTTTAGTGATCAAATTGAAATAGAATACATACTAAGAATCTTTAAGGAGTTATCATACCATTTGGGTAGTAGGAGGTTTCCTAACGATATTTCATATGTTATGCATTCCAAGATTCTGGTTTTAATTTTATTTTATTGATTTAATTAAGAAATTGAGTTTTTGAAAGTTTAATGATAAAATCTTGATTTGTTGTATAAACCTATATGTTTATATTGGGCTGTGTATTATTCTTATGAGTTAGAAATAATCTAATCATAATTTTGGCTAAAATAAGTTGGGTGTTCTTGAAGAATATCGGTTGTTTTGTAGTCATTTGAGTTTCCTAAGGTGAAATACTATTTTGGAAGGTTAGAAACATTGGTTTGGAGTTTGGAAGTGATAGATCATTGATTTTGTGAAATTTCGGCTATTTGGGGAGATTTGGATGGATGTTTAGTTAGGATTAGATTTGCTAAATGTTTTTTTACCTATTTTGACTTGGAATTATATTATAATTGAGTTGTAGATATTTCGGAATCAGTTGCGGACGTTTAGCGATTGTTGGGCAATATCGACACATTCGACAAAGCTTTCGGTGTCAACACGAAAAATGTGTGGGTGAGTGCAAACTTAAGAGTTGTTACTTCACAAGTTTTGAAATCCATTATGGGATTTTAATAATAGCCTAGCAAGCTATATTGAACTTGGAAGTAAGTCACTCTAAGGGATTTTAATAATAGCCTAGCAAGCTATATTGAACTGGGAAGTAAGTCACTCTAACCATTGCTATTTTTCGCTTTGAACTATTCCATGAGGAATAGCGCTATATGAATCGGGGAAGGAGCTAACAACATTTATACCTCTCCGTCAGTGACTTCTTCGGCGTTGGTCGTGGATAAGAAAAGACCACGATTGAACTTCTTAGTGTCACTTTTAAAAGCAGAGATCGAACAAGATGTCGCCCTCCGAGATGTCAAAGAAACAAACATGTCATGTTCAGAAGCCCTAAATTATTTTGATAGTTATAAAATTAAAATACGAATATTATATTTTGAAAATTATTTATACATATATTTTAAATATTTTCATAATTCATATTTTATCATTATAATATAATATTATATTGATATAAAGTAAATAAAATAATATTATTCACATTAATAATTTTATAGTATTTTCTTATGAAAACAATATATTAATTATATTAATGATTTATTATATATTATTAAAATGAGAATACTATAATATTATAATATAATTTAACATATGATTAAAATATTAAAAATTATAATGTTAAAGAGCCTACAAGGAGTCCAGGTGGAAAAACAGATGTTGTTCATCTTAGGAGGCCCAGATTCAATCGCTTTATCTGCAAGGTGTGTGCATTGTTAAAGGGTTAAGAATATATATGAACAAATACTATATTGTAATCACCTTTAGATTATTCAAAAATATTATAATCTTAAAATAATAATTTATGGTTTAAGGTTAAAATTTAGGGTTTTGAGGTTATAATTTAAGATTTATAGGTTAAAACCTAAATCCCTAACATCTTATCCTAGAATGTTGAACCCTAACCAGTAAACCCTAAATTCAAACTCTAAACACTAAATTCTAACTCTAAACACTAAATCATAACCATCAACCCTAATTTCTAAATCCATAAGCATAGACCCATACATATTAAACCCTTAATTAATTCTCTTAAACCCTAAAACTAAGGTACTTGTGTAAACTTTTTGTTTCTACCACTAGAGCATGAAATATTTTCCTTTACGGGTAAATATACCATGCACTAGCAGTAGAAACAAAGAGTTTCCACAAGTGTAGTAGTTTTAGGGTTTATGGATTTAGTCTAGGATTTAGATTTTAAGGATTTAGGTTTAAGGTTTATAACTTAAGGGTTGTGGTTAAAATTTATAGTTTATAGGTTAAAACCTAAATTCTTAGCGTGTTATCCTAAAACATTAATGTCTAAACCCTAAATTCTAACCGTAAACCCTAAATTCCTAAGCAACCCATAAACCATAGACTGAATCTCTAAACCCTAAAATAAAAGCGCTTGTGAAAACTTTTTGTTTCCATCGATGAATGAAATATTCTCCCATCATGGATAGTTATACCATGTTCTGAAAACCATTGTTTTTGTAAAAACCCCATGATGTATTGCAGATTCTTTTAATGTATAGCTTGTACTGGACCGCAATTCTTTTGGTAGTAAGTAAAATGTGACAATTTAGTAATGCATGTAGCCCACAATTCCTAATCTTTAGAGCATTTAACTTCAACTTAACCGCATTTTTCACCTGTTCAATTAAATTATCAGTGGCAACCACAACCTGCTGAAATGCGTTATATTTTTTTCTCTCGAGAGAAGAACAATGAAACAATTCCAAGTTTATTTCATCACAATCGAATGCAAAATTCTCCGCTGCAAAGATTATTCATGATTATTTATGCATCAATGAATATAACCATTCATGTTCTTAAATAAATTTATTTTTTAAATAAAATAATTTTAATATTAGAAAAACGCAGACTAAAAACACAAACTAATTTTTTTTGTATAGCAAACAAACTATTTTTTTAACTCATGATATTTGAGGATTCTAAAGATGAGGAACAATTCAACTATGATTGTCTCCAACACAAATATATTTACGTCTTGAATTAAAAATTCCTGGATCATTCTCATTTACAAAATCAAATAATTTTTATGTTTTAATATTTAAACCTATCAATAAAAAAAGAAAAGAAAAGAAAAGAAAAACGAAACAATAGCAACAAAAATCAAACCTGCAATCTGATAGCCTAAAACTATATATTTATCAAACCTGTTTCGTTCCATTGTCTGTCTTCATTAAAAAGATACACTCGTCTTTTATCAAAGCGATCTTGAAACGGATCTTGGTCGGCCAATCGCGGTGGAGTGTGCCCGGAGATGGTCGGCTGTTTCGGGAGCTTCAAGTGGGATTTCGACAAAGGGATTTACGTCCGAGCCAATAAAAAATCAAAATACTATCATGTTTCAAACTTATTCTAATTCGAATTGAATCCATCGATGGAAACGAGTAACCTGAACATGAAAATGTCCAATCTTGTTTTATCAAGAAATGCAAACACACTTTCAGAGAGAAAAAAAATGCCTGAAGACTTCACATTCCTATTCCTGAATCTTGAATGAATGTTCAAAAGTTTGAAACCAAAGAAGAAGAAATCAAACTGAGATTACCTTCAAGAACATGAAGTAATTCCCTTCATTGAAATACCACTTGAAGCTCCACATCTCCAGAAACAGCTCCAACATCTCCGGGCTACAATCCACCGCGATTGGCCGATCAAGATCCGTTTCAACATCGCCTTCTTTTGGTCGAATCATAAAACCCTATAAGTTAATGATGCAATCTCTTCTTCTTCCTCTTGCAAAGGAAATTCAGAGTTGAAAAAGGACAAATTTAATCACTTGAAAAGACGATCACGATCACTCAACCCTAAACCATCTTTCAAAGGTTTCACAAACTCTGAAAATAATTGCTTTATGGGAAACTGCCGTTTATGGGGTAAGGGTTAGCAAATATATACCACCACAAATTGTGACATGTGCCTCGAAATTATATTAGGAAAATACTTTGATACAAGTTTACACAAACCATTTCAATTTAGGGTTTATAGTTTTGAGTTTTGGGTTTAGGGGTTTAGAGTATAGAGGGTAGAATTTAAGGTCCATGGTTAAAATGTAGAGTTTAGGGTTTAGAGTTTAAGGTTTATATTTTAGGGTGCTAGGGTTTGAAATTTAGGTTTTAAATTTTATAAAAGGGTTGTGTAAATTTTTTCACAGAGCTTGTGTATCAAAATATAAACTATTATATTATTCATCATTAATAATTTAATAACACCGTTATCAAAATGTTATTGATTTACAATTTTAAAATAAAAATGATTTATATTCAATACACAGGCGGTGAAAATAAAAAGTTTCCACAAACGCCTTGATTTTAGGGTTTAGAGTTAGATTTTATGTTTTATATGTTAGAGATTTAGGTTTAGAGGTTTAGAATTTATGGTTTAAGGTTAAAATTTAGTATTTAGAGTTTTGTAAAATATGGTTAGAGCTTTAGGTTTTGATCTATAAACACTAAATTATAACCCTAATCCCTAAATTCTAATCACAACCCATCAATTCTAAACCACAAAACCTAAACCTCTAACATTTAAACCCTAAAATCTAACCATAAACCCTAAAACTAAGGCGCTTGTAGAAATTTTTTGTTTCCACCACCTATGTATTGAATAATTTCCCAAATAAAATTATAAAGTCTAGTATATTTTGTTAAAATAGTTAACATTATTAATTAAATTTGTTAAATATTTAAAATATAATATTTAAATAAGAACATTATTTCTTGAAAATTATTAATACGTATATTGCTAATATTTTTATTAAAATAATAATAATAATAATAATAATAATAATAATAATAATAATAATAATGACAATGATGATGATAATGCTTATCATTAGTAATTCAATAATATTGTTTTCATGAAAACAATTAATATTAATTATAATAATGATTTATTATATATTATTAAAATGAGAATATTATAATGTTAGAATATAGTTGAGCATATTATTATAACAATAAAATAATCATTTAGGGTTTGAGGTTAGAATTTAGAGTTTATAGGTTAAAACCTAAATCCCTAACATATTGCCCTAAATCATGAAACCCTAACATCTAAACCCTAATTTCTAACCATAAAAATAAATCCTAAACCCTTAAATCAAAACTAAATCCATAAACCTTCAAACTAAGGAACATGTAAAAAAAAATTTGTTTCCAATGCCAGTGCACGAAATATTTTCCCATCACGTGTAATTATACCATGTACTGGCGGCGAAAACAAAAAGTTTTTACAAGGCCTTATTTTTAGGGTTTAAGGATTTAATTTATTGTTTATGTTTTAAGGATTAAGGTTTAGGGGTTTATAAGTTAGAGGTTGTTGTTAGAATTTAAGGTTTAGAGTTTATAGGTTAAAACCTAAATCCCTAACATGTTACCCTAAAAATTAACCTTAATCTCTAAACCATAAATTCTAACCATAAACCCTTAATCTTGAGCACAAACCTTAAATTCTAAACCCACCAATCCTAAATTGAATTCTTAAACTCTAAAACTAGGGCGCTTGTGCAAACTTTTTGTTTCCACCGTTAGTGTATGAAATATTTTCCCTTTATGGGTAATTATACCATGCACTAGCGGTGGAAACAAAAAGTTTTCCATAATATTAGTTTTAGGGTTTAAGGATTTAATTTATGGTTTATTTTTTGGGATTTAGGTTTTTGTGTTTAGAGTTAGAATTTTGGGTTTATAGGTTAAAACCTTAATTCCTAACATACTAGCCTAAAATATTAAATCATAGCCTCTAAATCCTAAAGCCTAACCCAGAATCCAAAATTCTAATCATAAACTCTAAATTCTAAACACCTAAACCTAAACCCCTAAACTCAAAACTAAATCCCTAAACACTAAAACTAAGGCATTTTTTAGAATTTTTTGTTTTTTTCCGCTAATGCATGAAATATTTTCCTTTAATTGGAAATTATACCATACACTAACGGTGAAAACAAATTTTTTTACAAGTGTTTAGTTTTAGGGTTTATGTTTTTTGGATTTAGGTTTATGGGTTTATAATAGGGGTTGTTGTTAGAAATTAGGGTTAAAATTTACAATTTATTGGTTAAAACCTAAATCCCTAACAAATTACCGTAAAACATTAATCCATAACCTCTAAACCATAAATCTTAAAATATAACCATAAACCCTAAATTTTAAACCAATAAACCTAAAACCTTAAATTAAATCTATAAACCCTAAAACTAAGATACTTGTAGAAACTTTTTGTTTCTCCCGCTAGTGCATGAAATATTTTCCCTTTATGGGTAATATACAATGAACTGACGATGGAAACAAATATTTTCCATAAATGCTTTAGTTTTGAGGTTTAAGGATTTAGTTTAGGGTTTATGTTTAAGGGATTTATGTCGAATATATGTATCTAATGATTTGGATATAACAAATTGACTAAGTTTAAAATGTATTTTTAAATTTTTTTTAGGACATTTCAAATGATTCACAAAATCAAAGTTGACAAGGCATTTGATAAAATGGACTTGTTTTAAAAGTTAAAATTATTCTAAGTCAATCCAAAGGTTTCCAAAATGTTTCAAATGTTTTTCACATGTCTAAGGTACTCAAAAAGCCATTTTGGGCATACGACCTCTACGTGTACCGGTATGACTTTTGAAATAAAATTAATGTTGAGCATCAAATGCTCCAAGAGTACCGGTAATGATCCCAGTACGATACTAAGTCAACTCAGTACCGTTATGGCCTACACATAACAATACTCATAGTTTGATAAAAATTAAGTGGGTTATTTAGTACCGGTACCTAAGGCCTTGTACCGATACTAGATGTACGAGTACCAATGCTTTCCTATTTTGAGCAGGTATTGATACCCATGTTCGAGTATCAATACCCAAGGTTGCAGAACTAAATTTAATGAGGGAAAAACTCCTCCCAACGACTATATTCAAATCTCCAACTACCTAGACGGTTAGAAATCAATGAGAGAATATAAAAGCAAGTCTTCAAAGCATACTCAAGCACAAGACAAAAAATTCAAAGCATTCAATATATATTGAAAGAGCTTTAAAGCTTTATTGTACATTTTCTTGTAAGAACACTTGAAGAGCCTATTTGTATTATTTTGATTCAAGAGTTTTGGGTGTGAGAGAGTGTAACATCCTTAAAATTGGTTTAGTTAATTTTTTATTTTCGATGATCGGAATTTACTTTTTTGATAACTAAATCTAGTCTCTAAACTATTTGATTTGATAAATTATAAATTATTAAGTTCAATTTGGAAGTTTTATGAAATAAGGACCAAATTGCATAAATTTTAAAAACGTTGTTTATAACTGAACTTGGTTAGGTGCTACATAACAAGTACAATATGTATGAAACATGATATAGAAATAGTCCTATGTTATGTCTTGTATGCTTGAATGTATTTGTAAGTGGAACAAGGTAAGGACTTGAATAAAAAGCTATGATATAATTATATATATATATTCAGAATTGGTAAAAAGGTAACTTATGAATAGAGATTAACTTGATTCCTAAGAAGATGTTTGAAGACAAGTATGAAAGAAGATTATATTTTTGAATTGCTTAATTTTGATGCTTCATATGTTTATGTTGATAAATGTGAGGTTTGATGTTGTTTAGGTTAAGCTTGGGAGTGATTTAAAGGATATAATTTTATCATTACTGGTCATGGTTTCGAAACCATCACTTGTGGTTTCGATACCTTAAAAAATAGAATCGATTTTGGTTTTGAAATCTTACTTAAGGTTTCGGAACATTGACCAGGGTCTCAACACCTTTGAGGCGATTTTGATGCCTTTTTGACTACCAGAATACAAGGTTTTGAAACCTCACTTAAGGTTTCGAAACCCGTGGTCTGAAATTGACGTCTTTTTAATTTAGTCTTTGAATTTCGAACTCATAACTAGAAGTTTGATTGGGACTATATTTGGGTTAAATTTATATTGTAAACTACACCAAATTCATATAGTAGGTGTAGAAGACTTTACTGAGGAAATTTTTACAAAGTCCCTAAACTTTTAAGAAATTATACTTTAGAAAATATTTTTTGAAACTTTACAATTTGCTTCTTAAATGTTTAAATATTTATTAACTCCCCTTTGACTCTTGAATAATTCTATATCTTGATTGATTTGTGGTGTTATGAATTTAATTTGATTCTTTGATTCCGTTTTGGCACATCTCTGACTCAATTTTCTACTAGATCAAGTAGAGAGTGTTACATTTCTTGGTATCAAAGTCTAGGATTAGTTGGTTTTAGGACTAAAATAATTAATAATTATTTTAAATATTTTAATAATTAATATTTTATTAAAATAATATGATAATACTATATTGATATAAAGTAAATAAATAATATTATTCATCATTAATAATTCAAAGTATTGTTTTTATGAAAAAATAATATTAATTGTATAATATTAAAATTAGAATACAATAATATTTTAATATAATTGAGCATACTATTATAATTTAAAGATTATAACGTTAAAATAATAATTTAGGGTTTAGACTTAGAGTTTAGGATTTAGGGTTAGAATTTCAGGTTTATAGGTTTAAACCTAAACCCGTAACATATTATCCTAAAACATTAAACCCTAACCACTAAAACTTAAATTCTAATCATAAACCTAAATCATACCCACAAACTATAAATTCTAAACTCATAAATATTATACCATAAACTGAATCCCTAAACCCTAAAACTAAGGTGCTTGCAGAAACTTTTTGTTTCTATTGACAGTGCATGAAATATTTTCCCTTTACGAGTAAATATACCATGCAATAGCAGTAGAAACAAAAATTTTCCACAAGTATTGTAGTTTTATGGTTTAAGCGTTTAGTTTAGGTTTTAGATTTTGTAACCCCCTCGACCCGGCCTAAACACCAGACCAAGCCGAGCGAGCTACATTGGGATTTGCCAAAACAAAACCTGAAACAATTAACTAAACTTAGGTACATTTTCTTTTTTTTTATCTTGTCAAGATGCAACATTATAACCTAAGGTCTGCATGCTGCCAGCGGGTGAAACCTCAACTAAATCGGACGTCGATTAGACATCCAATTGCGCAAATTGCATTTTAGGGACTACAATGAAAATCTAGAAAATTATAAGGGTTTAATTAAAATTAAAGTTATCAAACCTCAATTAATCAGATTAAATGCTTGCTTGCCAAATTTCAGCTCAAAATGATAATCCAAACTCACACAATTGCATACATAAAATCCAGGGACCAAAATGAAAGAATCTCAAAACATAAAACCACCATAACCAACTTAACGACTAGCCATACTGATACGGTCCCAAGGCGTATTGGTACGTGGGCTACACTAACCAAAAACAGATTCCAACGGCTAAAGGGCGTACCGATACATGTCCTCGTGTACCGATATTAGGCCACCAAAAACATATACCCGTACCGATACAGAGCTTCGCGTATCGATACGCCTGGACCTGTAATGTCCAAATTTGCTAGTTTTTCTCTCGAACATGGATTCAAACATGCTTCAACAAGCCATAAACAAGTATACCATGAATCTAAATGTATATCCCAAAATTGGCTTAGGAGTATGATACAAATTGATTGCTAGTTAAATTGCTATAGACTTGTTACCTATTAGACTAATTAAGTGATTTGGGACCAAATTGAAGTAAAGAAGAAATGTATATGCATTATAGAAGGGGCTTAATCGAATACCATGAATTAATTTAAATTTTGCATGCTAAAATGGAAAGAAACTCAAGGGCTTGTACACATGTTGTTTCTTGGTGTTGGCATGTGTTGGGGGATATTCAAGCTTCATCTTCATCCTTCCCAAAAGAATGACCGAATCCTATGTTAGAGAGAGATTAGAGAGTTTACACAAATTGCTTCATCTTGGTTCATTTCTTTGGACCCCAAATCGATTAGCTTATGGAAATGGGTAAGAAATCTCTTCCTCCTTTTTTGAATCAACGTTTAAATGGTAAATTGGGTTATAAATTCTCTGCATGCTGCCTTGATATTAGATTCGTTTGAAGAGCAAATTCATGTTAGAAAATCTATGGACTTCGAATTGTATACATGTTAACATATCACGTTTTTGAGAATTTTATGATAGCTTAAGTTGTTAATTGGTTGGTAGTAAGTTCTAAGGTAGTTAAGATAGATCGAATTGTATAAATGAATCATCACTAGAGTAAATTTTATGGTTTATTTAATTGGATGGAACATTCGAACTATGCCCTTGTTGAATGGGTAATTTATGCTTGAACTAGAATTGTGGTCACATGGGTTGATATATATATACAATTATGGATGAATTGGTTTAATAATTAGGACTGTTTTGTACATGAGGAAATTGATTAGAAACTGTTTTGCGATTATAATGGGCTGTTTCATAAGATTAAATTTGAGGATTGTTTTGCAAATTTCTTAAGGGACTGCTTTGTTAAAAGACATGAATTGAATTGTAAAACTAGTGGACTGTTTCGCAAACTTAATTGAAGGACTGTTTTGAATGAAAAGTGGACTGTTTTGAATAGATATAAAAGTATAAAGGACTGCTTTGATACATATATACATGTGAACACATGTAATTAAAACTGTTTTGAGTGTATATGAAAGTATGTGGATTGTTTTGAGTATTTAAAACAGGGGACTGTTTTGTGAAGTTTATAAGGACTGTTTTATAGGTTTAGGGACCACTCTGCATGTATATAAATATGTTAAGGGCTGTTTTGATGTATATAAGTATGTATGCAAATGTGTGGGCTGTTCTGCATGTGTATAAATGTATTGGGGACTGTTTTGATGTATAAAATATGTCTGCAAGTATAATGGACTGATTTGGCATGTATATGTAATTAGTGGACTGTTTTGAGCATGTAACTATATGTACATGAAATTTGGGATTGTTTTGCATATATGTGAACAATTTTGGATTGTTTTGTATGTATATATATGAACATATGTAATTAGGGACTGTTTTGGACATTTGAGAATGTCATGGACTGTTTTGTGCTTATGTAATTGTATACTTATGTATTAGGGATTAATGTGGATATATATGAATGTCAGAGACTGTTTTGTGTGAATTTAATGACTAATTGAGCTGTTTTGCAAGTGAATGGTTGTTAGGAATTGTTCTAATATATGATAGTACTCTTTGTTATATTTAGACCAAGAAGGAATTGAAGGAGTGAGGACTAAGGTAAATCAAATTATAGATAAGCAAAAAGGGGATTGTGATTCAGGAGCAAAACTAGCTTGGAACAATCTTTGAGTGTAGTTTAAAGTCTCGGGATAGGCTATTATCTTCTCGAGCATTCTTGATTGTTTTACTTATATTACTTTGCTCTTTAATTTAATCTATGCGCGAAAAAGCTTGGAATCGAGGTAAGTATCCTTATAACAAGTATTCTATGAGATGAAATTCTTGATTTAGTATTATTCTCTTAGTATGATCAACACATGCTCATATATGCTTGATGAATAAATCCTTGTCATGATATCATTCGACTAAGATGAGTAAATAAATTGAGAATCATGTTCGATTTGTATATATGCTCGATATGATAAGCAACAAACCATGATTCATATGATACTCTAATTAAGGAGCTAAGCTCACTTCTGATTCTGGTATGAAAGATTAAGAAATTTGAGCCTTGGTTTCAATTCAGTCAAAGGTATAGTTGGCATGTCATATAGTCCATAGAGCTCGTGTTTTGGGGTGGACTACGGTCCTTATGAGGTGACAGTAGGAGGGATGTGTTGTGGTCACTTGGCAACAATAGGAGGGATTGACCGGTACTTCGAGTACCTTTTGTTGGTAACAATTGGTTGGAGATTCGTGTACCTAGGCTACTTGATTTGCAATGCTATGTCAAAGACAAAATAATGAAATTTTGAAGTAAATTAAAGAATTACCTTGATACTATATGTGACAAGAAAATTCATGACTATGATATGCTATGTTTGATATCTTATTTGTTGGATTAAAATCCGCAATTGTGGGCACATATGTAAAATGTATGATGCTATTATAAAGTATGACACAAAATTAAGTGACCAATTATGTTAGGCGTGTCATAGGTATTAAAGTGTCATGGAAATAAAAGTGTAGATACCATAAGATATATTTATAATTCAATGAGGGACAGAGTTATAAATATTTAATAGTTGATTTAATAACCAACTATATAAAGAGGTAGCGGTCCCCAAGAAATAGGTTAACATTATTACTCTTGTCCCCGTCAGAGAGTTTTTAAGGCAAGGGCTAACCTATCTTCTTGGAAGATCACAACCATCTTTTAGGCTATCTCCATCAAAGATTCAAGGTTTTCAGTCCATCAATGAATTCAGGTACACTTCCGCATTCAGTTTATTGTTCTTGATGATTTGACATGATACATCTTGGGTATTAGGTTTCATATTAATTTATAATTTAGTTCTAACAAGTGGCATCAGCGCCTCGTCATTTTAAATCATTGAGAATCAATTTTATTTTATTTTTGAATTTGATCCGTTCTTAAAATTTTATGGGTTTAATATTTTTTTAATTTGGTGTTTGGATTAAAGATCGATGCTAAAAAATTTAGGTTTATTTTTTGTGTGGATCTTGCCGTATGGTTTGATGGACAATTTTGTTTTTGTGTTTCGGACTCTACTTGAAGCTTGGCATCATATATTTCCTCTAGTTATTTCACATTAGATCCAATAGAATACATATAAGGATTTATGAGATTGTTTCTGGTTTTGATCTTTATTTATTATTGATTTCATAAACAATAATAAGAGGCAAGGGATTTGTGTGTTCTGTTGATGATTACGCCGCCAATCATTTTTATATTGAGTTATATTGGCTTCTACTTTAAACTACTGGTTATTTTTTATTTCCCAAAACTTATGATATTGATTAATGTACATAGTAAAGTTTATTTAGCAGTTAAAGACAAATTAGGATAAAACGGCTCCAGATTCAAGTTAAATATTTGGCATTGCCATCTTTATTTGTGCCTTACAAGATTGAATACATACATATATATATATGGGCTAGGATTCACTTACATGGTGTAAAACTCATTTACTTTACACTTTTTTGGACCGTTGGACGATGATAATTAATGGTTAAGATTGTTTCCTTATTTTTTTTTCAAGTGATCATCTTCACATTTTTTAATGTTAATCTCATCCATCTATTTTACTCATCTAATGGCCATAGATTAGTGTAAAACTAAATGAGTTTTACACCATGTAATTGGATCTCATTCACACATATATATGTTTTTTATCCCGAAAAACATATGCCGTAAAATTTTTTGGATTAAGTTTTTCAGTGTTTTATGTATTAAGATGACGATGCATATATTATTATTTAGTGCAATTGATTTATACATGCCTATGATTTTGGCATTTGACACGTATAAAGGATTAAGATTCGAATACATGTGAGTTTGAATTGAATAAAGTTTCATGGTGCTACTGATATTGTAATTTGTTAATTATATTCGTGTTTGGTTTCTTATATTATGTGGTTATTGGAACAATATGAACTTAATTATATAATTTGGTTTTTAATGCATTTGTTGTTATTACTATGGAATATAGATTCAATTTGGTTTGTGTGTAAATCCAATTTAATGATCTATAAATTTTGGCATTATGTTTTATAGTAACAATAAAAATGACAAATGCATGCTTAAGGTATAATTTGAGAAACAATCAAATATTTTAATTTTTTGAATTCTGATAACCCCATTTAGACAACCTTATTTTGGGTTATATCGGAAACTTATTTGTTATAAGAAATTTCAGTTTTAACTATTATAAAATTTTAAATTTGAATATCAATATATTTATAGTATATATTTTAAGATAAATTAATTGAAACATTAAATCACCAAAGTGACCTCTATTGTGGAAATTATTTTATTTTAAAATATAAAAGGTAAGGTTTTGTGCATGTAAGTCAGATTATGTTAGTATTATTCGGCCCAAAGGAAGGTTAATAATTAACATTATTACCTGTGTAACTATGGTAATAAACATGTGATAATTATTCAGTTTTATATGTGAGCAATAAATCGGCCCAAAGGAAGATTTATGCTTGGCATGTTGTTATTATCAATGTTTGATTATTGTACCAATATATCACTTGCAAGTTAATATTTTGTACAAAAATGAAATATTAATGGAGTGTCTGGTATCTTAATATGAGGTTTACCTTTATTCAAATTTATTATTATTTTGGTTATCTTTTAATTAAATTGAAAGATAAAATTAAGACAAATATAGTGAAACAATTAAATTCATATTTTGGCTTTGGTTGTCTAATATTTTAATGGATTAATTGAAACATAATGTCACCAAAGTGATCGCTTTTGTGTAGATTAGTTTATCTAAAATATTAAGATAATTATGAGTTTTTGTAATTCATGCGTTTATTAATTGACCCAATGGAAAGTTAATATTTGGCAGAATTACAATGACAACTGTGGCAATAAATGTGTGACAATTATAAGGTATTTTATGTGAGCAATACGTTATTCCGAAGATTAATCTATTGTTTGACATTGTTTATTGTCAATGTTTGATTGCTACAAAATAGTACCGCTTACAATTAATATTATTGTCCAAAGACTTGATATTAATGTTGTGCTTGGTATCTTGAGGGGAACTAGTCATTATTTTGAATTTATTTGTTTACTTATGAATATTTATGTGAGCTTGTTTTTATTTTATTTACTTATTTTTGTTTTATATTTAGGTAATTTATCTTTTGTTGTCAAAATATCTGTTAAATACATTCTTCACTCATGTTTAGTGAAACTAATTTCAAGGAATAGAAAAGACACTTACATGTTGTATTTTGTGGTTTTATGAACATAGACTTTGCACTAAGGAAAGAACAATTTGCACCCCCTCACTGCGATAAACATCCATAAAAGGTATTTCGAGAGGTGAGATCGTTCGAATCGCATGAGTCTAATGATCATAAAGCACATCATTCTAGATGTCTTTAGGAGCACAAATCTAAAGAGATTACTCATACTAAAGGTTTCCTTGACGAAATTAAGAAATGTTTTACACAAAACATTAAGGTTAAGATGACACCACTTATGCCTTCTTTGATGTCTATGAAATATAAGGGTCAAGGAAATGTGAGAGAGTACATTGTGAAATTTTTTAATATTGCTTCAAAATTTAAGGCACTTAAGATCAAACTTTCTAACAATTGTTTGTTCTTATCATTTTGGTACCACTTCTTATACAGTTTAACCAATTCAAGTTACAATTGTCAAAGGGATAAATATGCTCTAATTGAGCTCATTTCTCATTATTTTGAATAGGAAGAAAAGTTGAAGCGTTATAAGTGTAAACGCACTCATTCAGTTAGTGCTCATTTAGTTAGTGTCTCTAAGAATAAGGGAAATAAAAGAAAATATTAGAATAAATTTGCTAAGGGTCATACTCAAAAGAAACAACAAGTTACAAATGGTTGATTCTTTTTAGATAAGTTAGGATTATTTTAAGTGAGCAACTACTTCAGTTATTTTGAGTGATCCATGGGCTGTAAGTTTTATGGCCCCACAATTAGGAATTATTTAAGGAGAGATCTATATTTCTTTAGGATGTTGAGTTTGGAGGGAGAAATAAGGTTAGATACATTGCTATTAAGGAGGTATTGAATTATAATTTATTTCCTACTATCACTTTTGACAGTGTTTAGGTCCTACTATCACTTTTGACAGTGTTTAGGTTTTCACACCTATCATTAATCAATAAGTGAATCAAGTACCTCAACAAAACAATGTTGAACAACTCTCATTCAAGATAAGGTAATTGTTTTAGAAGAACAAACTCAAAAACCTTAAAAAACAAGTTTCATTAAAAAGGTCCATGAGAGGAAGATGAAATAGTATTCCAAATTATTATATTGTATTTTTTCAAGAAAATAAGGTAACATTGGAATGATAGAAAATGACCTAATCATTTTTCATCAAACCATAAAAAGTTGTAACTCTCGAAAGTGGATTGATGTCATTCAAGAAGACACTGATTGTAAATGGATATTTAAAGCCAATAGGGATGGAAATGGTAATGTGGATAAGTATAAGGCACATCTTGTATCTAAAGGATATACTCTAAAAGAAGACATTGATTTTGTGGAGACTTTCTCTCAAGTTTCATTGAAAGACTCTTTCAAGATAATCACGGCTCTTGTTGCTTAGTTTAATCTTAAGCTACATTAGATGAATGTTAAGCTTGTGTTTTCAATGGTGACATTGAAGAAACTATTTATATGGTGCAATCACAGAGTTGTGTCTTATGATACAATATCAATGATATGTAAATTAAAGAAATCCATCTATGAGCTTAAGTAAGACTCTCATTAATGAAATTATAAATTTCATATTGATTATCTCATTCGGTTTTGAGATAAATTTGGTTGACAATTGTATATACTATAAGTTCAGTGGGAGTAAACCAATCGATACTCATGTTGCTAAAGAAGAAAAAAAATTTCTTACTCAATGCCCTAACAGTAAGCTTGAAATTTAAAAAATATAAATGATTTCATATGCATAAGCTATTGAGAATCTAATTTATGTTCAAGTATGTATGCGTTCTGATATTGTGTACATTGTTAGAATGTTAGACAGATATTTAAGAAAATCTAGTATGGATTATTGGATAGCAGCCAATAGAGTTATGAGATATATTTAGAGAACAAAAATTACGTTTTCACATATTGAAGTTATGGTAAGTTAGAGATCATCAGGTTTACAGGCTTTGATTCTATTAGAATATTGATGCAAAATAATTTTGTCACATGGGCTGCTAATTATAGATTGAATAGAAAGACCACTTTAGTTATTTTGTGACAATAAATATACATTCATTTATTCTATAAACAATAGGAACACTTCAAATTTGAAGCACATAAATATTAAGTTCCTAGTTGTTAAAAAAAATTTAGAGTGTTTGTGTGTCTATAGAGCATGTTGGTACAAACTCCATAATTGCGGGCTTATTAAGAAACTATCACTTTAGGTCTTTCATGAGCACACTACTCATGTGGGTGTAATGTTATTTAAGGATATTCAGTTTTAGTGGGAGTTTTTAATTTTGAAAAAAATGCTCATTTGGTTTAGACACAATTTCGGTTACTTCAGTTTAAGGATATTTTAAGATTATTTTCTGCAGAAATAAAGTTCTTTTGGTTTATGCACACTCTGAATTCAGTAAAGTTTGATCTCACTAAGGTTTAGGAGGACCGGTTGGAAATAGACATGTACGGTTCACATTTCATGTAATTTTCCATGCTACGCATCCATGATTGATCTATGTTATTTGACTACATTTGTATATATGACCATTGATGGGTCTAGTCATGATTGATACGGAAAAGGCTGCTTTGATTCCTATATGGGTATAGTTGATGGACGAGATTGTTATAGAATACCTATTATATAATAGCAAATTCTGAGCTCATAAGGTTGTACATTTATCAGGAAACATATGTTGCCCAAGTGGGAGATTGTTGGATTAAAATCCGCAATTGTGGGCACATATATAAAATGTATGATGCTATTATAAAGTATGACACAAAATTAAGTGACCAATTATGTTAGACGTGTCATATTTATTAAAGTGTCATGGAAATAAAAGTGTAAATACCATAAGATATATTTATAATTCAATGAGGGGCAGAGTTATAAATATTTAATAGTTGATTTAATAACCAACTATATAAAGAGGTAGCGGTCCCCAAGAAATAGGTTAACTTGTATTACTGTTGTCCCCGTCAGAGAGTTTTTACGGCAAGGGCTAACCTATCTTCTTGGAAGATCACAACCATCTTTTAGGCGATCTCCATCAAAGATTCAAGGTTTTCAGTCCATCAATGAATTCAGGTACGCTTCTGCATTCAGTTCATTCAGTTTATTGTTCTTGATGATTTGACCTGATAGATCTTGGGTATTAGGTTTCATATTAATTTATAATTTAGTTCTAACAAGTGATAAGCAATTCATGACTATGTTATGCTATGTTTGATGCCTTAAGTGACAAGCAATTCATGAATATGATATGCTATGTTTGATGTCCTATGTGACAAGTAATACATGTCTAGGAGATACTATGTTAGATAGTTTATGCGACAAGTAAAACATGCTTATGAAATGCTATGCTTGAAATCTTGTTTCCTTATAGCCTTACCATTTGAATAAGCTGATATTTACTTAGACCTTGATAGACTTTGGTAAAAGAATGGAAATAGAGCATATAATGTTTAATACATGCTTTCAGTTAATTATGCTAGCTCACTAAGTGTTTGCTTACTCTATTCTTTCACCTACATTTTAGGTTAAACTTGATTTTGGTTATCATAAGAGCTTGAACGAGATCACAAGGATTAAGAAGTATGTTTGTACACTTACTCTAAGAACTCCTAGATGGTGGCACTTAGAATTTATGTATGCATAAGGCATTTAAGTTACCCTTTTTGATTACATATGTATATAAGTATTATAAATATTTAGGATTATGTGTAAGGGTCCTTAATATGCTCCATGGTTGCTATTTGATTTGGGTTATGGTTGTTTTGATCTTGTATTTGGTAGTGTACATATACATATGTGCATATAAGATTTAGATCATAATGTTGCTATATGCGAATGAAGGCTTAAAAGTATCTATGTGTATGTGATGGGAAATAAAATTAGATGAGTGTAATGAAATAAATTAGACAAAGGTATAAGAAAATATGATATTAAGTTTTTTCTGAATCTCCTTTGCCTTTAGATATTCTAAGAGGGGTTTGATATGTAATGTTTGAGAGTATTTGTTATCCTTGTAAATTTTTGCGAATAACCTATCCAAATACTTGGTTATGCTTAAGTAGCTAATATTTGATTTGAAGCATCGATAATCAATGAGTTAAGGTCATGGATGCTTGAATGTGGCTGTTAAGTAGGTCAAATAAAACTTTGTATGTATTTAAATGCTTGATTGATTTTGACTTGGTGATTTGTATGCTCTATACTAGAAAATTCTTAAAATGTTAAATTTGAGAGTCACTAAATCTAGTAGTTTGATGAAATCGATGTAATTTGAATTTCTTAAATTGTTTAAAAACAATGTGAAGTGTGATAAGAAATAAGTTGAAGCTTATAATTGATGTTTCGGATATGACTAGTAGGTTAACTAGATCTAACGAATTGCTTGATGATTAAGTTAAAATTTTGGTCCACATTCGAATGGAATGTATCTAGTTTAGCTTAGATTTAACATACTAATGAAGTAACAAGTTGTTTAAAAGTTAATTTTAAATTTGATTTGAAAGCATATTGATCTTGATACAACAAGTTGTATGATTAGCCTTAATTCTTCTTGATTCTTTGATGTAAGTTCATCATTGTTTGTTGGTCAAATGTTCTTAATTGATGATAATGCTCCTTAACTCGGTTTATCTCCTAAACAAGTCAAGAGGTGTTACACTAAAGATAAAACCCTGCCAGAACATCAAAGGGACATGATCATAGCATAACAATAAATCCCAAACTCAAGTCTAGAGGTATGCAACCTAAAAACCAAGCCATCCAAAGTTCAAAACATAACTCCATACCAAAACCAACCATATAAAGCCTCATACAACACCACATAAACATTATAAGATTGCAAGAACAGGGAGTTTAGTCAAAAACCCTCATAATCAACAACAATGAACCATATTGCCTTTATTACTACTTGTCTAGTTCAAAAACCATACTTTTGAATTATTCAAGCCCTTGGATTTCTCCTCACTTGCACGCTTCCTCCAACCTTTAATCCTCTGATGATGGACAAAAAGAGAACATAAGCACTCAAGACTTATTGAGGATTACTCAAAACACAACACCATCAATGCAATTAAAATCAGTTTCCAACTCACAATGAGTTCATCATTTTAAACCACTTTTAAAACATGCACTTAACATTTACAAAACATGCATATTAAATCATATGCAACATGTATCATGGATCAACAACAAAATACCATTTGTTAACCCTCAATTTAAGCTTTCCCATCATAAAAACCCATATGCAAGGCTTAAAGAGCAAACATGTATAAACTAACATTATACATCATAATCCATCAACATGATACATTATCAATTATATTGTCTTTCAAGTGATCATAAACCAAATTTCACTTTACAAAATATTACATCGGATACACAAATTCAACAAGTGTCCTCTCAACACTTCATGCAATCTCAACGGAATTTAAGGTACAATCACAACCCAATCATCGGTTAGATGCATAATCCACTAACGAGAGTTTTCGGTACCATATAACCCCTCAACCGTTAGGGTACTTGTGGTGGAGTATTCGATACACATAAACCCCTCAACACCTGATGCGACTTTTTATAGAGTACTATCAATTCTATGTCTGGTCAACTATGGCCCTGTTTGGTAAATAGCGGTTTGAACCAAAATTAGAGGTTTGATCGGTCAAATCCACTAATTTGGATGTTTGGTGAATAACAGATTGGAGTAGCGGATTGGGGTGAAACCTTTAATTTTGGAAAAGCTGCTAATATGAGCTTTTTGAAATTAGCAGTTTGACATAATAGTCATAAAAACCCTTTTACCCTTAATAATTATTAAAAATCTCTAAATAACCTAAATTTAATGTTTTCTATTTTAATTTTTCACCCTCACACATTTATATTGTGACATTTGTAAAATAATACTTTTTTTCTTTTTATTCTCACATATTTATATTTTATTTAAATTTAATAATTAATTAAATTGTATTAAAAATAATTATATAAATAATAAATTAATATATAGATCCTTCAAATATGCTTATTATTGTTATATTAAAAAATATTTTTCATAATCTAATTATTATTAATAGATAAAAAATATTTTTTGAATGGTAGATACAAAATATTGATAACTAATAAACTATTCAAAAAACATTGAATATACTTATGTCCTTATATGTCATTTTGCTTGTTTAAATAATCAAACAGTTATTAGCTATTAGTTAATTTTACCAAACAATTCTATACAATCATCTAATGCAATCCGCTAGTCAAATCAGCTAATGCAATCAACTAATGTAATCCGCTATCAGCTATCCGCTAATTGCCTAACATGGCCTATACCCGATAACATTTTAAACTATATCATTTGCCAATATAATTCATTATTAACCATGTACCTCACTATTTTTATAAGCAATATTCAAAACCATTTTCAATGCATTAACAAGTATCCCCCACACTTACATGAATCTTTTTTCAAATGCATTCATCATAAATATATGATTAAAATTAGCATAAACCATTCTCGAAACATGCTAGGAAATTAAAATCCAAAAACAACCTAATATCATCCTTATACTTCCAGCATTCATTAAACAACAAAAACTCGCCAAAAACACAACACTAACAACCTAGGAAATTAGAGATTCATATAGTTTCGGGATTCCAATGTTAAAACCAACTTGTTAACATTAATAAACATCAAAATCATGATTAAAACCAATCAAGAACTCAGCAAAATAGATCCGAAACGAGAATCACTTAATCTCAATTAGACCTTGATTTACCCAATTTCCATAATTAAATCATTAAAACTCATTAGAAAACACTAAAAAAGGATCAAATACTTGGGAATTTCAATAAATAACCATTCATTAGAGAAGAAGAACGAAACTTACCTCTAATGAGTGAATTTCCTTTCAATTGGATGTTTACTCTTGAAATATGAAGAAAGACAATAAGATTTTGGAAAACAAAATTGAAGAATCCATTAGAAATCAAAGGTTTAAGAAATCAAGAACATTACCTCAAATCTTTGATGCAAAAGAAAGTGTTTGGCTGAAGAGAAGTTGAGAGAAAATTTTGAGAAAAGAAAGTTACGTCAAAAGTGATTTTTAGGAATAACCACCTTCCTTGATTAATTTCCCTTTAATTTCCTTGATTAAAACTCATTAAAAATAATCCCAATTAAGAGTAAAATCAAATTAAAAACATTAGGTTAAATAACTCCTTAAGGATTCTAAGATTTGATCCTTTTTCCAAAATAGTCACTAAAAATAATTTTCATTCTTTATATTTTGGTCACCAGCCAAAATGTTAGATTTCAAAAATTCCATTTTCCAAAGTTGACTTTACCAAAAATTTTCATATACTAAATAATGAGTTTTAGATATTTTCCCATATTTGTTTATACCAAAAATATTTATTCCGATTTAAATCCTGAATCTGAATCAAATCTCTAATCTCGGTCACCAAACTGTCTAATCAACCTAGAAACTCCTAGGCCCAAAACAGGGGCATTACAACTCTCCCCCACTTAGGAAATTTCACCCTCGAAATTTTACCTAAAGGAAACAAGTGCGGAAATTGCTTCATCATGTCCGCTTTACTTTCTCACGTGGCCTCCTCAACTCCACGGTGTCGCCACAACACTTTTACAAGCTCGATCGTCTTGCCACAAAGAACCTTATTACTAGAATCAAGGATCTCAACAGGTTCCTTATCAGAAGACAAATCCAGTTGTAACTCAATGTCCTCCACCAGCATAACATGCGATGGATCTGGCCGATACTTCCGCAACTTAGGAGGCAACCTCAAACAATAAGCCACAGGACCAACACACTCTAGAACTTCATATGGTCCAATGAATCTCGGGCTAAGCTTACTCTTACGTCCGAAACACATCACCTTCTTCCAAGGTGACACCTTTAAGAACACATGACCACCAACCACGACAAGCTTTTCACCAGCTGCAACCCAACACGAAGGCATACGACACTTCCTACCATACAAGGCCTCATACGGTGCCATCTGTATACTAGCCTGATAACTATTGTTATAGGCAAACTCTACCAAAAGCAACTGTTTCTCCCAGGTTCCTTGAAGCTCAATGATACAACACCTCAACATATCCTCTGAGACTTGGATCACACGTTCAGACTGACCATCCGTCTATGGAAGATACGAAGTACTGAAATTTAGTCGTGTACCCAAAGCTCGATGCAAACAATCCTAAAAACCTCGCTATAAACTATGGATCCCTATCCGAAACTATGGACTTAGGCACCTTGTGCAAACACACAAACTCGGCAATATACAACTCTGCCAACCTATCCAAGGTATACAATGTATGAACTGGTACAAAATGTGCACACTTCGTAAACCAATCAACAATCACCCAAATAGAATCCTTTTTAGTGGGTGTCAATGGTAATTCTCCCCCACTTCCATTACGGTATCCTCAAGGGGTGCAACAACCTATAAGGAAACTAATGCTCAACCTTGACACACTGGCTCACCATGCATCTAGCAACAAAATCAGCCACATCTTTCGTTAAACCAACCCAATAGTACTCTTCCTTCAACCCTCGATACATTTTAGTACTACTAGATGCACAACAAAAGGACTAGTATATGCCTCACTCAAAATGGTACGCCTCAACTCATCATCATTAGGCACCACTATCCGATCTTTAAAACACAACACCCCATCTTCATCAAAGTGAAAATCCGTAGGATTCCCATCCATGATATCCTTAACATGCAGTACCAACGCATCATCATAAGGTTGCTTCTCCTTAATCAACTGTGACAAAGATGGATCTACTTGTAACTCGGCCAACAAGCCTCCATCCCGCGTCACACTTAACCCTGCAAACATCGCCCTCAACTCTACCGTAACTTTCCTACTCAAAGCATTTTACAACATTAGCCTTTCCCGAATGATACTCAATCGTCAAATCATAATCCTTAAGCAACTCCAACAATATTCGTTGCCTAAGATTCAAATCCTTTTAAGTCATCAAATACTTCAAACTCTTGTGATCTGTAACACAACACACTTTTCTCCATAGAGATAGTGTCTCCAAATCTTCAACGCAAACACAACCACGACAAGCTCAAGATCATGCGATGGATAATCACGTTCGTGCACCTTGAACTGCCTAGATGCATAAGCTACAACTTTTCTTTCTTTTATCAACACACAAACCTAGCCCACAAATCATGCATCACTATAAACAACAAACTTTTTACCTGACTGAGGTTGAATCAAGATTGGAGCTTGTGTCAAACCCTCATTCAACTTTTCAAAAGCTAGTTGTCTATCTTTCATCCATTCAAAATGAACATTCTTTTGCAACAACTTTGTTAAAGGAGTAGCGATCTTCAAAAAACTATCCACAAACCAATGGTAATAACCGGCCAACCCAAGGAAACTACAAACTTCCAACACAGATTTAGGTGACTTCCAACCTATCACCGCCTCAATCTAGTGTGGATCCACCCGAATTCCTTCGGCTGACACAAAGTGCCCAAGGAAAACAACCTCCTTCGGCTGACACAACCTGCCCAAGGAAAACAACATCCCTAAGCCAAAACTCACACTTTCTCAACTTAGCATAAAACTGATTATCCAACAATGCTTGAAGCACAATCCGCAAGTGTTTATCATGATCCTCCTCTGTACGAGAGTACACAAGGATATCATCAATAAACATGACCACAAATTGGTCCAAAAACTCATGGAACACCCGATTCATCATATCCATGAACACAGCAGGGGCATGATCCAAACCAAACGACATCACCAAGAACTCGTAATGCTCGTACTCGTACGAAAAGTAGTCTTAGACATATCCACATCCTTTAACTTCAATTGGTAATACCCAGACAATCTTAGAAAACACCGAAACACCTCTAAACTGATGGAACAAATCATCAATCCATGGCAAAGGATACTTATTCTTAATCGTCAACTTGTTCAGTTGCCGATAATCAATGTACACCCACATCGAGCCATCTTTGTTTTCACAAACAACATCAGCACACCCCAAGGCAAAACACTTCGCCTAATAAACCCTCGATCAAGAAACTCCTAAAGTTGCGTCTTTAACTCCTTCGGTGCCATGCGATAGGGAGCAATAGATACCGGAGCTGTATTTGCATACAACTCTATGCCAAACTCAACCTCTCTATTTGGTGGCAAACCTGGTAACTCCTCCAGAAAAATGCCCGAAAACTCACATACCATGCAGATATCCTGAACATGCACCTCATTTGGGCAAGAACATAGCATTTTCATCCACAACAACCACTTCGTAATCATCAGCTAGTTTCAAAGAAACTCGCTTGGTTTCAAAATCAACCACAGCTATATGCCCAGACAACCAATCCATGCCCAAGATTACATCAAAACCGTGAAATGGCAACTCCATCAAATCACCCGTAAACAT
Source organism: Hibiscus mutabilis (assembly GCA_019671005.1). Taxonomy (NCBI): domain Eukaryota; kingdom Viridiplantae; phylum Streptophyta; class Magnoliopsida; order Malvales; family Malvaceae; genus Hibiscus; species Hibiscus mutabilis. The sequence continues at coordinate 39,899,452 of CM033727.1, forward strand.
ATGACCTTGAACCATCAAAGGATATCTCCTAAACAACCATCTCGCAATATTCATCTCCCCAAAATAACTAGTTACATGTACACCCACATCCAACACTTCTACAGGTATATTAAGAAAATGCGCATGCTCATACAAGATATGTGAATGCGTAAAACCAGAATCAACCAAAGAAAACAACGATAGAGATTGCAATGTAAATGTACCTACAATCACGTTGGTGTCGTTGCGTCCCTTGCAATGTGCATACACCCTCGTAGAACCACCATCTTCAGGTTGAATTGAAGCAGTATTAGACACCATTTTCGGACCCTCGTCCCTTCATTAAAACTATCCCCGGCCATGACCATGACCTCGTTATGGTGCAACTATAGGTGCCCTGGCCTGTACACCATGAACCAACAACGGATAGTCACGTCTCAAATGATCACTCGTTCCACGAATCCAACAAGATTTAGAAGCAACGGCTATAGGAGCCTATCCCTCACGAGCCAAATATGGACAATCTTGCCTCATGTGATCTTGCAATCCACAAATCCAACAAATATTATATACTGCTCTAGCCTGAGCACCTTGACCCTACGATCATTGTCTAATACTACCTCTGCGTTGCCTCAGCTCTGGGTGATACCTCTTATCATGGAGCTTCTTAATATGACCACCACCGGAACTAGAGTCTACAACTCTCTTGCCAGAGCCAGAACCTTCTACACGAATCGATAAACCCAGGTTCTGCTCAATGTCCTTCGCCCATGTTACCAACACGTCAAAATTGGTATAGTTAGAAGCCAACATATATGTCTTAACATCCTGTACCAATTTGTAATAGAATCGATCACAATGATGCCTCCCGTCCGATACCAGTTCAGGAGCATACTTGCTCAACCATACAAATTGTACCTTATACTCTGCTACGGACATACTGCCTTAAACCAAAGCCATGAACTCGCGCTTCTTTTCATCCAACTATCTAACTCCTAAATACTTCTTCTTAAAGGAAACTCAAAAGAATTCCCAAGTCATATCACCAGGTTCCATGTTCGCAATTACGGTAGTCCACCAACTATACGCATCTCCTTATAGTAGAGATACATCACATCCTATCTTACGAGCATCATTGTACCCCATTTTATCTAGAATCCGATCAGTATTGGCCATCCACCCCTCGAATGCTGATAAGTGTTCAAAAGTACTATTTTTCTTACCCTTTTTACTGATATTATTGTTAGACTTACTCTCATATTAGTTGCATAATTAGCCATTCATGCATTAATCCATGTTTCCTTCCATCGTTGAGCTTGATTACATAACTTGGTAGTTTTGGTGGGAAAAGATGCTACTTTGGTGTGTTTTGTGTGTATATGCAAGATCACTTGCCAAAGCAAGGCTAGAGCTAGTTGCCAGGGGAATACATGAAGGAGACGCCGAGCTAGTTGCCAGGGCAATGCATGAAGGAGACGCCGAGCCAGTTGCCAGGGCAATTGTTGACAAGAGCAAAGGTGATATGGTAGTCGAAATTGATGACTAGACAAGCCCAAGATGATGTGGAGCAAAGCCCAAACCCAAAGGAATTTGATTTCCATGCAGAGATTAAAGAAGAATTAAATTCCAAGAAGATAGGAGAAGTTCTAGTAGGAATACAATTATAATAAATAATTATATTCTTTAAAGATAATTTAATTCCAACTTAACTTCCTCCTCAAAGAAGGACTTTGGCCTAGCCCTATAAATAAGAAGGAGATTTCGACAATTGATGGAGAGCAAGAGGGGAATTTTGACAACTCCAATGAGGGCAAGAGGAGAGAATTTTTTACAAGCATCTAGGGCAAGGAGGATTTTGACAAGCCTCATTCTTCATCCTTTTCTTTCTTGTTCGATTGGGTTCATGCTAGGGATTAATTATCTTGTGTTTCTTTGGAACCTAGCCATGAAATAAATCTATTTGGCTATGGTTATTGTGTTTTGTGGTTGTGAGAAACTATTGGTTTTTGTTTAGGTAATAAGAGTTTGCACTTTTCTATTCAAGGTTTATTCATTCTTGGTTCTTATTCTTGTTTGCGAGTGAATTGGGAGAGGATCTCGTAACTTCATCTATTTATCTAATATCGGGAGAGTTAGATTCAAGAAATGAATGAATATGATCTTTATTTAATCTATTGATGGTGAAGATTAATCCGGCTTAGGAATAAGTTAAGGATTTCAAAGGCTAAGAAGAGCGCAAGATTGGTTGTTGTTCACCCTTGATTCACGCAGGGATGCATTATCAAGGCATGCACAAGTAGCTAGAGTTTCGACTTAGGGATAAGAAGAAACCATTGAAGAACGCTCTGCCGAACCTTGAAGGTTGCTGCCCAGATGCCCAAGTAGTTGCCCAGGCAACCATCGATTAGTTGCCAAGGCAATCCCGTTGTGCAAGTTGCCACGGCAACTGAGTTGCCCGTGCACTCTTTTACCGAGACGATCCAATCAGCTATCATACCTCAACTCATGATAACCTGGCCTATCTCTCTCTCATTTGATCTTATCTACTGTCGCGCGTAATAAGTGCTACGTAAATGTGCAAGTATACACGTCGCAAGTTATAGTATAAAAGATATCGTCTCCATAGGGATTGGTGCCACTTCAAGAATCTAGTCTCTTGCACTGTAAAAAGTAAAAACAGAAATAAAGGATTATGGGAGTTTAACTAATAACTAAACTAGAAAGCAATAAAGTAAATGAAAATATGAGATCAAATGAGAGAGAGATAGGCTAGGTTATCGTGAGTTGAGGTGTGATAGCCGATTGGATCGTTTTGGTAAAAGAGTGCACGGGTAACTCAGTTGTCGTGGCAACTTGCACAACGGGGTTGCCTTGGCAACTAATCGATGGTTGCCTGGGCAACTAGTTGGGCAACTACTTGGGCGTCTGGGCAGCAACTTTCAAGGTTTGGCAGAGCGTTCTTCAATGGTTTCTTCTTATCCCTAAGTCGAAACTCTAGCTACTTGTGCATGCCTTGATAATACATCCCTGCGTGAATCAAGGGTGAACAACAACCAATCTTGCGCTCCTCTTAGCCGTTGAAATCCTTAACTTATTCCTAAGCCGGATTAATCTTCACCATCAATAGATTGAATAAAGATCATATTCATTCGTTTCTTGAATCTAACTCTCCCGATATTAGATAAATAGATGAAATCACGAGATCCTCTCCCAATTCACTCGCAAACAAGAATAAGAACCAAGAATGAATAAACCTTGAAATAGAAAAGTGCAAACGCTTATTACCTAAACAAAAACCAATAGTTTCTCACAACCACAAAACGCAATAACCATAGCCAAGTAGATTTAGTTCATGGCTAGGTTCCAAAGAAACACAAGATAAATAATCCCTAGCATGAACCCAATCGAACAAGAAAGAAAAGGGTGAAGGAGGAGGCTTGTCGAAATCCTCCTTGCCCTAGATGCTTGTCGAAAATTCTCTCCTCTTGCCCTCATTGGACTTGTCGAAATTCCCCTCTCTTCCTCTCTATGTATCTTGTCGAAATCTCCATCTTATTTATAGGGCTAGGCCAAAGTCCTTCTTTGAGGAGGAGTTTAAGTTGGAATTAAATTATCTTTAAAGAATATAATTCTTTATTATAATTGTATTCCTACTAGAACTTCTCCTATCTTCTTGGAATTTGATTCTTCTTTAATCTCTGCATGGAAATCAAATTCCTTTGGGTTTGGGCTTTGCTCCACGTCATCTTGGGCTTGTTTAGTCATCAATTTTGACTACCATATCACCTTTGCTCTTGTCGACAATTGCCATGGCAACTGGCTCGGTGTCTTCTTCATGCATTGCCCTGGCAACTAGCTCGGCATCTCCTTCATGCATTTCCCTGGCAACTAGCTCCGCATTGCTTTGGCAAGTGATCCTGCATATACACACACAAAGCACACCAAAGCAGCATCTTTTCCACAAAAACTACCAAGTTATGTAATCAAGCTCAACGATGGAAGGAAACATGGATTAATGCATGAATAGCTAATTATGCAACTAATATGAGCCTAAGTCTAACAATATTATGAGTAAAAAGGGTAAGAAAAATAGTACTTTTGAACACTTATCATCTACTCTTTTACTTTATTGCTTTCTAGATTAGTTATAAGTTAAACTCCTATAATCCTTTATTAGTGTTTTTACTTTTTACAGTGCAAGAGACTAGATTCTTGAAGTGGCACCAATCCCTGTGGAGACGATATCTTTTATACTATAACTTGCAACGTGTATACTTGCACAATTGCGTAGCACTTATTACGCGCAACAAGTTTTTGGCGCCGTTGCCGGGGATTGGCAATAGCGACTTTGTTTTTATTTTCTTGCACTTTCTTTTTACTTTTCTTGTTTAAGGTTCAAAGGGGCTAACAAACTTTGGTTTTGCATTGGTATATGACCAGGGCGAGACCGACTTCACCAGAATATCCCTTTGATCTAGAAATCGAACGAACCTTACAAAGACTTAGACGAAGGATAAGAGTAGCAATGGCTAATCAAGACGGCAACATGAATCAAGATGTTCTAGCAGGAGGAGGAGTGATTCTTGCACGAAACAGAACTATTCGAGACTATCTTGAAGAAGATCTTGATGGACTTAATCTAGGAGTTGTCGCACCTGAAATTGAAGTCGACCACTTTGAGTTGAAACCGGTTATGTTTAATATGATCAACACAATAGGTCAATTTGGCGGCTCAGCAACTGAAGATACACGGCAACATCTGAAATCTTTCCTCGAGATTTACAACTCGTTCAAAATACACGGAGTCACCCCCGATGTCTTACAATTAAGATTATTCCCCTACTCACTGAGGGATAGGGCAAAGGAATGGTTGAATAGCATTCCTGCCGGATCAATAACATCTTGGACCGATCTTTGTCGTGATTTCCTTGCTCGATTTAATCTTACAAATTTGACTATAAGTTTCGTAACGACATTACTTCTTTTCGGCAGGCAGATGATGAATCCATGTACGAGGCTTGGGAGCGATATAGAGAACTTCTACACAAATGCCCTCTACACAGATTCCCAGTGTGGACTCAACTAACAATGTTTTACAACGCCGTGAATACACAAACAAGGATGATGCTAGATGCCTCGGCAAATGGCATACTCATAGATAAGTCATCGGAGGAAGCAATGCAAATTTTAAACAGGCTGGCCAAGAATGGTTATCAATTCCCATCTACTAGAAGAGGAGGAGTTAGACGCCAAGCCACAATACATGAACTAGGATCATCAGATTCAATTTTGGCACAATTGGCCACTTTAACCAAGATGGTCCAGAACATGCAAAAACAAAACAACACACATGAAGTCAAGGTAATGGATTCTTTTTGTGAGTTATGTGGTGATAAACATAATTCTTCTGAATGTATGCAGAATCCGGAATCCAGTTTCTATGTGGGGAATTACAATGGGAACAACAATGTGATGTCCAATACATACAATCCAGTTTGGAAGAAGCACCCGAATTTTTCATGGAGTAATCTCAACAATGCTCTAAACCAGAACAATCAGAATGCACAAGCATCAGGATTCCATTAGAATATGCCACGGCAACAGTTGCCGCAGCAACAACCGATAACATATAGTTCTTTGGAAAATTCTCTCAATGCTTTTATGATGAAAACTGAATCTTATATGGCTGAGAATAGTAATTTTATAAAAAGAACTGATGCTTTTATTAATAGGACCGAGATGAGATTGCAAAACCAAGAGGCAACAATCAAATCATTGGAAAATCAAGTCGGACACTTTGCTCAAAATCTGAAAACTAGACCGCAAGGAGGTTTACCCAGCGTACTGAAGTCGCAAGAGGAACTGGCCATGAGCAATGTAAGGCGATCACCACTAGAAGTGGCCAACAACTTAGAGAGGTTCAAACCCGCTCATCAAACAAAACTCCACAAAAAGATCAAGATGAACCTAGCAGCAAAGCCTCAGATGCTGAACCAGGAATTGTCGCGGCAACCGACAATAAGCATGCCTCAGCAACCAACGATAAAGATTCCTCGACAACTTGCGATAAGCATGCCTCGGCAACCCGAGTTGATAATGCCTCGGCAACTCCAGTTGTCCCGGCAATGTCGTCATTCAAGTTTCAAACCAATGAAAGGATCGAAGATATCCGACTTCCACCACCATTCCCACAAAGAATACCAATTCAAGAAGTTTCTTGATATCCTAAAGCAAGTCCACATCAACTTGCCATTGGTGGAAGCAATTAAACAAATGCCAAACTATGCCAAGTTTCTTAAAGACATTGTGTCCAAGAGAACAAGGCTAGGAGAGTTTGAAACAGTTGCCACAATAGAGGGATGCATGGCAATGTTGCACAATCGTATGCCACCCAAGTTGAAGGATCCCGGAAGTTTCACAATACCCTGTTCCATTGGAAACCACTATGTCGGGAAAGTACTATGCGACCTTGGGGCTAGCATAAACTTGATGCCTAAATCGATTTTCTAGAAACTAGGAATCGGGAAGGCAAGACCTACAACAGTTATGCTGCAGCTAGCCGACAGATCCTATGTGCATCCAGAGGGAAAAATCGAGGACATACTGGTAAAAGTTGATAAATTTATTTTTCCCGCTGACTTTATTGTTTTGGATTGTGAAGCAGATGAGCATGCACCCATCATTCTCGGGAGACCATTCCTAGCAACAGGGAGAACCTTGATCGATGTTGAAAAGGGAGAACTCACAATGAGGGTGAATGACCAGCAAGTTAAACTAAATGTGTTCCAAACACTAAGGCATGCCGATGATCCAGAAGAATGCCAACTTCTTCATGCCACGACAAAGTTTAACTTCGACGAGGAATTTAGTTGCCTCGACAACTACATTGCCGATCAAGAGGAACTTGAGGAGTATGAAGAACCGGTCGATGAGGAACAACAAGAAGAGGCAAATTGGCTAGTCAATCGACCAGGTACATACTTTGAACCACTGGATTACTCAGGTAAGGAAGGTAAACTCGAAAAACCCTCTATTAAACAACCACCGATTCTTGAGTTGAAACAATTGCCAGAGCAACTAAAATGTGCATACTTAGGAACCGATAATACATTACCTGTAACTATTTCTTCTAAGTTACAGCCTGAGCAGGAAAAGAAGCTGATCCAGATATTGAAGCTACACAAAAAGGCAATAGGGTGGACAATTGCCGACTTGAAGGGAATTAGCCCGGCAGTGTGCATGCACAAGATTTTGTTGGAAGATGATCACAAACCTTCAATTGAGGCCCAGAGGAGACTGAATCATGCCATGAAAGGGGTTGTAATGAAAGAAATCATCAAGTGGCTTGACGCCGGCATTATATACCCTATCTCTGATAGTACGTGGGTAAGTCCGGTACAATGCGTACCAAAAAAGAGAGGTATAACAGTGGTAAGCAATGAAAATAATGAACTCATTCCAACCAGGACTGTGACCGGTTAGAGGGTTTGTATGGATTATCGAAAGCTAAACAAAGCCACAAGGAAAGATCACTTCCCATGACCCTTTATTGATCAAATGCTTGACCGTCTTGCAGGTAAACCCTTTTATTGTTTTCTTGATGGTTATTCAGGTTACAATCAAATTGCCATAGCACCAGAAGATCAAGGAAAGACAACCTTCACATGCCCATACAGTACTTATGCCTTCCGAAGAATGCCGTTCGGATTGTGTAACGCCCCGACAACCTTCCAAAGATGCATGATGGCAATCTTTTCAGACATGGTCGAAGACTTCCTTGAGATCTTCATGGATGATTTTTCTGTTTTTGGTAATGACTTCGACAGTTGTCTCAGAAATTTAGAGAAGGTGTTGGCAAGATGTGAAGAAACTGATTTAGTCCTTAATTGGGAGAAATGCCATTTTATGGTAGATGAAGGAATAGTGCTCGGCCACAAGATTTCATCCAAGAGAATTGAAGTAGACAAAGCCAAGGTGGACGTGATCGAGAGATTACCCCCACCAAGTTCGGTTAAAGGAATTCGAAGCTTTCTTGGACATGCAGGTTTTTACAGGAGGTTCATTCATAATTTTTCTAAAATCACTATACCCTTGTGCAATTTGCTTGAACAGGATAAAGTCTTCGATTTTGATGATTCTTGCACCCAAGCATTCGAAACCCTGAAGGAAAATCTTGCCTTGACACCCATTATTGTTCCACCAGATTGGACGCTACCTTTTGAGCTCATGTGTGATGCAATTGATTTCGCGGTAGGAGCAGTCCTAGGCCAACGCACAGGTAAGACCTTCCATGTGATATACTACGCTAGTAAAACTCTTAATAGTGCTCAAGTGAATTACACAACAACAGAGAAAGAGTTACTAGCTGTAGTTTTCGCATTTGACAAGTTCAGATCCTATTTGATTGGTACAAAGGTAATTGTTCATACGGACCATTCGGTAATCAAATATCTATTTGCTAAAAAGGATGCCAACCCTCGTTTGATTCGTTGGATATTACTTTTACAAGAATTTGATATTGAAATTAAGGACAGGAAAGGAACAGAAAATCAAGTGGCCGATCACTTATCACGTTTAGAACGCAATAGGGAGGAGGACGCAGATCTAGAGATATGCGATGCATTCTTGGATGAACAAATTTTAGTTGCCTCGGCAACCATGGACGCGCATGCCTCGGTAACCCTCGACGCCTCGGCAACCATGGACGCGCATGCCTCGGCAACTTTCGATGCCACAGCAGCCTTTGACGCGCACTCCTCGGCAATTTTGCGAGCAGTCGCCACGGTAGCACATGCCTCGGTAATACCCTGGTACGCGGATTTAGTTAATTTCCTTGTTTGTGGAATTTTACCTTATGGCCTTACTCACCAAGGGAAGAAGCGGTTCCGCCATGATGCTAAGCATTACTTTTGGGACGAGCCTCTTTTGTTTAAACAATGTGCATATCAGGTCATACGCTGATGTGTCCCTAAAGAAGAGCAACAGAATGTACTCTGGCAATGTCATTCTTCACCCTATGGAGGACATTTGGGAGGAACTCGTACCGCTGCCAAAGTTTTCCAATCTGGTTTGTATTGGCCAATATTGTACAATAATGCCCAAGACTTTTACAAGCAATGTGATAGTTGCCAGAGGACGGGCAATATCTCTAGACGATATGAGATGCCGCGCCAAAACATCATCGAGGTGGAATTGTTCGATGTATGAGGGATCGATTTTATGCGACCTTTCCCATCTTCATTCGGTAACCTCTACATTCTACTTGCTGTCGACTACGTGTCTAAATGGGTTGAGGCAGCTGCAGTTCCCAACAACGATTCTAAGACCGTGCAACGATTCTTGCAGAAAAACATATTTACACGGTTTGGGATACCGAGAGCAATTATCAGTGACGAAGGCAAGAATTTTGACAACAGACTAATTGCCAAGATGTTGCAACGCTTCGGCATATCACATAAGATCACCACAGCATATCACCCACAAACCAACGGGCAAGCAGAAATTTCCAACCGGGAATTGAAGGGTATACTAGAGAAAGTTGTAAATCCCTCTAGGAAGGATTGGTCATTAAGACTAGATGACGCACTTTGGGCATATAGCACTGCATTCAAAACACCCTTAGGTATGTCCCCCTTCCGACTTGTCTATGGCAAGACATGCCATCTACCGGTGGAAATCGAACATAAGGCATACTGGGCAATCAAAACCGTGAATATGGATTGGGAAAGTGCCGGACAAAAGCGTTTGTTGGACCTCAATGAGATAGAAGAATTCCGTGCACTCACCTATAACAATGCACGAATCTACAAGGAGAAAACAAAGCGATGGCATGACAAGAAACTATTGCCGCGACAATTCATGCCAGGGCAACTAGTTCTCTTATTAAATTCTCGGCTAAAACTTTTCCCGGGAAAGCTGAAATCAAGATGGTCGGGACCATTCAAAGTTGTCAAACCATTCTCCCATGGTGCTGTGATAATCAAGTCCATCTCTGACAACCATGAATTCAAAGTTAATGGACAAAGATTGAAGCACTACAATGGTGCCCATGTGGAACGTAACAAGAAAGTGGTCAACTTAGGAGATGCATGAGCATGCTGTCCCTTTTGATATTTTATTTTTATTTTTTTTTTATTTATTTATTTATTATTTATTATTTTTCGATTATTATTTTTTTTTATTATTTATTATTTCCGATTATTATTAATTTTTTTAGGATAGATTTTATTTTATTTTAGTCAAGAATCCCTTTATACATCTTTATTTATTTTCTTTTATCTTTAATCCTTATTTGATTTGTTTTTGAATTGTAGGAAAAAAAAGTTCAAGATAAAGAGGAATTTTAATCCAAGTAGGAAAACATATTCAACAAGGAAACTAATGGGCTGAATCTAAGGCTTATATAAAGCCTCCAATTCACCCTAATCACAACCCCTTGTCGTCAACTTCTCCCTCACCCTATACCCTTTTTCGTTTTCCCCTAATCCCACCCACCTATCTTTTCTATAAAACCCATCACCCTTAACCTATTCCTACTTTCTATCTTGCAACTTTTTAGTTTATTTTCTTTACTTTTCTTTGTTTTTACAAAACTCACAACCAAGATCATCCATGGCATCCAAGATTAAATTTTTAGTTCATCCAAGTTCATCCAAAGAACCAAGATACAAGAAGTTTGCTACACCGGTGGTTCAAGAAAGATTTCACTCCAAGTTTGAAAGCCGGAAGATTCATGAAGAACAAGGCTTTGATTACTCTAACTCTCATCAAGATTTAAGCCTTGAACCATTCATCTTCGAGAGGATTGCACATCAAAAATGGAAAATCTTTTGCCATCAACCGGAACCGGGTAACATCTCATGGGTAAGAGAATTCTATGCTCACTCACCTAACCCGGATAATCCTTATGTTTTTGTTCGTGACAAGGCCATACTCATAAGTCCCGAAAATGTCAACACCTTTTACGGGCTTTACATTGAGAAGGACGAGCATCAAGCCTTCGTTGATCAAATCACTCCCAAGCAACTCGACAAGGTGCTTCAAGAACTCACTCAACCGGGAACTCATTGGAACGACGGTAAATACAAGGGCACGGTAAATCGCCTTCGGCTTAAACCCGAGGCAAAACTATGGAATAAGTTTGTTAAAACTTCTTTAATGCCCACCACACACAATACTACCGTTGATATACCACGTCTTTTGCTCATACATTCTATTTTGCATAATCGCATCATTAACATTGGAAAAATTATTTGCGATGAGATTTTTGTATGCAGCTCAAAAGATAAGGGTTCTTTTTTCTTCCCTTGCTTAATTTCTAATCTTTCCAAGGAGATGCATGTCCTAAGTGAGTCCACTGATGAAAAGGCCCTACCAAAGTCCGGTTGGAATCAAGCACAAATCCAAAAGCTAATAGGTGAGGCACCGGGAAAATCTTCAAGGCCTCCAATTGCCGCGGTAACTCCTGCCGCCCCGGCAATCCATAATGCCCAAGCACCTAACGCCCGGGCAACTCGGCCATCAACCCCGGGACACTTTGAAGCACTCTTGCAACCATTGGTGAGCCACCTAAGGCAAATTGAAGACCGGCAACTAGTGTTCATGCGGTACATGAAGGAGCACAACAATGCCATCACCCAAGTCATCCTAGAAAAGTACTCGGACAGTCGCATGCCGTTCCCGATCTTTCCTACCGAAATCCTTGCCTCGGCAACCAATGAAGTAGTCGCTACGGCAACCACAACAGATGACGTCGCGGCAACTTACATCGTGCCTACACAAGCTGATGCCACGGCAACCAACCCTGAAGATGCCACGACAACCAAAGCTAAAGACATCTCGACAACCACTGCAAAAGCCAAACGTAAAGCACCTATGCCCGAATCAACTCCTACGAAATCATTTTCTCATTTTTTAGATTCGGACGATTCCTCCATTGCACCAACAAAGACCACATCAATTGAATCCTCCAAGCGAAAAGCCAATGACACTGATGAAGAAGACGATGAGGACAACCTCGTACGAGGATCGATTCCACCACCGGCAACAAGAAAACAACCATCGCATTCAAGCAAGAGAATCAAGACACCGACCAAAAGGAAACTAATCATCTACGATGACGAACTCTCGGAGTAAGTCCTCATATGCATTTTATTTTTTGTTATTTTTATTTTTCTTTAATGCATGCATTGAGGACAATGCCTCACTCGAGTTTGGGGGGATTGTTATTAGTAGTTACCAGGTTTAGTTACATTCATCTTAATTATTACATTTAGGATACATAAATTGCTTGTTTAGTTACATTCATCGTAAGTATTACATTTAGGATACATAAATTGCTTGCCATGCCTTTAATTGGAACAAGAATTGCTTAGATTTGGTGAACATCCGATGATGACTTTGCCAATGCACTTAATTGATAGAATTTTTATTCTAGGATAACCATGGAAAAACTTAGAATTTTACTATGATGCTAATTTTGATGAAACACTGTTGTGGTTTGATTGATTTAAGGAATTCTAGTGAACTTAGGTTGATAATTAACAAATTGGGGGATTAGAATAAAAATTGGATGAATGCTAGAGGTGCCCGAAATTGGCTCTAGCATGTGCTAAAAAAATTGATCACTAGAGGTGCCCGAAACTGGCTCTAGTATGTGCTAAAAAAATGATAGAATTTTTTTCTAGAGGTGCCCGAAACCGGCTCTAGTCAAACAAAACTAAAAACAAAACACTAGAGGTGCCCAAAACTGGCTCTAGTTAAAACATGTTAAAAAGAACCCAATGAAGTAATTTGAAAGCCAATCATACTTTGTGCCCCGGTTCAGAGAATTGAAATCAAGTTCAAAGCTAAGTTTGTGAAAATTGAAGTCTTGGCAGGTAATTATGAGTTTGCATTGCTTGAGGACAAGCAATAGTTCGAGTTTGGGGGTGCGATAAGTGTTCAAAAGTACTATTTTTCTTATCCTTTTTACTCATATTATTGTTAGACTTAGGCTCATATTAGTTGCATAATTAGCCATTCATGCATTAATCCATGTTTCCTTCCATCGTTGAGCTTGATTACATAACTTGGTAGTTTTTGTGGGAAAAGATGCTGCTTTGGTGTGTTTTGTGTGTATATGCAGGATCACTTGCTAAAGCAAGGCTAGAGACATGAAGGAGACGCCGAGCTAGTTGCCAGGGCAATGCATGAAAGAGACGCCAAGCCAGTTGCCAGGGCAATTGTCGACAAGAGCAAAGGTGATACGGTAGTCGAAATTGATGACTAGACAAGCCCAAGATGACGTGGAGCAAAGCCCAAACCCAAAGGAATTTGATTTCCATGCAGAGATTAAAGAAGAATTAAATTCCAAGAAGATAGGAGAAGTTCTAGTAGGAATACAATTATAATAAAGAATTATATTCTTTAAAGATAATTTAATTCCAACTTAACTTCCTCCTCAAAGAAGGACTTTGGCCTAGCCCTATAAATAAGAAGGAGATTTCGACAATTGATAGAGAGCAAGAGGGGAATTTCGACAACTCCAAGGAGGGCAAGAGGAGAGAATTTTTGACAAGCATCTAGGGCAAGGAGGATTTCGACAAGCCTCCTTCTTCATCCTTTTCTTTCATGTTCGATTGGGTTCATTCTAGGGATTAATTATCTTGTGTTTCTTTGGAACCTAGCCATGAACTAAATCTATTTGGCTATGGTTATTGTGTTTTGTGGTTGTGAGAAACTATTGGTTTTTGTTTAGGTAATAAGAGTTTGCACTTTTCTATTCAAGGTTTATTCATTCTTGGTTCTTATTCTTGTTTGCGAGTGAATTGAGAGAGGATCTCGTAACTTCATCTATTTATCTAATATCGGGAGAGTTAGATTCAAGAAACGAATGAATATGATCTTTATTCAATCTATTGGTGAAGATTAATTCGGCTTAGGAATAAGTTAAGGATTTCAACGGCTAAGAGGAGCGCAAGTTTGGTTGTTGTTCACCCTTGATTCACGCAGGGATGTATTATCAAGGCATGCACAAGTAGCTAGAGTTTCGACTTAGCGAAAAGAAGAAACCATTGAAGAACGCTCTGCCGAACCTTGAAGGTTGCTGCCCAGACGCCCAAGTAGTTGCCCAGGCAACCATCGATTAGTTGCCAAGGCGATCCCGTTGTGCAAGTTGCCACGGCAACTGAGTTGCCCGTGCACTCTTTTACCGAGACGATCCAATCGGCTATCACACCTCAACTCACGATAACCTGGCTTATCTCTCTCTCATTTGATCTCATCTACTCTTTTACTTTATTGCTTTCTAGATTAGTTATTAGTTAAACTCCTATAATCCTTTATTTGTGTTTTTACTTTTTACAGTGAAAGAGACTAGATTCTTGAAGTGGCACCAATCCCTGTGGAGACGATATCTTTTATACTATAACTTGCAACGTGTATACTTGCACAATTGCGTAGCACTTATTACGCGCAACAAATGCCTCGGGTGCCAATCCTCGAAACTCAAATCCTCCCAAAATATGTAAACGTTCCAACAACAACCCCTTTTGCCGAGCAACTAGTGTAGGCACATGAACTCGAGCAACAACAGCTTGAAAAGCCCTAGCCATTGTCAGTATTAAAGACGCCATATCACCTACCACTGGCCCAGTTGGTGCAGGGTGGATTAGGCAGAAGAGGTGGTAAACCTCTAGGTGGTATAACATTCTCCTCAACCCCTTGCCCAATGGCAACAACATTCGCACCAGACCTTAATTCTCTCCTTGGTCCCATCGTATTAAAATCTAAGGCATGATAATAACACCAAAACAAAAATAATTAGGCCAGCTTCACGAAGATCCAAGACTTCCCTTTCAAATCAAAAATATTTCAGACTATAGTAATAAGGCAATGTGTCCCACAACTATCCCCCACCATAGCATATAACAATCAACATACTTGTAGAAATCACCGTGCATGGAAAAGAACAGTAATCAATGAATAACAATATTCCAACAATCATAACCCCATCCCACTTATCGTAAACCTAGCTTTGATACCACCAAATGTAACCCCCTCGACCCTGCCTAGACACCAGATAGAACCAAGCGAGCTATATTGGGTTTTGCCAAAATAAAACCCAAAACGATTAACTAAACTTAGGTCCATTTTTTTCTTTTTATCTTGTTTATATGCAAAATTAAAACCTAAGGTGTGCATGCTGGCAATGGGAGAAACTCAACTAAATAGGGTGACAATTAGACAACCAATTGCTCAAATTGCATTTTAGGGACTATAATGCAAATTTGGAAAATTATGAGTATTTAATTAAAATTCAAGTTACCGAACCTGAATTAATCAGATTACACCAAATTTTAGAGCAAAAAAATAATCCAAACTCATACAATTGCATACATAAAATTCAGGGACCAAAATAAAAGAATTTCAAAACATAAAACCACCATAACCAACTTAACGACTAGTCATGCCGATACAATCCCAAGGTGTATCGTTATGCGGACTACACTAACCAAAACCTGATTCTAATGGCTAAAGGGCGTACCAATACACGTCCTGATACCGATACGAAGCCCTGCGTCTCGGTACGCTTGGACATGTTGTTACCTCCTCAAAAGTATTATTTTTCATGCCTATTTTGATATGCTTTTGCTTGTTTTCAAGTATATTTAGTTGCATTAGATTTATAGTATCATGCATTTGCATCAAGGAGTTAGTTGGCTACCTATGCTTGTGTGAAATGTTGTTTTTATAGCCTTTTTGCAGGTTGGTAGGGTGTTTTGCAGGAGAAATGAACGCATGACGCAGGGACGCAATTAGGAATGCCAGATGATGTGGGCACGAAAGGATTAGAGGTGTGCCAAGCATCTATTGTCATGAGGTGTACCAACAGCCATGCCAAGAGGTGAAGAACCCTCGAAAAAATAGGATACACTCAGGCTCCTTAAAAATCACATTTGGACAGCCTCTGGAAAAATAGAGGATAAGGTGATGCCAAGCTGTGTTGGCAAGGTCATGCCAAGTTAGTGTGCCAGGATGGCCAGGGCATGATGACGTCAGCCCTAGCTTGATAAGCTATCACACCGATCAGATGAGGCTTATCCCTTATCTATGGAGCATTCAAATTTCAAATGAAGAGAGAGTTATCCTAATTCCTTCCCTTGCACGCCTATATATACACTACCCGATCAAGCTTGAAGAGGATTGATGAGGAGAAGAGACTGGTAAAGGTCGAGGTGATCGGAGCAAGGTGTTGGAGCGGCGAGTGACAGTCAGTGCAACCAAGAAAGGGTGGTTCAACCTCTTGCCTGAGAGCGTGGCATAGAGGGCGGCATCGAGAGACCACTCTGCCTATTCCCTTGGCGCAAGTTGTTTATCTTTAGTTTTTTTTTACGATGTTGATGTTGAAAACGTTGATGGTTTTGATGGTTAACCCCCACACCATGAACTAAGTTAATAGTTCATGGAGGGATGTTTTGGTTTTAAACGCTGGCTTTTATGCCTTATTTCCTTTATGATAATTCTACTTTCGGCAAAGTTTATTTGTTTTGCATACTTTAATTTTTCCTAAGTACTGTGCCAAAGCAAGAGCTGGCACAGTTAGCTTATTACCTTCCAATATCTTAACAGACTTGTGTTGGCAACGATCAAGTTGCTGAATTCTTTAGAGAGAAGCTTCGAGAGAAGTCATTCAAGTAGATGAACTTACTTCGAAAGTAAAATCTACCCCCACGGAGTATAGATTTGTTTTTAAATCGAATTGGTTTAATGGAAACATGCACTATAGAGATATAAAGGTTTTTTTACTTGGCCGGTTTAGTGCAACGACCATTGAGAGAGGCTCTACTACTTTTGAATATGCTCGACAAACAATGCCAAGATAGTTTTTCCAATAAAGGCTGGCATGAACCAAGTTGAAATCAGGCATTCCTAGCCAGCAGTCATCATTCATTTGAAAATACCTTCCTTGCCAACGCTTTACTTCAGTTTCTATTTTATTTTATTTTCTTAGTTTTAAAATCTACTCTTTCAAACAACAATCTTTTCTTCCAAAGCAAGTAACAATCAAACAATCGAATTCCAAGTCAATCTCTATGCCGGCAGTGCCAACATATACATATCCACCGCCACCATTTCCAGCAAGACTTCAAAAGAATAAGTAGATCCAGCAATTTAAGCGCTTTTTGGAAGTGCTTAAACAGTTGCAAATTAACATTCCACTGGTGGAAGCCCTTGAACAAATGCCCAACTATGTAAAATTCATGAAGGACATCTTGTCCAAAAAGAGGAAGTTGGGAGAATTTGAAACTGTTGCTCTCACTGAGGGATGCAGTGCCATGATCCTAAACCGATTGCCACCAAAGTTGAAAGATCCAGGGAGTTTTACTATTCATTGCACAATTGGCGACAAGTTCATGGGGAAGGCGCTGTGCGACTTGGGAGCCAGCATCAATTTGATGCAACTATCAGTTTTAAGAATCTTAGCATAGATGCAAGTCCTACCACGGTGACACTTCAATTGGCAGACCGATCTTATGCACATCCCAAGGGTAAGATTGGGATGTGTTGGTAAAGGTAGACAAATTCATTTTCCCAGCCGATTTTATCATTTTGGATTATGAAGCTAATATTGATGTGCCAATTATTTTGGGTATGTTGTTTCTTGCTACTGGCAGGGCTCTTATTGATGTTCATAAAGGGGAACTAACCATGAGAATGAATGATCAACATGTTACTTTTAACGCGTTTCAAGCTTTGAAATATGCAGATGAACCTGATAAATGTCAAGCCAATGAAATGATGGAGTCCATTTTTACTTTGGACATGGCACAATTGTGCCAGGATATAGCAAGTGATGACAACATGCTTGATGGCATAGTTGAACTATTTGAGGAACCAGTGGAGCTAGCCTTGGAGGCTAAAGATGTAAGTTACTTCGAGCCACTCCATTTGGCTGGCAGAGAGATAAAGAAACCAAAGCCATCTATTGAGGAACCACCAGAGTTGAAGCTTCAACCCCTGCCAGAACACTTAAAGTATGCTTATTTAGGTAAGAACTTAACTCTGCCAGTGATTAAAGCCACTGATCTCACTCATGATCATGAGGCAAGACTACTAGCAATACTAAAAGATAATAAGCAAGCATTGGGTTAGACCTTGGAAAACATCCAAGATTTTAGCCCAACCATTTGCATACACAAGATCATACTAGAGGAATACAATGGCAGGACCATTGAAGGCCAAAGGCCACTAAACCCAAGCATGAAAGTGTTTTTAAAGAAAGAGATCATAAAATGGTTGGATGCCAGGATCATTTATCCCATTTCCAGCAGCTCTTGGGTTAGCCCGGTGCAGTGTGTGCCAAAGAAGGATTGTATGATTGTGATCCAAAATAGTAAGGCCGAATTGATTCCCTCTAGAACCATCACTGGATGGAGGGTGTGCATGGATTACAAAAGTTTGAACAAGGCTACAAGGAATGGCCACTTTCCATTACCTTTCATTGACCAGATGTTGGACAGGTTGGCAGGTAAAGCTTTTTACTATTTTTATATGGTTATTTAGGATATAATCAGATTGCCATCACCCTTGACGACCCAGAGAAGACCACGTTCATGTCTCCATATGGGATATTTACCTTTAGAAGGATGTCATTCAGACTGTGTAATGCGCCAGCAACATTTCAATGTTGTATGATGGCCATTTTCTCTGATATGGTTTAGCATAACATGGAAGTATTCATGGATGATTTCTCAGTGTTTGGTGTAACATTTGAGGAATGCATCCATAGCTTGGAGCAAGTTTTGAAAAGATGCATAGAGACAAACCTAGTGTAGAATTAGGAGAAATGCCATTTCATGGTGAAGGAATGCATTGTTCTCGGTCCTAAGGTAACCAAGAGAGGACTAGAAGTTGATCAAGCCAAAGTGGAGGTAATTAAGCAATTACCACCTCCAACAAGTGTTAAAGGTATAAGGATTTTTTTAGGTTATGTCGTTTTTTATCAGCGATTTATTAAAGATTTTTTGAAAATTGCTAAACCTTTATGCTCATTGTTGGAACATAATGCCACTTTTGCATTTGACGATTCTTGTTTGAGAGCATTTCAGAAGCTTAAAGATAGATTGATTAATGCCCCCATAGTCGTGGCACCAAATTGGAATGAGCCTTTTGAGCTCATGTGCGATGCCAGCGATTATGCCATTAGAGCAGTTCTGGGACAACGGCGTGGCAAGATATTCCATGCCGTCTACTATGTCAACAGAACCTTGAATGAAGCACAACTGAATTACTCTACAACCGAGAATGAATTCCTCGCGGTTGTATTTGCTTTTGATAAATTTAGATCATATCTAATTGGTAATAAGGTTGTGGTTTATACAGATCATTCGGTGTTGAAATATCTCTTAGCAAAGAAGGATGCCAAACCTAGACTAATCCGATGGACGCTCTTACTTTAAGAATTCGACCTGGATATCAAAGATAAGAAAGGCAGTGAAAACTTAGTAGTTGGACATCTCTCTCGATTGGAGAATCACATTGAAAATGGTAAGTCCACTATAATTAGAGACGAACTCCCAGACGAGTATTTGCTTGCAGCCGATGCTATACCATGGTACGCTGACATAGTCAACTACCTGGTAAACAGTATTCTGCCATCAGACCTAGCATATAATGCCAAGAAAATATTTTTACGAGAGGTGAGGCAATACTATTGGGATGAGCCCATGTTGTACAAGTAGTGTGCCGACCAAGTGATTTGCCAGTGTGTGCCAGAGGACGAGCAGCAACATATATTGCATCTATGCCATGCCGCACCATATGGAGGACATTTTGCTGGGATGAAGAGTGCTGCCAAAGTTTTGCAGTTAGGATTCTCTTGGCCCACATTGTACAAGGATGCCCACGAGTATGCCAAGGCATGCGATCGATGCAAACGAACATGGAACATCTCTGTCAGACACGAATTACCACTCCAAAACATTCTACCAGTGGATTTATTTGATGTGTGGGGGATTGACTTTATGGATCATTTTCCCCCATCGGTCGGTAATGTGTACATTCTCTTGGCTGTTGACTATGTGTCAAAGTGGGTAGAGGTTGTTGCCTTACCGACAAATGATGCCAAGGCTATTGCCTAGTTCTTGCACAAAAACATTTTCACTATATTTGGTGCTCCTCGAATGATTATTCATGACGAGGGTACTCATTTTAAATGTAAATTAATTTCTAAAGCATTGTGCAGGTATGGGATTCAGCAACGAATCGCCATAGTATACCATCCACAAATAAATGGCCAGGCCAAGATATCCAATAAGGAGATTAAGATCATTTTGGAAAAAAATGTGAATCCAATAAGGAAAGACTGGTCCTTGAGACTAGATGAGTCCTTGCGGGCTTATAGGACGGCATTCGAAACTCCTTTGGGTACTTCCCCATTCAAACTTGTCTTTGGAAAACCATGCCATCTGCTAGTAGAACTTAAACATAAAGCCTATTGGGTCATCCGGAAGCTTGACATGGCATGGAGAATTGCTGGAGGAAAGAGGTTGCTTGACCTCAATGAATTGGAGGAATTTAGAACACAAGCCTATGAGAACTCTAAGATATACAAGGAGAAGGCAAAACGTTGGAATGATAGTCGGATCTTGCCAAGACAGTTCGAAATAGGTCAGCTTGTTCTATTGTTTAACTCTTGGAGAAAACTTTTTCCAGGTAAGCTTAAGTCAAGATGAATGGGTCCTTATGAAGTTGTGAAGGCATATGCTCATGGGGTTGTAGATATCAAGAACTTACAGACCGAAGAAATTTTTAAGGTGAACGGTCAGCGCCTAAAGCATTACTTGGAAGGTAAGCAAAGTCATGCCAAGGAGGTGATCCTCTTGGCAGAATTGGAATGAAGCATCTGCAGGTTTGAAATTCTTTGTAAATATTAGGATTAGTTGTTTTTGTTTTCATTTAGGAATCAGGTTTTTGTTCTTGTTTTCATTTTATTGTCTTTCAATTTTTATTCCTTTGCAGCGTTACACGATTTTCCATTGAATGTGTGCAGAATTGATACCAGGAATAATTCCAGAGGAACCGTGAGCCAGTGTGCTTCCCAACAGTTATGCCATGCCCTCTGCTAGAGGCATGCACATGTTTTGTGTAACACCCCAAATCCTAGCTTAGAATTATTGGAACCGAATTGAATAAGTGAATAGCTTAATTGAATTTAGAATTAAGCTAAATTGAATAATCAAGGGCCTAATTGAAAGAATGAATGAAATAAGTGACCAAATTAGAATGACTACATTGAATTAAAAAAGAAAGAAGAGGAATGCATGATAAAATTCATGGTTCTCTTATTTGCCCTTGACTAATTACATGATTAGTAATTAATTAAGGGATAGTTTAGTAACTTCCTAAATCCACTAATGTGGATAACCACATGGTCATCATCTTTTTCAATTCACTTAGCCAAAAATTGAGAGATGAAAATTGAGAGAGAAAGCTTGGAAAACTCAGCCATTGGAGAAGGAATTAAGCTTGCATGTGTAGTAATTTTTCATTGAAATTAAAGCTAGAAGCAAAGTAAGTGTAATTCTTCTTGTGTTTAATTGAATAGGCAACTATATTGTTGAATTGGACTGTTTTTGATGATTATAGATGGAATTAGACATTGAATATGTTGTTAGATGATAGAATGGTTGTTGAACTATACAAAATTGAAGAATGAACATTAGGTACAAAGCTGAAATCATGTGTTTGTGATAGTGTAACAAATCTAGGTTCCTGGAAAATTGAATTGTGATATTGAAGTGGGAATTGAATGAATAGAACTTAAAATTTTGATATGGAATTGGTGAATTGATTATGATCATAAATAGGTAATGTA
The DNA here is from genome assembly GCA_019671005.1 of Hibiscus mutabilis. Lineage (NCBI taxonomy): Eukaryota > Viridiplantae > Streptophyta > Magnoliopsida > Malvales > Malvaceae > Hibiscus > Hibiscus mutabilis. The sequence goes on from CM033727.1 coordinate 39,921,290, forward strand.
TAGAAGATGTTAAACAAATTGAATTGATAGCAAACAATGCTGGAAACGTAAGGATAAAAGTATGAACATAGTTATGTAAGCTAAAAACTGTTTTGTGGAATTGAAATTGAGTAAACATGAAAAAGTAGGCATTGTAACCAACTTGCCCTGTTTTGGAAGCTTTGAAAAATGGATTAACATGAACTTAACATGTTTATAATATCATATGAAATGAATTATAGGGCCAAGACATTGGTTAAAATGGATTAAAGGCATTAAAATGTAATTAGATGCAATCTGCCCAGAATTGCTCTGTTCTGGGCAGTCACTTTGAAAATTTACCAAAAGTTGTATAGATTGAATTCAGGGCTGAAATTTTAATGAAATGATAATTATAATATCTATTTTAATAGGTGAAAACAAAACTGAAAACTGGGTCCTATTCTGAAAACTGTAAATAGGAATTGCTGGACAGTGCAAACTGTCCAGGCAGTGTAAATGCCCTGTCTTTGAATAGTAAACTGTATTAATTGGCTAAGAAATAAAATGCAAGTCTTACACGGTATTATAGGAAATTCTTTCAGATTTCAAACGGTGTATAGAAATCGAAATTCCGACGTACGGATTAAAAGATATGGCTATTTAAAGGGACAGTGTGCAAACTGCCAGGCAGCAGTGTCCTTGGCAGTTTGGGACTGTTTTTGCACCTAGTTGTAAACTGTTTCCAAAATAGTTTTGGGACAATGTAGTATGTCCAGTTATGCTTTAAAATGAAGTAATAACAATGTGGAGATAAATTGGTTAGAAATTCTTAAAAGGAAGTATAAAAACAGTAGCTAAATGTTAGGTACAATGTGATAACATTGCTACTATGATTGTATGATATATTGTGTTTGTTTTGATGAAATGTGTATGTGTTATGCTTGCTAGACCAAGGGCAGCAAATTGAGGAAAAAAAAGGAAATCATTCAAGGTCTAAGAACAAGAGGATAGCCATACAAGAAAATTGCTAGCTTGCTTAGATTGTATTGTGAGTGTAGTTACCTCTAGGGTTAGGACTAGGTCCTAACCAATGGATTTTTTTTTACATTCTTGTCATGATAATGAATCTAAGCATGAACTTGACTTAATAAGGGAAGGATGATTAAAAATACACATGAAACATGATCCTAGTCTTATGTATATGCCTATTCGAATTGATTATGCATGATTAGTGATAACTTGGTTGCTTATGTGCTATGATACAATATGGTTGAATGCTATTGACTTGTTTGAGATAAGATGTTATCTCATTTGATGAAATGAATTTTGAAATCACTTGACTTGTGAGCTAAGGCTCAATAGCCTAAGGGCTTAACATGAAATGATATTGATTTACATGAACATGATCTTGAACTTGATAACTTGAAATAAATGGTAATTCGAACAACCTTGGTAGCTAGTTGGATTAGGTAGAAAGGCATGCCTTAGAGTCTAGAGCTCATTGCATATGGGTGGACTACAGTCTAGGGATAAGGCCCCTATTTGATGACAGACGGAGGGTACGTATGTGGTCTTTGGCGATAGTAGGAGGATTGACCAGCACTACGGTGCATATTGTGGCTACAGTTGGTTGGAGACTCGATTACCTATACAAACTAAGTACCAAGGGGGTTGTTTAATGAAATAACAAATGAAATAAGACTCAATTATACATGATACTTGTCTTGTATTGCCATGAAATGTATGTTGCTTGATTTGGAAGCATGACTCCTTGGTTACTTGTTTTGCAAGCATGTTGCTTGATTCATGATTTATGATTTCTTGTTGCCTAATCTTGTTGGCCAAATTGGATGTTATCGTAGATAGGATATTCTTGATACTTGAAAGACTAGATAAGGTCACTCTTGATACTTGAAAGACTAGCTAAGTCTACTTTAATGCTTGGAAGCCTTAGCTAGGTCTACACTTGATCTAAAATACATGAAACATGAACTAGCAAAATGGATAGACTAGTTACTACCTCACTAAGTACAATTTTGTACTTATCACCCTTCTTTCTTTCTTCCCAACCTATAGGTTAAAGGATTCAACATTGCTTGATCTTGAAGCTTGATTCCTTGAGCAAGAAGCATCCTACACAAGCTTTGTTAAATTATGATTCCATACTTGTTTTGAATTCTCTTAGAATGGTGGCACTAGTTTGTATCTAAGTAGCTTGAACATGCATTTTGAAAGGTTGTTTATAATGCTTGATAGCCTATCTATGATTTGTATGTAGATTAAGGTTTGTAATAAACTTAATTAACTTATAATGGTTGAATGATGCTGCGCATATATTGATGGAATGACTTAATGTTAATCTAGCTATCTTGATGACTTTCAAAAGCTATGATCTTGTATGTGGTTTGCTTAATTAGAAAGTAGGATGATGAGTCAAGATTCTTACTTGTACCCTAATCGAATGGCCATGACATATAGGGTCACTTGAATGTAACAATGCTTGTTGTGTGTGATATGCATGCTTGTAGATGTGATTGCCGATTGTATGGAATTGAATTAAGCATGAATGAAACTAGCTACATGCCATGTTATACAATTAGGTAAATGGACGAATGGTTAGGATTAGAATGCGGTTTGAATGCAAACTTGATCATGTAATTTTGAATGATCAATCAATTGTGATAGTAATTTAGGTAAGAGATGATACATGTATACATCAATGAACAATGAAATGTAGAAACCATATTTGAACTTCAAGATAGTCGAATAGTATTGGATTTCAAAGGTTAAATGTTGAGATAAGAACCATGTATGTAGTAACTTGAAGTGTAAGCAAGAAAGAAATGAATCTAGAAGCATGGTGTTAATAGCCGAATTGTTTAGGTGAAAGAATAACTAGAAATGCTTGCTTGTTAGTGTAGTTTGAATACCTTTGAAGATTTGATGCGTAAGTATGAGTTGCTTGCATGAATAGAAATGCATGATTTGGTTGCTTTGGTCTAGTTCGAATGGTATGGATGTGTAGGAGTCAAGTATGAGCTTTCTTGTTAGTTAAGTAAACAAGTTTGAATGTTGTTTTTCTTGGTTGGTTGATTGTCGAATGTAACTTGATTATTGAATCAAGTTTGAATGTGTAATGCATGTATTGTCCTTGCCATGTCTATGTTCTTGTCTTGCTTGCTTGTTAAGTAACGCTCCCGAACCGAGTTACTACTAACCCGGGTAGAGGGTGTTTCATATAAATTGGTAGTCAGAGCTTTAGGCTTAGTCGATTCTTAGACTAAACTGGGCTATCATGCATCATATAGGATACTTGTTCCACCTAGGAGACTTGAATTGAATAGCTTGTGTCTTGCTTATTAAACCGAACCCTTAACTATTCTATTTAAACGTAGAATGTCTGAAACAAGACTCGGTCGGGATAATGAAAGTCCTGAAGGCTCCTCAAATAAAGGAAACAGTGTGAGGATGGAACAAATTCCTCCTCAACATCAAGCTCGACATAGAGCTCAAGCTGCTGCTCAACAAGAAGCTCCTGCTATCAATTTTGTGCAGCAAGAATGCCTTCTAAGTATGAAGGAGATGTTTAATCATCTAGTGTCTGCCTTAAAGCAAGATCATCCAATTACTCCTACATTTGCTATGCTTAACCGAGCCCCGATTAACAAACTGGCTCAACATCAAGCTTATACCTTCATTGGCACTAATGAAGCAAACCCAGAAGTAGCTGAGTACTGGCTTGAAGCCAGTACTCAAATCCTTACCAAGCAACTAACGTTTCCCGATGAGCACAAACTCGAATGTGCTATAGCTTTGTTAGCTGATGAAGCCTTAAGCTGGTGGGAAACTACTACATTGACTGCCCCTATAAAAGTAGTGACGTGGAAATTCTTCCTCGATGAATTCAGGAAGAAGTATATCAGTGAACAGTATCTGGCCGAGCGCCAGAAACATTTCTTGTACCTCAAGCAAGGGGGCTGACCTATTGAATAGTATGTAAGCGACTTCTGCAAGTATTACAAATATGGGTCATAATATATCAAAACTGGGGCCGACAAATGTCAAATGTTCATTGATGGGTTAAATGATGAATTAAGCCTTATATTCACTGCTCTCGGTATTATCGACTTCCAAAACTTGGTAACCCAAGTTATTGCTACAGAGGCGAAGATGAAGGCCTCAAAGAAGCGTAAGAGTGGGAACTCTTAGAAAGATAAACGATCCAGAAATGATGACAAGCCACACTGGCAGTCAAAGAAAGCTAAGCATTCTAAAGACCACTCTTCAAATTATACTCATGTCCAGAAGAGCAATTATTTACCGAAACCTCAATCAGTAATCAAATCCTCAGCCCCGATGATATCAGTTGATAGTACAGGGAATTCTGGTAAAGCTATTCAGTATTCTACTTGCAAGTTTTGTTAGAAGCACCATACCAGGCAATGCAGAACTCAACAAAACTCGTGCTATTTATGTGGAGCCTCAGATCACTATATCCGGGATTGTCCTTATAATCCCACTAAGGTTCCAAGTCAAAGTCCTGGAAATGCAAGCTTAGCTCTCTCCAATCGAAACAAGGGTCCTAAGCAAGCCCAGTCTGGAAATAGGGGGAGAGGCAGGGGGAACCATTCGAATACCCATACTCATCAGGAATCCCAAGCCCTTGATCGTATGTACCACATTCGTGGTAAAGATGATGAAGAAGCTCCTGATGTTATTGCAGGTACCATTGAGTTAAATTTCAGTCCTGCATATGCTTTAAATGATTCGGGGTCTACCCATTCATACGTTTGTTCTGCCTTGATCAACAAGTTAAAATTGAAACCCAAAATTATTGAATCTAGTCTTGTAGTTTCGAATCCATTAGGGGGAAAAACACCTATTAACTTACACCACAAGCAAGCTTCCTTGACCATTCGAAACATACCTTTTCCCATTGATCTTTATGTCTTACCATATTGTGAATTTGACTTGATATTGGGGTTAGATTGGTTAAGTAAACACGAGGCCTGGGTAAATAGCCAAAATCGGAGATTGTATCTCTGGGTTTAGGGAAAGAATCTATTCCCTTAATAGACAAGAAACCAACCTCAATCTTTGCTAAAATGATCATTCAAGATGAGATTGAATTCGTCTTATCTAGTATGCCAATTGTGTCTAAATTCGCTGATGTTTTTCCCAGAGAACTCCCTGGTGCCCCTCCGACTAGAGAAGTAGAGTTCGGGATTGAAGTTCAGACTGGAACAGCTCCGGTGTCCATCGCACCTTATCGAATGGCACCTATTGAGTTGAAAGAATTAAAGAAGCAACTTCAGGAGTTGCAAGATAAAGGTTTCATATGGCCTAGTTCATCTTCTTGGGGTGCTCTAGTCTTGTTCGTGAAGAAGAAAGATGGGACTATGAGACTCCGTATTGGTTACAGACAATTGAACAAGTTTAAAATCAAGAATCGATATCCTCTTCCTAGAATAGAAGATCTCTTCGATCAACTCAATGATGCTTCGGTATTCTCAAATATCGATCTTTGATTGGGATACTATCAAATGAGGGTAAAAGAAGAAGACGTGCCCAATATAGCCTTTCGTACTTGATATGGCCACTATGAATTTCTCGTAATGCCATTCAGGTTAACGAATGCTCCGGCTACTTTCATGGATCTCATGAATCGAGTGTTCAAGCCTTATCTCGACAAGTTCGTGGTCGTCTTCATTGATGACATCCTAGTTTACTCTCGGAACAAGGAAGAACACTCCGAACATCTCAGAATTGTATTGTAAACTCTTCGGGAATGTCAATTGTTCACAAAGTTCTCTAAGTGTGAATTTTGGCTATCGGAAGTCTCGTTCCTTGGCCATGTCATCTCGACATAAGGGATTAAAGTAGACCCAAAGAAAATTCAGTCCATCTTGGATTGGATACCTCCGAGGAATGTTAGTGAAATTAGAAGCTTTCTCGGTTTAGCCGAATATTATCGGTGATTTGTCAAAGGTTTTTCCTTCATTGCCGCAAGTTTGACAAAGCTAACCCGAAAGGATATACCTTTTTTTGGTCGGAAAGCCAACAACAAAGCTTTGATTAACTTAAACAAGCTCTGACTCATGCACCGGCTCTTATCCAACCAGAATCGGGTAAAGAATTCACTGTCTATAGTGATGCATCTCATTTAGGACTCAGATGTGTCCTAATGCAAGATGGGAAGGTGGTAGCTTATGATTCAAGGCAACTGAAACCACATGAGTAAAACTATCCAACACACGATCTAGAATTGGCAGCTATCGTGTTTGCTCTTAAAATTTGGAGACATTAATTGTACGGGGAGAAATGTAACCTGTTCACAAACCACAAGAGTCTCAAATATCTCCTAACTCAGAAAGATTTGAATTTGAGACAACGAAGATGGCTTTAATTGCTTAAGGACTGCGATTTGGTTATCAACTACCATCCGGGGAAAGCAAACGTGGTTGCAGATGCCCTTAGTCGCAAACCATACACGGGTAAACTCCTAAATATAAATTCTAGTATATTTCAATCGAATTTGAACTTTCTTGGGCCACAAGAAAGCTATTCGAACACTTACTTGTTTTGCAAGTAACCACTCTAAATTTTCCTTAAAGATCCTATGTATTCTTGTAGCTACTCCGGCTATCAATGCTCATTTCCATTTATCCAAAAGACGGAAATTCTTGTCTGAACTTCAAGTTCAATCCAGCCTAATCTCGAGAATTAAAGAACTCTAGCAAACTGATTCAGATCTTCAGAATATCACACCCAAGCTAGACTCTAAGTCAAATTCTGACTTCTCCCTTAAGTCAAATGGACTTCTCTATTTCAAGGATAGAGTGTGTGTTCCTACCAATGAGGAACTAAGACAAGAAATGTTACAATAAGCTCACCAAATCTCATTCTCGATTCACCCGGGATCTGTTAAGATGTACAAGGATCTAAAGCCATTATACTGGTGGCCGGGTATAAAATCAGCTATCACAGACTTCGTATCGAAGTGCCTGACTTGCCAAAGAGTTAATGCTGAACATCGAGTCCCTATTGGATTACTTCAGCCAATTGAATTCCCTCAGTGGAAATGGGATTGGATTACAATGGATTTCGTTACTGGTTTTCCTTCCACTCCAAGAAAGAACGATGTTGTATGGGTGATTATTGATTGATTCACAAAGTCTACTCACTTCATCCCTGTTTGAATAAACATGAGCTTGGAAACCTTAGCGGAGCTATACATCCGAGAAGTGATTCGACTACAAGGTGTACCTACAACAATAATCTCTAATCGTGATCCTAGATTTGCTTCTAGATTTTGGAAGTCTCTACAGAAAGCTCTTGGAACCAAAGTAAATCTAAGTACAGCTTTCCATCCTCAGTCTGATGGACAATTTGAAAGGATTATTCAAGTACTAGAAGACATGCTTTGTGCTTGTGTTATAGAGTTCGGGAAGAACTGGGAGAAATCTCTACCCTTTGTAGAGTTTTCTTACAACAATAGCTACCAAGCATCTATTCAGATGGCACCATTCGAAGCTCTATACGGGAGGAAATGTAGAACTCCCTTATGCTGGTCTGAATTGGGGGGAAATAAAGTGTTAGGGCCTCAATTGCTTCGGGAAATTGAAGAACAAGTGAAGATCATCCATGGTCGATTGAAGGCAGCTTTCGATAGACAGAAAGCATATGCTGACTTGAGAAGAAGAGACATCCAGTATGCTATTGGAGACAAAGTCTTCCTGAAGGTCTCACCTTGGAAGAAAGTCCTTCGATTTGGAAGAAAAGGGAAACTCAGTCCCCGATTCACTGGTCCATTCGAAATCACTGAAAGAATTGGACCGGTGGCCTATTGATTAGCTCTCCCTGAAGAATTCCATAGAATCCATAATGTATTCCATGTATCTAAGCTCAGAAGATACAGATCAGACCCATCCCATATTCTTGAGCTAGAAGAAGTTGAATTGAATCCCGACTTGTCCTACGAAGAAGAACCTATTCAGATTCTTGACTAGGAAGTAAGAAAGCTTCAGAACAAGATTGTTCCTCTTGTTAAGATCCTATTGAGAAATCATAAGATGGAAGAAGCTACCTGGGAATCTGAAGAAGTCATGAGGAAGCATTATCCTCACCTTTTCAATTCAGGTAAATTTGAGGTCGAATTTAATTTAAGGGGGGAGAATTGTAACACCCCAAATCCTAGCTTAGAATTATTGGAACCAAATTGAATAAATGAATAGATTAATTGAATTGAGAATTAAGCTAAATTGAATAATCAAGGGCCTAATTGAAAGAATGAATGAAATAAGCGACCAAATTAGAATGACTACATTGAATTAAACAAGAAAGGATAGGAATGAATGATAAACTTCATGGTTCTCTTATTTGCCCTTGACTAATTGACATGATTAGAAATTAATTAAGGGATAGTTTAGTAACTTCCTAAATCCACTAATGTGGATAACCACATGGTCATCATCATCTTCAATTCACTTAGCCAAAAATTGAGAGAGAAAGCTTGGAAAATTCAGCCATTGGAGAAGGAATTAAGCTTGCATGTGCAGTAATTTTTCATTGAAATTAAAGCTAGAAGCAAAGTAAGTGTAATTCTTCTTGTGTTTAATTGAATATGCAACTATATTGTTGAATTGGACTATTTTTGATGATTATAGATGGAATTAGACATTGAATATGTTGTTAGATGATAGAATGGTTGTTGAACTATACAAAATTGAAGAATGAACATTAGGTACAAAGCTGAAATCATGTGTTTGTGATAGTGTAACAAATCTAGGTTGCTAAAAAATTGAATTGTGATATTGAAGTGGGAATTGAATGAATAGAACTTAAAGTTTAGATATGGAATTGATGAATTGATTATGATCATGAATAGGTAATGTGCAGAAGATGTTAAACAAATTGAATTGGTAGCAAACAATGCTAGAAACGTAAGGATAAAAGTATGAACATAGTTATGTAAGCTAGAAACTGTTTTGTGGAATTGAAATTGAGTAAACATGAAAGAGTAGGCATTGTAACCAACTTGCCCTATTTTGGCAGCTTTAAAAAATGGATTAACATGAACTTAACATGTTTTGAATGTCATATGAAATGAATTATAGGGCCAAGACATTGGTTAAAATGGATTAAAGGCATTAAAATGTAATTAGATGCAATCTGCCCAAAATTGTTCTGTTCTGGGCAGTCACTTTGAAAATTCACCAAAAAATGTATAGATTGAATTCAGGGATGAAATTTTAATGACATGATCCTTATAATGTCTATTTTATTAGGTGAAAACAAAACTGAAAACTGGATCCTATGCTGAAAACTGTAAATAGGAATTGCTGGACAGTGCAAACTGTCCAGGCAGTGTAAATGCCCTGTCTTTGAATAATAAACTGTATTAATTGGATAAGAAATAAAATGCAAGTCTTACATGGTATCATAGGAAATGTTGTTTTCTTTCCAACTATTTATAGCAATCAAAATTCAGACATACAGATTAAAAGATATGGCCATTTAAAGGGACAGTGTGCAAACTGCCAAGCAGCAGTGTCCTGGGCAGTTTGGGACTGTTTTTGCACCTAGTTGTAAACTGTTTCCAAAACAGTTTTGGGACAATGTAGTATGTCCAATTATTATTTAAAATGAAGTAATAACAATGTGGAGATAAATTGGTAAGAAATGCTTAAAAGGAAGTATAAAAATAGTAGCTAAATGTTAGGTACATTGTGATAACATTGCTACTATGATTGTATGATATATTGTGCTTGTTTGGATGAAATGTGTATGTGTTATGCTTGCTAGACCAAGTGCAGCAAATTAAGGAAGAAAAAGGAAATCATTCAAGTGCTAAGAACAAGGGGATAGCCGTACAAGAAAATTGCTAGCTTGCTTGGATTGTATTGTGAGTGTAGTTACCTCTAGGGTTAGGACTAGGTCCTAACCAATGTATTTTGTTACATTCTTGTCATGATAATGAATCTAAGCATGAACTTTACTTAATAAGGGAAGGATGATTAAAAATACATGTGAAACATGATCCTAGTCTTATGTATATGCCTATTCGAATTGATTATGCATGATTAGTGATAACTTGGTTGCTTATGTGCTATGATACAACATGGTTGAATTCTATTGACTTGTTTGAGATAAGATGTTATCTCATTTGATGAAATGAATCTTAAAATCACTTGACTTGTGAGCTAAGGCTCAATAGCCTAAGGTCTTAACATGAAATGATCTTGATTTACATGAACATGATCTTGAACTTGATAACTTGAAATAAATTGTAATTCGAACAACCTTGGTAGCTAATTGGATTAGGTAGAAAGGCATGCCTTAGAGTCTACAGCTCATTGTGTACGGTGGACTACGGTCCAGGGCTAAGGCCCCTATTTGGCGACAGACGGAGGGTACGTATGTGGTCTTTGGCGACAGTAGGAGGGTTGACCAGCACTACGGTGCATATTGTGGCTACAGTTGGTTGGAGACTCGATTACCTATACAAACTAAGTACCAAGGGGTTGTTTAATGAAATGACAAATGAAATAAGACTCAATTATACATGATACTTGTCTTGTATTGCCATGAAATGTATGTTGCTTGATTTGGAAGCATGACTCCTTGGTTACTTGTTTTAGCAAGCATGTTGCTTGATTCATGATTTATGATTTCTTGTTGCCTAATCTTGTTGGCCGAATTGCATGTTATCCTAGATAGGATATTCTTGATACTTGAAAGACTAGATAAGGTCACTCTTGAAACTTGAAAGACTAGCTAAGTCTACTTAATGCTTGGAAGCCTTAGCTAGGTCTACACTTGATCTAAAAGACATGAAACATGAAATAACAAAATGGATAGACTACTTACTACCTCACTAAGTACAATTTTGTACTTATCACTCTTCTTTCATTCTTCCCAACCTACAGGTTAAAGGATTCAACATTGCTTGATCTTGAAGCTTGATTCCTTGCGCAAGAAGCATCCTACACACGCTTTGTTAAAGTATGATTCCATACTTGTTTTGTATTCTCCTAGAATGGTGTCACTAGTTTGTATCTAAGTAGCCTGAATATACATTTTGAAGGGTTGTTTATAATGCTTGATAGCCTATCTATCATCTTTATGTTGATTAAGGTTTGTAATGAACTTAATTAACTTATAATGGTTGAATGTTGTTGCGCATATATTGATGGAATGACTTAATGTTAATCTAGCTACCTTGATGACTTTCAAATGCTATGAACTTGTATGTGGTTTGCTTAATTAGAGAGTAGGATGATGAGTCAAGATGCTTACTTGTACCTTAATCGAATGGCCATGACATATAGGGTCACTTGAATGTAACAATGCTTGTTGTGTGTGATATGCATGCTTGTAGATGTGATTGCCAATTGTATGGGATTGAATTATGCATGAATGAAACTAGTTACATGCCATGTTATACAATTAGGTAAATGGCCGAATGGTTAGGATTAGAATGTGGTTTGAATGCAAACTTGAACATGTAATTTTGAATGATCAATCAATTGTGATAGTAATTTAGGTAAGAGATGATACATGTATACATCAATGAACAATGAAATGTAGAAACCATATTTGAACTTCAAGATAGTCGAATAGGATTGGATTTCAAAGGTTGAATGTTGAGATAAGAACCATGTATGTATTAACTTGAAGTGCAAGCAAGAAAGAAATGAATCTAGAAGTATGGTGTTAATAGCCGAATTGTTTAGGTGAAAGAATAACTAGAAATGCTTGCTTGTTAGTGTAGTTTGAATACCTTTGAAGATTTGATGCCTAAGTATGAATTGCTTGCATGAAAACAATTGCATGATTTGGTTGCTTTGGTCTTGTTTGAATGGTATGGATGTGTAGGAGTCAAGTAAGAGCTTTCTTGTTAGCTAAGTAAACAAGTTTGAATGTTGTTCTTCTTGGTTGGTTGATTGCCGAATGTAACTTGATTATTGAATCAAGTTTGAATGTGTAATGCATGTATTGTCCTTGCCATGTCTATGTTCTTGTCTTTCTTGCTTGTTAAGTAACGCTCCCGAACCGAGTTACTACTAACCCGAGTAAGAGGTGTTTCATTTCGTGCGAAGAAAGAAAAGAATCCCTAACTTGCATAAGACGTGAAAGAAAATTCTGGAGATTAACCCTAGCCGCCCAATTTAAGTAAGATTTAAATTCATCATAATTATCCTATCACTTCAAGTCTTTCCTTATCACTTCACCTTATCACTTTTAACATCTATCCCAATCAAAACTTTTAAACTTTCATCATTATCCCCCATCTTTTCGGCTACCATGATTAAAACCCCTTAAACACTCCACCTTCTTTATTCTTTTTTCTACCCTAGCCGATTTCCCAAGAACCATAATCTCTTAATTTCTTTCTCAAGCAAGATTCAAGAAACCATTCAACTTCTCTTCTTCTTTTCACCTATTCAAGTTCTTCTTCTCTATGGCGTCTTCATGTCTTCCCTTCAAAAGATTCTTCAATGAAGATATTCAAAAGAAGTTTGAGACGAGCTTTGCCTCAAGATCCTTTTTGTACGAGAAGCACTTCAACTTCCAAACTGACACCACTGTTGGATTCCCATCGGAGTTAATGGCCATTGTCGACATGCATAGTTGGAGTTATTTTTGCTAACAAAAAGGGGAGATATATGCCACTATCATGCGAGAGTTTTATGCCCATCTTACAAAAGATTCTCCATTCTTGATTATTAGAGGTACATGTGTGCGTTTTGATGAAGGGTATGTGAACTCACTTTTTGCTTTGAATGCTATGGAAGATGAGCACTTCGACTATGCTGCATCTATGACCGTTGCCAAACGGAAGAAACTGCTGGCAGACTTGTGTGAGCCTGGCACAGATTGGATAGTTTCATCGACGGGCCACTGGACGTTAAAAAGGTTGGCATTGAAGCCACAAATGCGAGGATGAAACCATTTCATCAAGGCAAATTTGTTGCCTACATATCACAACGAGACTGTCTTAGAAGACCAGTTGATTTTGTTGCATTCCATCATCAAAGGACGCAAGATCAATATTGGCAAAATCATTATCGATGAGGCTTATAAATGTACTGAGAAGGGTAAGGGCAGTTTATTCTTCCCTTTGTTAATTTCTAACATTTGTTTGCACCATGAGGTGACGAGGATGGATGAGGATATCGGCCAAACAATCTAGGGAACCACCATTACTGCCATTATTTGGAAAAACCTCACTGAAGGAGAACCAAAATAGAAGGGAAAGGGCATTGCTAAGACGACCACACCAAAGCTAAAAGCCAATCCGGCAAGTGTGCCAGAAACCATACCAACGAGCTCGTTGGCAGTGTTGTCCTAGGTGTACGCACTCCAGGAGATTATCCTCCAAAAATTGGAGACAGCCGAGGACCTTAACGGAAAAATGAGGCACTACAACAAGGAGAGGGATGCCATCATTCATGAGGTACTTGTGAAACTTTCCCCCGATGTAGTGCCGGTATTTGCATCTTTCCCTGCCGAGCCTTCTGCTAGTGACCCTATGCCAGCTAGTCTAGCTAGTCATGCCAGTTCAGTCAAGTCTACTAGTCCAGCCAGTCATACAAATCTAGTCATTTCTGCCAGTTCTGAATCTGAAGCAACAGTTCACATGTCCCCGGTGCATGTTGAGACTACCAACACCGATTCCTCCTTTGAGTCAAAGGAGATTCCTGCCAAGAAAGAAAAGCCAGCACCAGTGACACCACCAGCCGAGTCTGCCAAGAAGAAGGATGATCTTGGAGCCTCCACTGCTGCCACAAAGCAGGAATGGAAAGGAAAGAAAAGAATGGCCCCTGACCGTGGGAGCCTATCCATGAGGAACACCCGTGCCAGAAAAGAAGAAGCTCGTGCCAAACAGAATGAAGCCTCATCCGAAGAGAGTCTTCTTGTACTTAACTCCTTTGCATTTCATGTTTGTATTTTCATGACCATGCATTTTTATTTTTCTGTTTTTCCTGTATATATGTGTTGTTTCTTGCACTGAGGACAATGCACATCTTGGGTTTGGGAGTGTGCATTTTCCATGTCATGCATTTCATGATTAATCCTTTTTGTTTGCCATGTAGTTCATGTAGAGTAGTTGCATACCGAAACATTAAAAAAGTGAAAAAGAAAATTTTGTCTCGGCTTAAATTTGAAGTTTGTTAACAACTGCAGGCGAGCTTATTTTGATCTACTTGTTTGCCCGGTGATGAGTTTATAATTTTCAGTTTTCCATGCTAGTAGATTTGTATGCCATGTTTGCCATGACAATTGATCTCTAGTTTAGGGAATTGAATTTACACTTAACACGTGATATGTATCTAGTTCCCTAGCAAACTTAGACTATTTGAAGCTATGCTCAGACTAAAAAAATGACGCCAGGGTAAAAAGAAAATAAATAAGGCATCAATGTTCTGCCAAGGCAATAAAAAAATGAACTCTCTTCTACCTAGGGATAATAAGTTACTTGGGGCTTCGTGGTAGCTCCCTCTTAGTTCTCAAGTCCAAAACCCTAAGGTATGAGTTGAAGAGAAAGCCTAGTGATGTCTGGATTAAGGTGAGGATTCGTGGTATGCTCCCTCTTATCACTTACGCTAAACAGTGTCACGAAGCAAGCTTATATTAATGCCAACAAAACCCTCAACAAAGAAAGAAAAAATGATGACAATAAAGATCTGAGTTTAGGTAGTAAAATTGGCTAAGGGAATGAAAGGATATTGGATGCATATTGCCTACACATCACTCACGCTTCATGAACTTAGACTAGAGTTATATTGTTGCACTTGAATTACTATCTACTTGGCACTGTGCACTGAGATTTCTGGGGGCAGCATTAGAATCAAACTCTGCTTGCCAGCATTTGTTGGCATTCCAACCAAACTTTTGTCGAGGTATTATTTTCACTATTTTTGTTTTTCTCTTCTCTTGCATTACTTGAGGACAAGCAATGAGATGGGTTTCGGGGTGTGTTACCTCCTTAAAAGTATTGTTTTTCATGCCTATTTTGATATTCTTTTGCTTGTTTTCAAGTATATTTAGTTGCGTTAGATTGATAGTATCATGCATTTGCATCAATGAGTTAGTTGGCTGCCTATGCTTGTGTGAAAGGTTGTTTTATGGCCTTTTTGCAAGTTGGTAGGGTGTTTGGCAGGAGAAATGAACGCATGACGCAGTTAGGAAGACCAAGGTGAATGCCAGATGCTGTGGGCACAGAAGGATCAGAGGTGTGCGAAGCATTGGTTGGCATAAGGTGTGCCAGCAGCTATGCCAAGAGGGGAAGAGCCTCCAAAAAATAGGATACTCTCAGGCTCCTTAAAAATCGCATTTGGACAGCCTCCAAAAAAATAGCGGATAAGGTGATGCCAAGCTGTGTTGGCAAGGTCATACCAAGTTAGTGTGCCAGGATGGCCATGGCATGATGACGTCAGCCCTAGCTTGATAAGCTATCACACCGATCAGATGAGGCTTATCTCTTATCCATGGAGCATTCAAATTTCAAATGAAGAGAGAGTTAACCTAATCCCTTCCCTTGCACGCCTATATATACACTACCTGGTCAAGCTTGAAGAGGATTGTTGAGGAGAAGAGCTGGTGAAGGTCGAGGTGATCGAAGTGAGGTGTTGGAGCGGTGAGTGATAGTCAGTGCAATCAAGGAAGTGTGGTTCAACCTCTTGGCTGAGATCCTGGCGCAGAGGGCTGTATCGAGAGAGCCTGGCGCAGAGGGCTGTATCGAGAGACCCCTCTACCTATTCCCTTGGCGCAAGTTGTTTATCTTTAGTTTTTTTTACGATGGTGATGTTGAAAACATTGATGGTTAACCCCCACACAATGAACTAATTTAATAGTTGGTGGGGGATGTTTTGGTTTTAAACGCTGGCTTTTATGCCTTAGTTCCTCCATGATAATTCTATTTTTGGGAAAGTTTGCTTGTTTTGCATACTTTAATTTTTCCTAAGTACTGTGTCAAAGCAAGAGCTAGCACAGTTAGTTTATTGCCTTCCAATATCTTAACAGACTTGTGTTGACAACGATCAAGTTACTGAATACTTGGGAGAGAAGCTTTGAGAGAAGTCGTTCAAGTAGATGAACTTACTTCGGAAGTGAAATCTACCCCCACAGAGTATAGATTGGTTTTTAAATCGAATTAGTTTAAGGAAAACATACACTATAGAGATATAAGAGTTTTTTGCTTGGCCAGTCTAGGGCAATGACCATTGAGAGAGGCTTTGCTACTTTTGAATCTGCTCGGCAAACAATGCCAAGATAGTTTTGCCAATAAATGCTGGCATCAACCACGTTGAAATCAAGCATTCCCTGCCAGCAATCATCATTCATTTGAAAACACCTTCCTTGCCAATGTTTTACTTCAGTTTCTATTTTATTTTATTTTCTTAGTTTTAAAATTAGCTCTTTCAAACAACAATCTTTTCTTCCAAAGCAAGTAACAACCAAACAATCGAATTCCAAGTCAATCTCTGTGGGATCGATACTCAGCTTACCAAGCTGTATTACTTGTCGACCGTGTATACTTACACGTAAAAGACTCTTGGCACAGTTTATCTTTCCCAAATACATAGCATTTATACCTTTTGCCAGCATTCATTTTACACATCTCCCTGAGAGTCAACACATGTAATGTCCAAATTTGCTAGTTTTTCTCTCGAACATGGATTCAAACATGCTTCAACAAGCCATAAACAAGTATACCATGGCAGAACATTATAAACTCAAGTCTAAAGATCAAACCATGCCAGAACATCAAAGGGACATGATCATAAAATAGCAATAAATCCCAAACTCAAGTCTAGAGGCATGAAACCTAAAAACCAAGCCATCCAAACTTCAAAACATAACTCCACACCAAAAACAACCATATAAAGCCTCATACAACACCACGAAAACATTATAAACTTGCATGAATAGGGATTTTAGCCAAAAACCCTCCCAATCAACAACAATAAACCCCATTTTCGTTATTACTACTAGTCTAGTTCAAAAACCACACTTTTGAATTATTCAAGCCCTTGGATTTCCCCTCACTTTCTCGCTGCCTCCAACCTTTAATCCTATACATTGATGAAAAAAAAGAGAGTGTAAGCACACAAGGCTTAGTGAGGAGTGCTCAAAACACAACACCATCAATGCAATTAAAACCGATTTCCAACTCACAATGAGTTCATCATTTAAAACCACTTTTAAAACATTATCATCCCTTTTAAACCATGCACTTAACATTTCCAAGACATGCGTATTAAACCATATGCAACATGTATCATGGATCAACAACAAAACCCCATTTGCTAACCCTCAATTTAAGCTTTCTCATGCATAACAACCCGTATGCAAGGCTTAAAGAGCAAACATGTATAAACTAACATTATACATCATAATCCATCAACATGATACATTATCAATTACATTGGTTTTCAAGTGATCATAAACCAAGTTAAACTTTACAAAATATTACATCAGATACACAGATTCAACAAGTGTCCTCTCAACACTTCATGCAATCTTAACATGAATTCAAGGTACAATCACAACTCAATCATTAGTTAGATGCATAATCCACTAACGGGATTTTTCAGTACCATATAACCCCTCAACCGTTAGGGAACTCGTGGTTGAGTATTCGATAAACATAAACCCCTCAACACCCGAGGTGACCTTTTATAGTGCACTATCAATCTTATGGCTGGCCAACTATATCCGGTAACATTTTAAACCAAATCACTTGCCAATATAATTCATTATTAACTATGTACCTAACTGTTTTTATAAGAAATATTCAAAACCGTTTTCAATGCATTAAACCATGCATTAAAAAGTATTCTCCATACTTACATGAACCATTTTTCAAATGCATTCATCATAAATATATGATTAAAATTAGTTTAAACCATACTCAAAACATGCTTAAACAGTAGGTATCATGTAATTCAAAAACAAGTGCATAAAAACAATTTCGCCAAAATAAGATCGAGGGAGAAATCTCATTATACTTACTTCTGAGTTTAAACCAGCATTTTAAGCTTCATTTAAACTCCCAAAACAACCTTTAAACCATTTCAAAGCTGAAATCCACGTTCTCACTCACCGACAACGCAAAACTTTATTCGCCGATGCGAACAACTCCTCCAAAGCTTCCGAAACGGTGCCACAAGCTTGAGGATCAACCTCTCCTGATTTTACCACACAAAAAAGAGGATTCAATGCATCAAAATGCATTCACAAACCCATCAACTATAATTCACAACAATCCTCCTCAAACACTAGTCGAAATGCAACCGAAAACAACGCCAAACACCTTTCAACCTTAACCCAGCCAAAACCTAAAGGTTTACTCCAACAATTAACTTCAATTAACATCTAAAAACAACCTAATATTATCCTTATACTTTCGACATTCATTAAACAACCAAAACTCGCCAAAAACACAACACTAGCAACCTAGGAAATTAGAGATTCACATAGTTTCGGGATTCTAATGTTAAAACCAACTTGTTAACATTAATAAACATCAAAATCATGATTAAAACCAATCAAGAACTCAACAAAATAGATCCGAAATGAAAATCACTTAATCTCAACAATTAAACCTTATTTACCCAATTTCCATAATTAAATCATTAAAACTAATTAGAAAACATTAAACAAGGATCAAATACTTGAGAATTTCAATAAAGAACCATCCATTGGAGGAGAAGAATGAACCTTACCTCTAATGAGTGAATTTCCTCTCAATTGTGTGTTTACTCTTGAAAAACAAAGAAAGACAATAAGATTTTGGAAAACAAGATTGAAGAATCCATTAGAAATCAAAGGTTTAAGAAATAAAGAACATTACCTCAAATATTTGATGCAAAAGAAAGTTTTTGGCTGAAGAGAAGTTGAGAGAAAAGTTTGAGAAAAGAAAGTTACGTCAAAAGTGATTTTTAAGAATAACTACATTCCTTGATTAATTTCCCTTTAATTTCCTTCATTAGAACTCATTAAAAATAATCCCAATTAAGAGGAAAATCAAATTATAAACATTAGGTAAAATTTCCCCTTAAGGATTCTAAAATTTGATCCCTTTTCTAAAATAGTCACTAAAAATAGTTTTCATTCTTTACATTTTGGTCACTAGCCAAAATTTCAAATTTCCAAATTCCATTTTCAAAAATTGAATTTACCAAAAATATCCATATATTAAATAATGACTTTTAGATATTTTTACCATATTTTTCTCACACTAAAAATATTTATTTCGATTTAAATCCTGAATCTGACTCGAATCCCTAATCTCGGTCCACTAAACCGTCTAATCAACCTAGAAACTCCTAGGCCCAAAACTGGGGTGTTATAGATTTTAAGGATTTAGGTTTAGGGTTTATAATTTAAGGGTTGTGGTTAAATTTAGACTTTATAGGTTAAAACCTAAATCCCTAACATATTATATTAAAACATTAAACCCTAACCTCTAAACAATAAATTCCAATTCCCTAAATATAAACCCACAATCCATAAACTAAATCCCTAAACCCTAAAAATAAGTCACTTGGTGAAACTTTTTGTTTCCACTCCTAGTGAATGAAATATTTTCCCTTCACTAGTATCTATACCATGCACTAGCGGTGGAAATAAAAAGTGTCCACAATCATTTTAGTTTTAGGGTTTAGTTTAGGATTTATATTTTAAGAATCAAGGTTTAGGGGTTTATAATTTAATGGTCATGGATAGAATTTACATTTTAGGATTTAGGGTTTATATGTTAAAACCTAAATCCCTAACATATTGTCCTAAAACATTAAACCATAACATCTAAAGCCTAAATTCTATCCATAACCAGGGATGAACACAAAACCTTATGTTGGGGGCAAACCTATAAAGTTTTAGAGGGGTGAACTTATAAAATTTTATGGGGGGCAAAAATAGATTTTCAATATGAAATACATATAAAATTTTTAAATTTTTTTAAATCATATAGGAGTTTCAAATTTTTAAGGGGGCAACCACCCCCTCCAGCCCCTTTAGGTCCATCATGTCCATAAACCCTAAATCATATAAACAAACCCTAAAGTCTAAATCCCATAAAACTAAACCCATAAACCATAAACCCTAAATTGAGTTTTTAAACACTAAAATTAAGGTGCTTGAGGAAACTTTTTGCTTCCATCGTTAGTGCATGAAATATTTTCCCTTTATGGGTAATTATACCATGTACTGGCGGTCGAAACAAAAAGCTTTAACAACTGCCTTAGTTTTAGGGTTTAAGGATTCAATTTAAGATTTACGTTTTATGGATTTTGGTTTATAAGTTTATAATTTAGGGTTGAGAATAAAATGTAGGATTTAGGGTTAGAATTTAGGTTTTGAAGGTTAAAACCTAAATCCCTAACATATTACCCTAAACATTACACCGTTACCGCTAAACCCTAAATTTTAACCATAAAAAATAACTCCTAACCAAAAACACTAAATACTAAACCCATACACCTAAATAAATCCCCAAACCCTAAAACTAAGGAAAGTTTTTGTTTATTCAGTTAGTGCATGAAATATATTCCCTCTATGGTTAATTATACCATGCACTGGCAATGGAAACAAAAAAATTCAGTAAGTACCTTAGTTTTAGGGTTTAATGATTTAATTTAGGGTTTATAAATTTTGTTTATGGTTAAAATTTAGGGTTTATAGGTTAAAACCTAAATACCTAACATATTAACCTAAAACATTAACCTCTAATCTCTAATGTCTAAATCATAACCATAAACCCTAAATTATAAACACCTAACCCTAACCTTAAACTATAAACTAAATATCTAAACCTTAAATGTAACACCCCTTAGCCAATTTTTGAGAATAAACCGAGCTAAGAAGCATTTCTACCAAACAAGGTTAAGCAACCAAAGTTCAAAGGAAAGAGACTCAACAAACAAGGGAATATTACACTTAATGAATCACGGGCAAACCAAGGAAGATGCAATTTAATTACAATGATTCAATCTTTCTAAGCTTTCACTTATCTTAACAACAATCTTAGTCTTACTGTCAGAGATGCTTATAAACAAAACACATTTAAGCCGAGTATAGTAACTTAGATTCATTAAACATTTGAGCAATTATTCTACGTGACAACAATTCCCATATCCAATGGTTATCAAATACCAAATTTCCAGCTACATTATTGATCATTAAATAAACATAGTCTTTACTTAAGTTAAATTCGAGTTTAAGAAGGTAAACTAGGTTTCATCTGTAATGTATAGGAAGGAGGAGGATTTTATTATTACTTTAATGAGTTACTTTAGAAGCATAGAAGATCCAAAAACTACATTCTTAAATTTAACTCAAATGATAGAAGGTAGTTAAAATTTATCCGATCCCATGAAATTACTATTAGCCTTCTAAGGTGTTAATTTAACTAACATGCATGATCTATTTGAAGCATTAAACTTTAAGAATTAATCCTTAACCACAAGCATGAAATTTTTATTAAAGACCAAACAAAGATCAATCACACAAACCATCCAACCAAAACACAAAAAAAGGTCTTAGCAACTCATCTAATTAAACCAAACATTCCCTAGATCAACCATTCTTATGTTATTCGAACAAGCATACACAACTCATACGGACTTAAGCAACATAAGCACTCATTTTAATATCATGGCCAACATTTTAGCACATGCACTAATCTTGTTCGAATCATATAGGAATTTAGTTCCTTCATCAATGACCTAAGCACATCCATTAACAAACATTCCATCCAAGTTTAGTTAATTAATTAACACCGAGAATTTAAAAGGCCTTATACAAATTTTATGGCACTTAAGAGCATTGCTCTAGAATAACAAAGACATCTTAAATGCAATACATAACTAAGCATGGTGCCACCCTTTAGGAGTTCTAAACGAAAAACTAACAACATACTTAATTACTTGTGATCTTGATCGAGCTCCGAGGCAAAGAATCACTAATCCCAACCTAAAAAGGGGTATCAAGGATTACAAGGTAAGCGAACAATTAGTGAGGTAGAATGTCAAAAACAATATAGTGAAAACAAGATAACAATATATTATCACATGTCATCTAATTAGGTTCAAAATAAGTTCCATTAAATGTTTGAATATCCTGATCCTTTAAAGCATAGAGACAAGTCGATTCCTTTAATTCTTGTATTATACATTCTAGGTATTTACAATAGTTTTTCCAAACCAACGTTGAATCCAAATTACTTGACTTCAACGAAAAGACAGTGTCATAATTATTTGTTACTTATCATGCAAGCAAACAATCTCTTATAGCTTGTTTAATGCTTAAGTCACAAGTAAACACTTTATTAACCTTGGTAGACAAGTAAACCAATTTACTTGTATATCATAAGTTTAAATTATACCTTATGCAATTATTTCATGACAAGATTAGGGCACAACACATATTTCAATTCATAGATCAGAATAAACTTAATTTAGCTTCCCACTTATGGGAGTAGTCCCCTTTTATTTTATCGAAAGTTTAAGTCACGTATATTCTTCTTTGAATTCTTTATAAACTTGGTGACCATTGGTTATAATTATTCCATTTGATCATAACATTATTTTCTTAAAACAAAGGAAGTAAGCAAATTTCATATAAGCAATGTTATTTGTCATGCAAGTTATCAAGATGATTCATTAAATTAGCTTGTAAATTTCATTGTTTCTTAATCATAGCCTTTGGAATCAAGTAGCCTAGGTACACAAATGCCCAGCCATCTATCACCAAAATAAGGTACTCAAAGTACCAGTCAAATCCCTCCTATTATTGCCAAGTAACGCAAACACACCCCTCCTACTGTCGCCTCATAAGGACCGTAGTCCAACCCAAACACGAGCTCTATGGACTCTATGGCATGCCAACTATACCTATGACTGACTCAAAACCAAGGCTTTACTTTAGTCTTATCATATCAGAATAGGAACTAAGCATAGCTCCGTAATCAGAATATCAAATGACATGATTTATTGTTTATCATGTCAAACATATACATAATTCATGTATGATTCTAAATTTGATCACATGCCTTAATCAAATGTTTGCATGGCAAAGTTCACATATCAAGCATGTATAAATCTCAATATGAGCATAAAACCTATTCAGACAATTGCACTTCATAGACTACTTAGCATTTAGGTACTTACCTCGAATCCAAGCTTACATGTATGCGCAGCTTAATTTAGTGATAAAGAAATATAATTTAGGATAATTGAGAATGCTTGGGAAGGTTGCAAGCTTTTCCCGAGACTTTATAATACACTCATAGTTTGGTCCAAGCTATATTCGCTACCGAATCACAATCCCTTTTTTTTTGCTTTTCTACCACTTGATCTACCTTAGATCTTACTTCTTCAATTCCTTCTAGGTCTAAGTATAACAAAGAATACAACTACATATTAGAATCACATTCAACTAGTCTTAATGTACTTTAACTTTCATGTCAAAACAATCCAAATACTCACATATACATATACATACACCAAAACAGTCCAACATGCCTTCAAATACGTATACAAAACAGCCTAATACTCATGTGTACATATCTACACGCATTAAAACAGTCCAATATGCATTTTATATTTATGCAAAACAATCCAATTCACATGTATACTTATATATTCATTAAAACAGTCCACTATATACTCATATATATATATATACAAAATAGTCCATTTTTACCTGCCCTTATTTAAACTTGTAAAACAGCTCCAAATTATTGTAAAACAGCCCCTGTTTTGTCACAAAATGGTCCCTATTCATTTATTAAACAACCCCCTATTTTTAAATCACTACATCAGCCCTTGGTTTGGTAGCAAAACAGTCCTCATATTTTGCAAAACAGTTCCCTCTTGTTTTATTTAGTCAAAACAGTTTCAAAACAATTTTTCCCATGCATAAAAAGTCCCAATTAGATTACACACCTATCCATTTTCAAGTTCCTAATCCAGCCCTGCTTAATTCACCAAAGCAGTCCCTAATCAATTTATTTTAGGTCACAACAGCCCATGTTTGGTTACTAGCAAGCAAGGTGACCATATTCAAGCATTTAAGCACCAATTACTCAATCAAACAATGGTCCAAGACTATCCCAAAAACATCTAAAACAGAACATGGTACAATAGTTACAATTTGGTTCCATTTGAATACTTGAGCTATCTTAATCAACTTGAATTCATCATTAAGCAGTTTAACATCCTAAGCTATGATACACAATCACAAAGAGAATAGTAATTAATCATACGTACCATTCAAATGATCCCATTTCATGATATAAATTCCTTTCTTCAACAAGAATTTCTCAAATAATTCACAAGGTGATAAACCAATCTAATTATTTTACATGCATGATTCAAACGTATATTCTAAGATTCCTCATTGAAGTAAGTTACTAACACCATGTTCATATACAAAGAAAAATTCATATTATAATCTTGCAACTTGTTTCAAGTATAAAGAGGGAGAAGGAGTTTCTTACCCTCTTCAATAAGTTGCCCGAAACAACAGTCCAATTGGAAACAACGGAAATCAATAATGGAGTTCTAACTCTCTCTTTCTTTCTCTCAAACCATTTGGGGTTCGGTTGAAAATGGATGAAGGGGATAATGAATTTTTCATTCTCCAAGCCGATTCCCCCCCCCCCCCCGCACACATGCTTGATTAGTTGAATGACAAGTGTAAGAACCCTTAAACAAATCCCTTTTTGAATGCAACGACTTAATTTGTCTTAGCTTTCGGTTTAGCCCTCCCAAAAATGACTAGTTATTTCTTTTTCGTTTAATCTGGTCCTAAGCTTTCCTAATTAATTCTAGATTCATCATAAAACAAGTCAAAACAAAACAATTTATACTTGATATACTAGCATACTTCTAAACCGGTATTTGGGGGTATTACATTAAAACTAAGGAAATTATGGAGACTTCTTGTTTCCACTGCTAGTGTATGAAATATTTTCCCTTTATTGATATAATCATACTATAGACCAATGGGGAAAACAAAAACTTTTCATGAGTGTCTTAATTTTAGGGTTTAAGGATTATGATTTGGGAATTATGTTGAATATATGTACATAATGATTTTGATATAAAATTTTTATTAAGTTTAAAATGTTTTTAAATAAAATTTTAAGATATATGAAATGACTCGCAAAATCAAAGTTGACTTTCGATCAATTGACTTGTTTTAAAAGTTAAAATTATTCTAAGTCGATGCAAATCTTTTCAAAATGTTTCAAATGTTTTTTTCACAAATTCAAGGTACTCAAAAAGCCATTTTGGGCGCATAGCACTGATAGGACCTCTATGACCACCAGTATGACTTTAGAAAGAAAATTCTCTTTTGTTAATAGAGCAAATTATCCCTATTGGAAGAATAAGATGAGGTTGTTAATTCAAGTCAACGGCTACTCACTTCATGATGTTTTTGTTAATGGACCCTATCTCTTTTCTGCACTTGGTCTCGATGAGTATGCAATTGTTTCTTCTTTTTCTAATGCCAAATGCAATACAATGTTAAGACCATGCATATTCCATAGAGAATGCAACGAAGAAGATAAGAAGCAAATGCAATACAATGCTAAGACCATGCATATTCTCTTTTCTGCACTTGGTCTCGATGAGTATGCAAATGTTTCTTCTTTTTTCAATGCCAAAGAAATTTGGGACAAACTTGAAGTCGCATATGAAGGAATTAATGAGGTAAAGGATACCAAGTTTGGTATTCTCAATCTTAGCTATGAAAACTTCAAGATGAATACGGATTAAAAATATCAAGACAATGTTCGATCAATTCTCCGTCATTGTAACTCAATCGTTATGGAGAAGTTATTCTAGAGGAAAAGCTCGTGAGAAAATTTATCTATTCTCTTCTTGAATCATAGGATTCAAAGAACATCATCATTGAAGAAAAAAATTTTGAGACTCTTAAACTTGATGAGCTCTTTGGGTCTTTGCTCACTCATGAGTTGATGTGACAAGGAAAACAAATGAAGAGAAGAAGAAGGGAGAAAAGAAGGACGTTGAAAAGAATAATGTCGGAGTTGCTCTCAAATCCACTAAATAAGAGAGTGATTCTAGCGATGAAAAAGATGAAGAGATGACCATGCTTTCCAAAATATTCACAAGATTCATGAAGTCCAATAGAATAAGAAGATTTCAAAGAAAAGAAGACTTCAAGAAAAAGAGCTTTGGAAAAAACAAGCAAAAGGCTCATGTGGCTACTTGGAGTGATGAAGACTTATCCGATAAAGAATAGCAAGAAGTAACCAACTTATGTCTCGTGACACTTGAGGATGATCCCAACATAACCTCTAATCCATCTACTTCAATTGATTATACTTTTGATGAATTGCATGCAACTTATGATGAATTACAAGATTATTATGATGGTCCACTTTTTGGATTCAAAGAGTCAATTTTGAAAATCCAGGTTAGAAGATTTGGGTAAGTTGATCTGGTCAGTTTAGGATTAATTGAAATTTAGCTAATTAATTAATTTTGAAATTTTAATTAAGTTTCGATAAATTAGTTTTTTATTTCTTAATATGTTTAAATAATTTCTGTTATTTTATGGTTTTATCAAATAGATGATTTTTGTTTGAATAGTTTTAGTTAAACCGATTGATTTTTAACATATTTTTAAGTGATGAAATTGAAATGGAATACATACTAAGAATATTTAATGAGCTAGTATACCATTTGGGGTTTAATTAGAATTTATTGGGTTTTAACAAAATCGTTTTGACGGTAAATTCTTTTCTTATGGAAGATTGAGTTCTTCATCTTTTCTCTCAAAATACATTTATCTTGATTTCATAAAATTCTCAAATCCTTCATGGATTCTTAAATAATTTTAGATCATTTTCTTTCTAAATCATTTTCTTTTCCATTGATTTCTTTTCTAAATTATTATTTTCATCAAAATATATTTCTATATTGGTTTTTGGAGTTCACAGCAAATTCTTGGGAGTTCGCTCCAAGATATTTTTCCAATCAAAGCAAGGTACGATGAGGTTTCTTAATGATATTCCAAGTTTGATGATTAAATCTTGATTTGTTTTATAAACTTATATGTTTATATTGGATTGTGTATGGTTCTTATGGGTTAGAAGTAATCTAATCCTAATTTTGTGAGATTAATCCCGAAATTAATTAAGTTGGCTAAAATACGTCGGTGTTATTGAAGAATATTGGTTGTTTTGAAGTGATTTGAATTTCCTAAGGTGCACTACTTTTTTGGTTGGTTGATTAATGATATTTAGAGTGTAATTGGATTAGAATTAAAGTTAGAAAGATTAGTTTGGAGTTTGGAAGTAATAGATCATTGGTTTTGTGAAATTTCGGCAATTTGGGGAGATTTGGATGGATGTTTAGTTTAGATTGGATTTGCTGCAAGTTTTAGAACCTATTTTCATATAGAAATATATTGTTGTTGAGTTGTAGACGCTTCGAAATTGATTGCGGAAGTTTAGCGATTGTTCGGCGATATCGGCGCATTCGGCAAAGTTTTCGGCATCAACGCGAAAACGTGTGGGTGAGTGCAAACTTAAGAGTTGTTACTTCGCGAGGTTTGAAATCCATTGCGGAAGTTTCATAATAGTCTATAGCAAGCTATACTGAACTAGAAAGTAAGCCATTCTAACCATTGCTATTTTTCGCTTTGAACTATTCCATGACGAAAAGCGACATATGAATCGCCCGCAATACCGTGGAATCTCCGGACAAGGCGTCCCGCGTGTAAAGCTACGATTGTTGGGGAAGAAGCTAACAACATTTGTACCTCTCCATCTGTGGCTTCCTCGCGTCAGTCGCCGATAAGAAAATACCACGACCGAAATTCTTAGTGCCTCTCTCAAAGGCAGAGATCGAACAAGATTTTATGGTGATGACTGGCTTCGCCCTCCGAGTTGTTGAAGAAAAGGCACGTCATATTTAGAAGCCCTAAATTATTTTGAAAATTATAATATTAAAATAAGAATATTATATTTTGAAAATTATTAATACATATAATTTAAATATTTTAATAATTCAAATTTTTATTAAAATAATATCATAATATTATATTGATATAAATTAAATAAAATAATATTATTCATCATTAATAATTCAATAGTATTATTTTTATGAAAACAAATTATATTAATTATATTAATGATTTATTATATATTATTAAAGTAAGAAAACTAGAATATTAAAATATAATTTAATGTATTATTATAATATTAAAAATATATTTTTTAAATTAATAATTTAAGGTTAGAATTTAGGGTTATAATTTATAGATTATAGGTTAAAACCTGAATCCCTAACATATTATCATAAAAATGTCAAACCCTAACCGCTAAACCCTAAATCATAACCTTAAAACCTCAATTCTAATCCACAAACCTAAACCCATAAACATTATATCCTAAATTTAATGAAATATTTTCCCATGATGGGTAATTATATCATGCTCTGCAATAGAAATAAAATGTTTCCACAAGCATTGTAGTTTTAGTGTTTAGTGTTTAGTGTTTAGTTTAGAGTTTATGTTTTAAGGATTAATATTTAGGGGGCTATAGTTAAGGGGTCATGGTTAGAATTTAAGGTTTAAGGTTAATAGGTTAAAACCTAAATCCATAACATATTACCCTAAAAAATAAACCATAACATCTAAACCCTAAACCTTAAATCATATCCACAAATCCTAAATTATAAACCCTTAGACATAAACCCTTAAACCTAAATTATAAACCCTAAATATTTTCCATTTATGGGTATAATTGTGCATTGGCGGTGGAATCAAATAGTTTCCACAACTGCCTTAGTTTTAGGGTTTAATAATTCAAATTAGGGTTTAGATTTTATGGATTTAGGTTTAAGAGTTTAGGGATAGAATATAAGGTTTAGGGTTAGAATTTATGCTTTATTAGTTAAAATCTAAATCCATAATATATTACCCTAAACATTAAACTAAATCATAACCTCTAAACCCTAAATTCTAAAAATAACATCAAGGCATTAAGATAACCATTGATGAATAGTTATTTTTTGAGAGAGAAATTCATTGCTCATCTTTTTACATTTTTTTTAAATAGTCTAAATGTGATTAAAAAGCAATATCTATCTTTCACACTTTTTTCATGGCAATTAGTCTATAGAGCATATTCTTTACTTTTCAAAATCAAGGCCGAAATTTACTTATCAAAATATTTATTATACATTTATTATAAAACCACACCAACATAATATTTACATATCAAAATATTTATTATAGATCAAGGCCGAAATTTACTTATCAAAATATTTATTATACATTTATTATAAAACCACACCAACATAATATTTACTTATCAAAATATTTATTATACAGATCAAGGCCGAAATTTACTTATCAAAATATTTATCATTACAATTAGTCTATAGAGCATATTCTTTACGATATTGAGTACAGATCAAAGCCGAAATTTACTTATCAAAATATTTACTATACATTTATTATAAAACCACACCAACATAATGTATATCATACAGACACTTAGGTATAACCAGGCATATCAGGATTTCATATATGCAATATATTTGTTTGGTTGAGCCTAAACATGAATTTAGCCATTTTATGCAATCACACCTACATATCCATATTTCAAAGAATACATACAATTTTGTTCAAAAAAAATACATACAAATAAATACAGAAAAATATCGACTACACTGACCTAATTCGAGCTTACATTATTCCTTGGGTTGACAAATTTTCTGATTGGCTTGGATCTTCATTCCTAAAAGGAAAAAAAAAGTGTACAACACAACAAGCCAAAAGAACAAAACAAAGGAACATCTAGCACCTGCACATCCCACTACAACAAAAAACTGCAATTTCTACCCGTCTCTTGTATAGTAAATAAAATAAAAGCTCTCAATGTGTTCGTTTCACTTTGGGACAAGGACAAATTCAAAGTGCAAGATACATTAGTGACTGACAGGTCTATTGTTGTTTCTGGGAGATGGGTTATGGAAGATCTGGACTCGGTGTGGATAAATTTCTATGCTCCATGTAAAGCAACTGACCAAAAGAAAACTTGGGAGGGGATCGTAGCACTCAAAAGGGACTGGAAATTTACATGGTTTGTCGGGGGTGACTTTACTGCGATCAGAAACCGAAATGAAAGAAGTGGTTGCCAAAGAAGATATCCAGGTATAGAGGAGTTTAACTGTTTCATTGATAAGTGTAAGCTGATTGAAATGCCTTTGGTGGGAAAGAAATTTACATGGATTGGCCCAGGGAATAAAAGAAGCAAGCTGGATAGGTTTTTGGTGGATGATTCCTAGTTTCAGACATGCTCAGTCACTTGTTCGTAGAATGCAGATTTATTAGTTGCTTTTGGGAAAATTTCTGCTTGTGGTGGTCTGTGGATTGGTTAAATCCTATAGATTTAGAAGAATTTTTTAGCTTCTGTTTCTGTAATTCAAGGACTGGACAGTTTGGAACGGTGTGGTTAATTTCTGTTGCAGCTGCGTTGTGGAGTGTATGGTTAGATCGTAATGAAAAAACTTTTAATGCTAAAGTAACTACCATGAAGAATCTGTTATTTAACTCGAAGATGAGGGCATTTATTTGGGTCAAAGCAGTGAATGAGGGAATTCTTTTGAGCGAAAAGAGCTGGTGGGATAATCCGACTTCTTGTCTCACTTCTTCAAGTGATATTGACTGGTTAAAGGCTGCTTGGGTTCCTCCTAGTGAAGGTTGTATGAAGTTTAATGTGGATGGTGCGTGGAGTAAGGAAGTTGCTAGTTCTGGTGGAGTACTTAGGAACAAGTCTGATGACGTTAGGGCATTATTTTCAGGACCAGTGGAGTGTGTGAGCCCAGAGTATGCTGAAGCTTGTGCAATAAGTACAGCGCTATTGATTTTCAAAGAGTCTGGTTGGTCTGGAATGGTAAATTTGGTGGTTGAATCTGACTGTCAGGTGGTGTTGAACTGGATCCGAGATTGTTTGTTGAGACCTTGGCGTTGGTGGGATCTATTCGAAGAGATTGACAACTTGGTGCTAGAGTTAAAGCAGGTGAAATTATTGTATGTACCGTGAATTCAAAATTGCATGGCTAATCATCTTGCAAAACAAGGTATGGTGAGACAGGATTTGTTTAAAGCATGGTGGTGAACTTGTAAGCTATGATGGTTGTAGTAGTTTAATCGGTGCACTATTCAATCTTATGTAACCAAAACGAGGTAAGGATGTACGATTTTCTCTAATAAAATTGTACATTGCTGAGCAAAAAAAAAGTGTTCGTTTCACTTGCTGGCAATTGTCCGAGGGAATTCAATGATAAAGGTTTCCTTTTTATTTTTTGGGTTTTGAAGATTGAGCTCGCCCTATGTTTTGGATTCGATCAATGGTTCATTCCGGTGAGAAAGAGAAGGTAGTGGAACACAAGAGATTGAAGCCTCTTCATAAGTTAAGCCTACCTTGTTTGAAGTGGGGCAATCAAAGGTATCTCGGGTGTCTCAAACTCGATGTCACTTCCACACCCGTTGACTCATTGTGGCGGCGGAGGCATGTGCCCAGGATGCCGGTCTCCCTCGTCGAAATTTGAGAGTTTGATGGTGAGTGGCATGAGAAATACAATCGTGGAAAGGAGCAACAATTGAAGATTTCAGAGGGAGAGGCCGCGGAAGGGATCGAGGAAGTAAGGTAGAAGATCATAAAGGATCTGAAAATGGCGACGAATAATATTATGGGCGCGGCTTTTTGAGACGAAGTGCCCATTGACAATGACTTTAAGGAGACTAAACGGAAGATAAAAGAGAAAGAGAAGGAAGAATCGCCTGCGAGGCCATGGAATCTCCGGAAAAGGCATCGCGCGCGTAAGGCTTCGATTGTCGGGGAAGGAGCTAACAACATTTATACCTCTTCATTGATGGCTTCCTCGGCGTCGGCCGCCGATAAGAAAAGACCGATAATTTCGATCGGTTCTACTTTCGAAGGAACAGATCGAACAAGACTTCAAGGTAATGGCTGGGCGTCGCACTCCGAGTAGGCCGAAGAAACGGGCACGACATGTTCAGAAGCCCTAAATTATTTTGAAAATTATAATATTAAAAAAAGAATATTATATTTAAAAAATTATTAATACATCTATTTTAAATGTTTTAATAATTAATATTTTATTAAAATAATATAAAAATATCACGTTGATATAAAGTAAATAAAATAATATTATTCATCGTTAATAATTCAATAGAATTGTTTTTATGAAAACAATTAATACTAATTATATCAATTATTTATTATATAATATTAAAATAAGAATACTTTAGTATTAAAATATAATTGAGCATATTATTATAATATTAAAAATTATAGTTTTAAAATAATAATTTAGGGTTTAGAGTTAGAATTTAGGACTTAGGGTTAGAATTTAAGGTTTATAGGTTAAAAACTAATTCCCTAACATATTATCCTAAAACATTAAACCCTAAATTATAAACTTATAAGCATTGTAGTTTTATGCTTTAAGGGTTTAGTTTAGGGTTTAGATTTTAAGTTTTAGGTTTTTAGTTTATAATTGAGGGATTGTGGTTAAAATTTAAAGTTTATAAGTTAAAACCTAATTCCCTAACATATTATCTTAAAACAATGAACCCTAACATCTAAACCATAGATTCTAACTACAAACCTTAAATTCTAAGTCCCTAACCTTAACCGATAAACCATAAAATAAATTCCTAAACCCTAAAAATAAGACACTTATAGAAACTTTTTGTTGCTATTGCTAGTGAATGAAATATTTTCCCTTCATGGGTTTTTATACCATGCACTAGCGCGGTAAACAAAAACTTTCCACAATTGTTTTAGTTTTAGGGTTTATGTTTTAATGATTAAGTCTTAGGGTTTAAAATTTAGGAGTTATGGTTATGATTTAGAATTTAGGGTTCAATACTTATGGTTAAAACCTAAATCCCTAACATGTTACCTTAAAAAATTAAACCGTAATATCTAAAGGATATATTCTAACCATGGATCCTAATTCATATCAATAACCCATAAATTCTAAACCCATAAACATAAACCCACAAGCCACAACCACAAACCCTAAACCCTAAAATGAATCTTAAACACTAAAATTAAGGCGCATGAAATATTTCATCTTTATGAGTAATTATACCATGCACTGGCGGTGGAAAAAAAGTTTTCACAACTACCTTAGTTTTGGGTTTATGGTTTCAATTTAGGTTTTAGGGTTTATAGGTTAAAATCTAAATCCTTAACATATTACCCTGAAACATTAAGCCATAACCTCTAAACCCTAAATTCTAACCATAAACCATCAATCCTAACAACCAGGGCCGGCCCTGAGGGAGGGCAGGAAGGGCGCCTGCCGAGGGCCCACTATTCATATTTTTTAATTATATATAATTTTTTAAAAATTAAAATATTTATTAATGGAGTCATCCATCTATAATTAAAAAATTTATTTAGTTGAAACATTAATGAGTTTTAGTGTCATAATTAAGATTTTAATGATATTTTTTAATATTTGTTATTAGTGGTTCATTTTTTTAATATTTGTTGTCCGTGACTCATTTTTTTCAACACTTATTATCAGAGGCCTAATTTTTTTTCTCAATATTTGTTATTAGGAGCCTACTCTTAAAATTTATTTTTTAATATTTGTGACTAGGGGTCCAAATTTTTTTCAATACTTTTTATTTGAGTCCCGGTTTTTTAAATACTTGTTATTAAGAGCTCATTTTTTCATGATATATTTATTATGACATACTCTTAAAATTTAAAATTTTCAATATTTTTATTAGGGGAATTCTCTTAAAATTTAATTTTTCAATATTTTTTATTAGAGATCTAAATTGATTAATACTTGTCATTTGTGGTCCAATTTTTTTAATACTTGTTATTTGAGGTTCAAAATTTTCAATACTTTTCATTAAAGGCTCATTTTTTTCAAATATTTTTTATTATAATCTTAAAATTATCATTTTCAATAATTTTTATTAGGGGTTTACTCTTAAAATTATTTTTTCAATATATTTTATTTGGGGCCAAATTGTTTCAATAATTGTTATTAGGTGCTCAATTTCCCTCCAATATTTGTTATTAGATGCTTATTCTTAAAATTCAAGTTTTTAAATATTTAATATTAGAGACATACTCTTAGAATTCAATTTTTAAAATTTTTTGGTTTGCCCTAGACCTAAAAAAACTCAAGACTAGCCCTAAATCTGAGACCCATACACTTAATCAAAATCCCTGAACCCTAGAACTAAGGCAACCTTTATGGGTAAGTACACCATGCACTGTCGGTGGAAACAAAAAGTCTCCATAATTACTTTAGCTTTAGGGTTTAAGGTTTATAATTTAAGGGTTACTGTTAGAATTTAGAGTTTATGGTTAGAATTTACTGTTTATAGGCTAAAACTTAAATTCCTTACATATTACCCTAAAACATTAAACCTTAATCCCTAAACCCTAACCCTAACACTAAACTAAATCCTAAATCCATACACCTAAACTAAATCCTTAAACTCTAGAACTAAGGCAACTTTTTGTTTCTACCATCAATGCATGAAATATTTTCCCTTTATGAGTAATTGTACAATGCATTGGCAGTGAAAACAAAAAGTTTTAATAATTACCTTAGTTTTAGGTTTTAAGGATTCAACTTAGGGTTTAAGTTTTACACTTTAGGGGTTACACTTAGAATTTAGGGTTTATACTTAAAGTTTAAGGTTTATAGGTTAAAACCTAAATTATTAACTTATTACCCTAAAACATTAAACCTTAATCTCTAGACCATAAACCCTAACCCTAATTGCTAAACTAAATCCTAAATCCATACACCTAAACTAAGTCCTTAAACCCTTAAACTATGGAAACTTTTCGTTTTTATCGCCAATGCATGAAATATTTTCTCTTTATGGGTAATTATACAATGCACTAGCGGTGGAAACAAAAAGTCTCCATAATTGCCTTAGTTTTAGAGTTTTAAGATTCAACTTAGGGTTTATAATTTAGAGGTTATGCTTAGAATTTAGTGTTTAGAGTTAGAATTTAGGGTTTACAGCTATAATTTAGGGCTTATAGGTTAAAACTTAATCCCTAACATATTACCCTAAAACATTAAACCTTAATCTCTAAACCCTAACCCTAAACACTAAATTCTAAACATCTAAACCTAAACCATAAACCCTAATCTAAATCTTTAAACCCTAAAACTAAAGCACTTGTGGAAACTTCTTGTTTCCACCGCCAGTGCATGAAATATTTTCCCTTTATGGGTAATTATACCATGGACTAGCGGTGGAAACAAAATATTTCCACAAGTGTCTTAGTTTTAGGGTTTAAGGATTTAGTTTAGGTTTAGGTTTTAGGGATTTATGTTGAATATATGTATATAATGATTTTGATATAACAAATTGATTAAGTTTAAATTGTTTTTAAATAAAACTTTAAGATATTTGAAATGACTCACAAAATCAAAGTTGACTAGGCATTCGATAAATTGACTTGTTTAAAAAGTTAAAATTATTCGAAATAAATGCAAAGCTTTCCAAAATATTTCAAATGTTTTTCACGAGTCCAAGGTACTCAAAAAGCCATTCTGAGCATATAGTACTAGTACGACCTCTATGAGTAACGGTTCGGCTTTAGAAATAAAATTAATTTTGAAACATCAAATGGTCCAACAATACTGGTACTGATCTCTATACTAATACTGAGTCAACTCAATACTGATACGAACTACGCATATCGGTACTCATTGTTTGATAAAAAATTCTAGTGAGCTATTTCAGTATCGGTATGACGTGCAATACTAGTACCCAAGGCACCGTACCGATACTCGATGTATGAGTACCGATACTTGCCTATATTACAACGTTTATAATCTATTTTGAGTAGGCATCGATAGTTATGTTTGAGTACCAATACCCAAGGTTGCAGAAGTGGATTTAATGCACGAAAACGAGTTATATTCAAGTCTCCAACTACCCAAATGGTTAGAAATCAATGAGAGGA
Source organism: Hibiscus mutabilis (assembly GCA_019671005.1). Taxonomy (NCBI): domain Eukaryota; kingdom Viridiplantae; phylum Streptophyta; class Magnoliopsida; order Malvales; family Malvaceae; genus Hibiscus; species Hibiscus mutabilis. The sequence continues at coordinate 39,957,300 of CM033727.1, forward strand.
TATAAAAACAAGTCTCCAAAACATATTTAAGCACAAGACAACAAGTTCAAAGCATTCAATCTATACTCAAAGAGTTTTAAAGCTTTATTGTACATTTTCTTGTAATAACACTTGAAGAACCTATTTGTATTATTTCGATTCAAGTGTGTAGGGTGTGAGAGAGTGTAACATCCTTAAAATTGGTTCAATAAATTTTTGGTTTTCAATGAACGAAATTTACTTTTTCCTTAATGAAATGTAGTCTTTGAACTATTTGATTTGTTAAATTATAGATTATTAAGTCCAATTTGGAAGTTTTAAGCAATAAGGACTGAATTGCATAAATGACAAAGTGTGTTTTGTTGATAATTGAACTTGATTAGGTGCTATGTAATAAGTGTGATATGTATGAAACATGATACAGTAATTGTCCAATGTTATGTCTTGTATGCTTGAATGTAGATTATCTTAGCGAAATGGTCAGTTTTAACATCCTTTGAGGTACGTTGAAGCTAAAGACATGACTGACCTGCTGAAAACGTGGTCAGTTCTGAATTGTTTGGATCACCATGATGGAAACCATTGTTTTTGGATCACAACCTTACTGAAAAACGTTATATTCCTTTCTCTCGAGAGAAGAGCAATGAAACAATTCCAAGTTTATTCCATCACAATCGAATGCAAAAATCCCCGTTGCAAAGATTATTCATGATTATTTATGCATCAATTAATATAATCATTCATCTTCTTAAATAAATTTATTTAATTTAAATAAAGGAGTAGTTTTAATATATATTTTAATTGAAATGATTTTAATATTAGAAAAACGCAGGCTAAATACACAAACCATTTTTTATGGCACACAAATTATTTTTTTAACTCAAGCTATTGGAGGATTCTAAAGATGAGGAACAATTCTAGTATGATTGTCTCCAACATAGTCTTTAATTAAAAATTCCTGGATCATTCTCATTTACAAAATCAAATAAATTCTATTTTTTAATATTTAAACCTATCAATAAAAATGAAAAGAAAAGAAAACGAAACAATAGTAAAAAACAAACCAGCAATCTTATAGCCTAAAAACTACATATGGAACTATATATTATTCAAACTTGTTTCGTTCCATCGTCTGTCTTCATTAGAAAGATACACTCTCCTTTTATCAAAGCGATCTTGAAACTGATTGACGAGTGCGTAATTGTTCTATTTTATATGCCCTTAATCATTGTATTTTGCATGTGTTCAAGCTCATTTAGGTTGCATTTAGGTTAGAATGTACATATTTGTATGTAGATAGGGAGTTACACCGCTTGTGCTTAAATTGTTATATATATTGGTGTTTTTCACAGGAAGGTGGTGCTTTGTGGTGTATGTGCAGGATGCTGGTGGATAGCTGGAGCAGGAGAGAAGCAGATCGTATGGCTGGAGCTGACAAAGAATAAAGAGTTGGAGATGAATCTACTTTTGCCCACGTGGGCTTTCTCCCGGATACGCAACATTTAATGAAGCGGGAAATAATTGGATTTCTTTAATGAAGTCATGCACTTTAGGGTACTGAAGCCCTAGTTTCACCGCCTATATAAAGAAGACTTTGATGCTACTCAAAGGAGAGTCGGTCGATAGAGAGCACAATTTAGAAGACAGCCCAAGTCCAAGCTTGCGAAGAACCACCGGGGCGAAGCTAGACGATTCTCCTCATTGAACGAAGCCATCGAGAGAGGCTGACGGAGAGGAGACTTGCAGAACAGTTGGACGGTACGAAGGGAGTTTTTCCGAGGACGCTCGACTTATTTCTTTTTCTTTGGTTGATAAACTGCCATACTATACTTTTACTTATGGTTGTTTTACGCTCAGACATGAGCTAAACTTTTTAGTTAGGACTATTGCGTCCCATGATTTAATGTTTTGATTATTCAATTTCAATGCTTTAGTTGTTTTTATCTTTATCTATTCTGTTCATGTGCTAAATGCGTAGTTAATTGTAAGAGCTATTCGAGAGAGGCTTGTTAACTATTGATCTGTGGCTTAATATTCGAGAGAGTTAAGTTATACAAACATGAGCAGTGGGACCAAGCTGTCAACTTAGTTCTAATCTGGCTTAGACATAAGTTTAGGGTTTTAGCGACTAAAAGGGAGTTCTTGAACAAATATTAGATTAGTTAGGGTTAACGCAAACATGTATCACCTTAATTACAAAGTTATTAACTTTTAGGCATCGAGATAGTCAGAAGTTCATTAGAAAATCTTGTCATGTAGATGAAGTACCTTAGGGTTTACACAGACATGTATTGCCCCTTGCTATAGCATTGAGATAGGTAACCAGACATATATCCTTAGCAATAATCTCACCTCCATAATTAATTGTTAAGTTGTTGCAGCTATTTGTCTTTATTATTTCTATCTTTAGATTAGTTAAATTTAGTTTTTATTAAACCAACATACACCCATACTTGTAAACACATCCCTAAGTACGATAACCTCATATTTACCAATCCAATCCTCGTGGGTTCGACACTCTACTCTGACTTTATTACTTGATACGATGAGGATACTTGCTCTAAAGTGCATCACTATTCGACAAGCATCAAGTTTTTGGTGCCGTTGTCGAGGATTGACAATTGATACTTACGCTGTAATTGCGCTTAGGATTTTTCTTTCATTGTATTTAATTTTTGTTTTTGTTTTTTTAATTCGTAGGTACATTCAATGCATGATCAGAATGTTCACCGAAAGACCTATTTTTCCAATTATTCTGAAAATTGAAAGAACTTTTCAGAGGCTTATATGGGAGATTAAGATGATGGTGAACGAAGACGACCCACCGGTAAGGAACCCCCTTGAGAACGTACGTGATCCAAATGATGTACCTCCAATCGGTGGACAAGGAGGTGTTGGAGCGGCACTCAATGGCCAAGATGGGCAACCACCTACCAGGCCCAGAAGAAATATTCGAGATATCATTGAGCCCGTTATCAACAATATTAATCCACCAATTGTGGTACCTGATCTAAGGACGACCCACTTTGAGCTAAAGCCCATTATGTTCAACATGCCTAACAAAATCAAACAGTTTGGAGGATCTATAAGAGAAGACGCTCGCGAGCACATTGAAGCTTTCTTGGAAGTCTGGGATTGTTTTAGGCAACCAGACATACCTACCGATGCCTTGCAAATCAAGCTATTCCCATTCTCATTGTGTGATCGAGCTAGAGCATTGTAACCTCCTCAACCTGGCCTAGTCGCAAGACCGAACTAAGCGAGCTACATTAGGTTTGCGAAGCAAACCGTGAAGAAATAACTTGAATTTATGTTTTTTCTCGTTATCTTATCCAATTGCACTCAATTGCAATTTTGGGACCAAATTGCAATTCTAGAAAATTATAGGGACTTATACCATTTTGAGTTTACCAATCTTTAATTAGTTAGGTTACATGCTTGTGACCCAAATTTCAACTCAACAAAACAATCCAAACTCATACAATTGCTTTTACAAATATCAGGGATCAAAATATAATGTTTCAAAACATCTCTAAGCTTTGCAATAACATCCTTATTGAAGGTTTCAAAACCTTTGGCAAAAGGTTTCGAAACTGTTTTTCCAGTAACCAAAGTTGCCCTCAAGGTCTCGAAACCTTGGCCCTGGTTTCGAAACCAGCTTCAACAGGTTTTAAAACCTGTTCATAAGGTTCTGCAACTTACCTACTGATTTGCAGAAATTGCATACTCGAAACACTTTAGAACCACATTAAACATATCCACATTAGCCCTAAATACTCTAATATTCATCTCATTTAAGATTCACACCTGAAATATTCTTCCAAAGACATACGTAACAATTCACATATCAATTCAACTCGATATCATCATATAGAGGCATACTTTCTAAAATCTATCAACTAAAATTCTAAAAGCATAAACCAAGCTTAAACCAAACTTCAAAGGCCATTTACAAGTTCAAATAAGCAACACAAACTTGTGCCAAAACAGGGAGTTTCATAACACACACTCCCAAACCAAAAAGGTACCCTCTCATTGCCAATTATTACTATTAAACTAGTTTAAAACCATACTTGAGCGTAATAGCGTATCTTGGAATCTCCTCTTGCTTTCCCGTTGCCTTCACGAGTTATTTCTCTGCATTGTTAAGAAAATAGAGCGTAAGCAATAAAGCTTAGTGAGGTTCGCTCAATTGAAAACAAACAACAAAGCATTTTAAACCGATTCTCAAATATCTCTCAAACATCATGCTCAAATCTTTTCATGCTTGAAATCTCTTTTCAAAGCAATTACAAAATCTCCCTTTCAACATGTATTATAAATCTCATGCATTAACCTTAATGCAAATCTCATTTAAAACTTCTCAAGCATGCTTATCACCTAGCATAGTTAAATCACAATCTCATGTATAAATCACATTATACAAATAATTTTAAAAACCATGATACATGTTCATCTCATATATTGACATAACAAGTGACTCGGATGGCACTACCCCCATCCTTGGATAGCACTACCCCTATCCATTCAAGTAAGGATATGCGGATTCCTTGATGGCACTACCCCCATCAAGTCTCATGGTGAAACTACCCTCACCATAATCTCACTTCGGCCGGGATGACACTACCCCCATTGCCCTATGTGATAGCACTACCCCTATTGTGTAACCGGAGAATTTATCTCATGTACGAATTTTGTATTTTAGAGTGCACTTTAATCCTATTGGTCGACCAATTATATCTGACAACAATTAAATCTCAACCACATGCCAATATACACTTTAAAACCATGTTACCTTACTGTTTTTCCAATGCATAGACCTAAACCATTTTCTTCATCCCATTTCAAGAAATCTCAATGCATAGCATTTTCTCAACATGACATAATCTTTAAAAGCCATAAATTAATATCATGGGATCACATGAATCATCTCTCAATTCATAAAATCATGCATAATAGTAGGTAACAAATCTCTTTCTAAAACATGAGCATGATTTTACAAAACAATGGGAAAACCAAAAACCGAGAGCGAATTCTTCCATACTTACTTTCGAGCTTAGATTAGCATTTCAAGCTTAATTTAAACCCCCAAACCTTGCTTTCAAACCTTTGAAAAGCTTTAAAACCAGTTCCACTCACCGACAATGCTTCACTTAACTTGCTGAAGCAATCTCAAGCATCCGATGCTATATAAATCATCTTCTTACGATGTCGGATCCACCTCCCCTATTCCATACCTGATAATGAGAGGACGAAATCTGGATAAATACCAATACCTATTACGAGTAGAAAGATAGAGATCGAAACAAATAACTCTCGTGGGCCAGAATAAAAAAAATAAGAACTTATAGCATTAAATAGCTTGTATCCATAGAACATTTGACGTGACATAGATAATGAATAAATAGGAGTTAATATCATTCAAATTGCCATTATGAAAGTAATTAGTATTTTTGGCATTAAAAATATTTTTGGCTGGTCCAAAACCGTACATGAGATTTTCACCTCATACGGCTCCTCTGGGTTACAAGTGAATTTAAGGACTGAATCAGTATTATTTATCTTTGTATGGTTGTAGAATAGATAGAGAAAAGATGGATTGGAAGGTCCAAAATTATACCAATGGAATTATGTATGCTATATTCTTTAGAATAAAAAATGATTCTAAATTGATCTCGCCCGTTAATAATTTCAATTTTGATTTTTTGAGTAATAACTTAAGCCTTCAATAAAATACTTATAGAATATTAATATATATTTCAACCCATTCTTTTCGATTACGAAAAAATGAAACATTACATTAGCTCATAAATCATGACACGAATTAGAGCTCTTTATCTATGAAAGAAAGAATAAAAAAGAAATCTTTTTTATTCTTTATTGTTTCTTTTTCGCTCCTATTCTTCTTTCGGATCTGAGAAAACCATGAATGAGGCTTAAACTAAAAATAGTAAAGGATTATTTCATTCCTGATAGTCATTACTTTAATCAGCGGATATGAGCATACTCTTGACTGTAATTGTGGGGAGTACGGCCTAGTCATCTCTACGAATTGGAAGCCCCGATTAGTATTCTTTTTATGTTATCCAGAAGTCTTTTTTTTATAATTTACATAATCCCCGTTACTAATCCTTTATGTATTTTTGTGTTCATAACCATCCACTCGTTTTTTGTTCAATCCCTCGTTTGTTTATGGGAATTCATACAAAGGATAGTGAAAACTCTAGACAATTGATCTTTTGAGCCTGCTTCAAGCTAGATTGACTAATCAACCTGCCTTGGGGTAAAGACTACTTTCTCTTACGTTTTCTTCCACTTAACTCTTGTACATAGTAAATGAGATTCAATTATTTTGTTTAATTTACTGCGAATTTATAAACTGCTTTCTTTTTCTCATATATAACTATGTAATTTAGTTTATCAACCTGAACTGAAGGATAATAAAAAAACAAAGATATCTATCCAATCCATTCAATTTATTTTCTAGAACGAAAGAAATGGGGAAAATAAAAGTTTATATTTCAACTAATCACACTAGAGATATTGATAAAACACATAGAGTTAATGGTATTTCATAACTAATCGATTGAGCAGCAGCTCGGAGACCACCTAAAAAGGAATATTTATTATTTGATCCGTATCCTGACATAAGAAGTCCAACAAGAGCAATTCTTGAAAGGGCAATCCATAAAAAATACCGATATTGAGACTGGCTAAAATAAGGCGAGAGCTAAAAAGAATTACTACAAAATTTAGTAAAATTGATATGGCTGCTATAGACGGTTCAATACTAAATAAACGAGTATTTCCTCTAGATGAAAGAATATTCTCTTTGAAAAGCAGTTTTGTTACATCCGCTAGAGCTTGAAGAATTCCCAAAGGATCTGCGTATTCAAGCTCAATACGTTGTTGTATTCCTACAGATATTTCTCTTTCTAACCATACAATTTCTAGTACACCTATTGTGATTCCCAATACATGAATCAAAATAGGGACCAACATCCATATGATCCCATAGACCTGTTTTAAAGATTCTAATCTGTAAAAGGAATTGATATCTTGTACTTCTGTCGTATATATTATCATTTCAACGAACCATTTCTCTCATAATGATATTTATGCTACCTAGTATCGTCATAATATCAGCCAATTTCATTCTTTTAACTAACTGAGGAAGAATTTGCAAATTGATAAAACCCGGCGGGCGAATTTTCCATCTCCAAGGAAAACCGCTTTGATCCCCTATTAGAAAATTTTCTAACTCTCCCTTTGGAACTTCCATTCTCGCATAAAGTTCTTGTCTCGGTAATTCAAATGTGGGAGAAGGTTTTTTACTAATGAATCGATATTTAAAATCATTCCATTCTGGATCCCTTTCTCGATCAAAGAATCGGATTTCTAATTCTCATAGGGACCCCCCGGAATTCCTTCCAGGGCTTGTTGAATTATTTTTATGGATTCCGTCATTTCACTGATTGAGACTAAATAACGAGCTAATGAATCTCCTTTTTGCCACTAGATTTCCCAATCAAATTTGTTGTAACACTCATAATGATCAACTTTCTGAAGATCCCATTTGATTCCTGATGCTCGTAACATTGGGCCAGATAAACCCCAATTTATTGCTTCTTCTCCACCAATAACGCCTATCCCTTTAACTCGTTCTAAAAAAATATGATTACGCGTAATAAGTTTTTGATATTCAACAATTCTTGTTAAAAAATAATCGCAGAAATCCAAACATTTATCTATCCAGCCATAGGGTAGATCGGCCGCCACTCCTCTGATACGAAAATAATTATGCATCATTCTTATACTAGAGGTAGCTTCGAATAGATCATATACTAATTCTCTTTCTCTGAAAATATAGAAAAAAGGGGTTTGTGCACCAATATTTGCCATAAAAGGTCCAAGCAATAATAGATGAGAAGCTATACATCTCAACTCCAACATAATTACTCTGATATAGCTAGCTCTTTGAGGGACTTGAATATTCCCCAATTGCTGGTCCATTTACGGTTATTGCTTCCGTGAACATAGTGGCTAAATAATCCCAACGCGTTACATAAGACAAATATTGTATAATTGTTCGGTTTTTCACAATTTTTTCCATTCGTCTGTGTAAATGACCTAATATTAGTTCACAGTCAACAACATCTTCACCATCTAGAGTAACGATGAGACGAAGAACATCATGCATTGATGGGTGGTGAGGTCCCATATTGATTATCATAAGGTTTTTTTCTGTAGCTGATAGATTCATAAGTTTTTCCTCGATTCATTCTTACAGGAATTGTTGAAAACGAAAAGAAGTACATCAAAAGGAAAGTCTAATAAATCGACTAATTCAAAATTTGCAAATTAACGATTTTTTGATTCCTGAATATCCAACTCACTAATTAATTCTTTATAACATATTTTATTTTTCTTTGATAAATAAGGTAGCAATCATTGACGTTTTCCTAGAATTTTATTTAGACCTCTATAAGATAAATAGTCTTTTTTGTGCAATTCCAAATGTGAAGTAAGTCTTCATATCTTATTGGTGAAACTAACTATTTGAAATTCAACAGACCTCCTGTTTTATTCTCTTTTTTCTTGAAAAATAAGTGAGATGAATGAATTTTTTTACCATAAAACAAAATATTCTCTCCCCTTTTTTGAATGTGAATTTTATGTATCAGTAATAATAATATCAGTCATTTTGATATACACAATGATTTTAAGTTCGTTATGAACTTTCTAATTTGTTCAAATAAAATTAATCAATCCATTTTTCAATTTAATTCGTACAGAGACACAAAAAGAGTGATATATTTCGACAAAAGAGAAAATTTTAGAGTTCAATAAGAGGATCTTGTTGATTCATTTGTCGATCTAATTAATATATATTTGATATGTATGTCATTAAATTAGTATCATGTATCAAAATGAAATGTAAGACAATCCTTGTGCCTATCTATTTGTTTTCATAGACCTGACACGATACATACATAATATATGGGAAAGTGTACCATTAACGACTTTTCAAACATGATACATATGTATCCTTACCATACTGAAACGACTGCCATTATTAGTATTAAACCAATAGCGATTCATACAAGCTAAATCTTCTAATCGAGAATTGGGCCAAAGAAAGAACTTTAATTAAGTTTGTTTTTTTATCACTATCAAGATGTTTGTTTTTAGTCAAAACTTGACCGCAATTTTTTACATTATTTAAAAATAATGGATTTCTATGCATACCATTTTTAGCCCTTGAATTGAAAGAAATTCGAATTCGCAATTCTTGCTGGTGGTAAGGAGATAAAATATTTTCAAGAACAAACAAATCATAATGATTTTTGTCTTTAGTTTCAATCATTTTTTGATGTCTTGCAATAGATTCATCAAAATTCTTTTTATCAATATAGTTTTTCTTGGTATCTATGATTAATTTGGTGTTTATTTTTATGAACCAACGAAATACTTATAGTTTGGTATAGAATAAATTGGCCATCATTTTTTACCAACAGATGAACCGGATCGATAATCAATATTCCTTTTTTCATTAATTCTCTAAGATTTAAATTCTTATGAATCATCAAAATATCCAGATTCATTTCTCCCCTTTGAATAGAGGATATAAAAATTTTGTTTGGATTGATCAGTCTAAGCAGGAGACAATATACTTTGATATTATTGATTATTCTTTGATTAAAAGAAATCATTCCATCTCAATTGAAAATGCAAATACCTTTTTAGGAAGAAATCAAGTTGTGCTTCCATGTTGCTCTTGTATTGCTTTTTCTTTCTACGTTTTTCTCTTATTTATCATAATATTCTTCAACATCTTTTTCTTGGTTTGAGAGAACGGATTTCAAATTTCATTGTTTTTGTGCATCTGATACAATATCCCCTTCGCCAATGAGTTCTTTTTTCTTCTTGATTTCAATTCTCTAATCCAATAATTTTTTTTCATTCGGTGCTATTTTTTCATTCGGTGCTATAAGGGGTCCCTTTTTTATTTTCAATAATATTTTTATTAATGTTCCCATTTCCATTAAAATTTAAAAGAAGTAATTTTATTGGTATGATCCATGTTTTAACCTTATACGCATTATATAGCAGCATAAATTCTGTGAAGAATCAAAGCTCCAAATTCGCTATATGATGACTTAGTATTTCTTCATTCATTCCCATCCAATCAAAAAGGAAGCCCTTTTGATTGGATGTGTTGCTTTCTTGATCTTGATAAATTGTGAAATAAAAAATGTCCATTTTATCAATTATTTGATAATTATTAACCACAGTCTTAATATTTTTTCTTACTCTTGGTACTGGTATCGACCCATGACTCAATATTGGCCTTATTTCTAAGACAAAAATGAAGAATTCGCCAAGTAAAAAAAATTCTATGCAAAAATTTCCCCATAGCATATAGGATATCGTTTTCTCATAGATAATTATGGATAGGGATATCCCTCAGTGTAAGTGTATCAAAAAATTTGGGTTTATCCATGTTGTAATTATAAGAAATATTTTCCATCTTATTTACTTGGAATGATGATCCATAAGAATATGGGTCACTCTTATCTTGATAATTAATAAATTTATATGATAAAAAATCACATCCATAGTGTTTTTTCAAATTTGATTTTTTATGTTCTTGATTCAGTAATGAATTCGCTTGAAAATCATTTTTTCATAATGAATTAATCTTTCTTTTTCATATGAATCCCATTTTTTTAAATCTTCATTTTGAGCCAGATAGCACCGATTGGCTCTATTTCGCCATTGTCCTGGTACTAATCTACGCCACCTACTCTGAAATAAATTGTATTGATAACGACTCCTTAACCTGTTTTTCCATTCATTCCTTCCAGAATGCCAAAAGATTTTCTGTCTTAACCCATAATGGTGTCTTAATCTGTAATGAGATACTCTATGTTCTTCAAAATAATATTTTATTTCATTTTTAAGAAAAAGAGATGTTCCATTATATTGAAGGATAGGTTTGAATTTATAAAAACTAGTAACTTGGGTTTGTGATAATTTATAAAATACATATGCTTGTGAGAAGGAGGATAAGTCAAAAAAAGCTTTTTCATTTTTATTTCTAATACTAACATTAGAAAGTGACTTTTTTATAGTTGAAATAAAATGAGTTGTATTTTTAGTTGTTTTACTAATTCTTTCTTGATTTGCTTCATTATTGTGAATGAATTTCTCAATCATTTTTTGTTGATTCAAGAAAAAGTTGTGTATTGGTTCTTGGAATATTACTATATATAGAAGAATATCTATGTATATCTTTTCAATGAAAAATTTTATAAAAAAATAGAATTTACGGATTAATCGAATAGTTCTTCTTTTAAATATTTGCCAATTTTTTTATGATTCTAATATTTTATCATGATAACTTATTTTGTTAGAACTAATAATTATTTCTTGAGTTAGAAATTCGTTTTTCTTGTCTTTTATAATTCTAATTTTTTCTATTTGATTTTTGATTGTGTTTGTTCTTGTAGTCAGATCCTTTATTTTTTCTGTTAATGAATAAGTTATTCGCTCCATAGATTGAATTTGAAGGGATGATTTGCGAATCGTCTTATTATTGATTAACGAATCCTTTTTAGTTTTGCCCAATTCATATATTTCTCTCAACCCAAAAAATTGAATTAGATTTTTTTGAAAGTTCTTTTATTATTCCCTTTAAAAATAGAATGCTTTGAGTGACCAATTTTTTTTCTTTTGAGACTTTTCGAAACAATTTTTTTTTTTAAAATTCTAAAGCTATAAAACATTTCGCTTTCAATTTTTTAGTTCTTTTAAAATAGGCTCAAAAAATGAACGCCATTTTCGAGCATAACCGAAAGGTAGTCCAGTTTCCATTCCCCAAACTGTTAAAAAGCAAAAATCATTCTTTTGACCTCTCTTTTTTTTCATTGGATGTTTATGACAGGGTTGTAGTGCAACTCTATGTCAAGGTTTCAAGCAAAAAGGAAATAAGATTTTTATCTAAATATCGTCGGTTAACCAGTTTTTTTGAAATTTTGTTTCGGATAATTGAACAACATCATAAGTACATTTAACATGCATTTCGCGATTCCAATCCTTTAAATCCTCGGACAACTCAGAAAATTGAAATAATAACATACAGACAACGTTTTTAGCTATTATCAATGAAAGTAATATAATATATTTTCTAAGAATTGATTGGGTTATTAACATGGAGCCCCTTAATACTTGAGCAACTAAAATGATGTCCCAAGCTTCTCCTATTTCTATATGTATTTTCTCTGCTCTTTTGTATTTTTTTCTTTCGTCCTTGTCTTTTTCCCAGATCTTTTTTTCTGTATAATCAGAAATTTGTGGTTCTTTTTTTGACATATCCAATTTTGAGATATTAGTTTCAACGACCAAGAAATATCAAAAGAAAAAACGAGGGGTTTGTCTACTCTGTCCAAAAAAAGTGGGAATGCACATTTGCTTGAAACAGATCCCAAGTAATTATTTTACGCCTTTGGGCACGCATGGAACCTTTTATTATGTCGTGGCAAAAATCTAATTGTTGCGAATAGCGTACCAAAGCCATTTCGTTTGTTTGATCAGGACCATTAGTATCCTTGGTATTAGTATAAGTATCGGCATTTGCCTAGTTATTAGTAAAAACCACTATGCGCTTGGATTTTCTTGAACGAATTTCATGATCTGCTGTTACATTTTCCTCGTTTTCTCCCTCCCGTTGTTCTAAATTGTCGATTAATTTGTATGACCATCGAGGAACTTTTTTACTTATTTCTTTTATTCCAATAGATTTTTTTCTAATTGTTTGATTGTTGGGATTAGTTATAACTATATTGAATAAAAATTTCAATATTTTTACTCCATCCTCGGAATTGAAATTTCCCTATTTGTCTTCTGTCAATGTCAATAAAGAGTTCTTTTTCTGTTGATAATAATTTTATATTGAGTGTATTTAGTGTCTGTTCAAATTTGTGATAATAAGTAGTAAGAAGTATAACATTAATCTTATTTATCCAAAACGGATCCGTGTTTTTTTTAGAAGTTTGATATATGCTTAAAGGTGAAACCCATTTTTTGATTCTTCCACGGTAGGGTCCATGCAAGAAAGGATCATATATTTTAGGTAAGTATTCTCTTTTAGTTTCATTATTAGAGAATCAAATCCTTTTTTCAAGTATGCCCAGCTCAAAAGATTCATTATCTAAAGATTCGACTCTTTTTATAAACTCCTTACTTAAATTTCTTCTTTTTAGTTTATTGATAAAACTTCAATCACTATACAGTTCATCAGAAAACAATTTTTCTGGTGTGAAAAAATATATATTTTTTTGTATCATTTCTCCAAATGTTGATAAACTAGGTGGGTACGTAAAAGATATTTTTTTCTTTTCCATCACTTTGACATTGTAAAAAAATATTGTGACATTTCATTTTTATAGCATTTTCAAAACGATCATTTTTTATATATCGCAAAGGTCGATTCCATCGTTTATAATAAAAAAGAAGTGTCACAAGGGGGTTTTTCAAACTATAATATATATTTATCTTCTTCTTTTTTAATATTTCAAACTTCGAATTTTCTTGATTCCCATCCAGGTAAGAACTTTCATAAACTGGTCTATTTTTATAGTATGCCTCTTTAAAGCGAAAGTGGACTCTGCCCTTTATTTTTATTTTCATTTTTTTCTTTCTAGTCACTCGTAGCTTTTTTGTTTCATCGATTTTGCCTGGGTCCACCCTTTCCTCCGAAAAAGGGGAAGAAGAAGGATTTTCTTCGGGGGATACCTCTTGTTCCTAGTTATACCCCTATTTGGAAATAGTTTCTATTTCTATGTTTCTTTCTTCCTCACTTTCCCCCACTTTTGCTGCTTCTGAAATTTCTTAGTTAGAATGGGTGACAACATTCTACCTAAATAGTAAACATAGGTAATAAATAAGAGAATACTAAAAATGCGAGCCATAGAATTTCTAAATTCTAATACAAGATACTTATTAGATCGAATAAGTACATTAGACCTAATAAAATTATTTTATTGTATCTAGGCTAATACCAATCCAACCCATTTCATGAATAAAATATGCCCAATTAACCAACCAACAAAACTACTTGTTGCAAATAACATATTGTTGTTGCATCGAAACATATAAATGTTGACTAATCTGGCTAACATTGAACTTGGTAAAATGAAATGGTTGGATAATTGAATAATTAAATTATTTAGGAATACACATTGAATGCTAAGATTATGCATTGAATTTCTGGTAGTACGTCCATAATCAAAAAAGTCTTTGTGATTGTTCCAGAAGAAATGAAACAAAAGATACGGTAGAGCTAGGACAGTTATTGTATGAGGTCTACCCAATGCTAAATGCAGAGGTACATAGTAGATTGATATGAACATCATGAACTGTCCTGCAATAAACCCAGGTGTTGCTGATACCTTGTTATGGGTTCCTTCTTCCATAACTCGAGCTCTTAGAAGGAAGATATAAGAGGGACCTATGGATAATGTCGTTAGAAATTCATAATAGAGTCTGGGCATAATGACCGAATTGATTATCTCCATTCATAAGGAATTTAGATTCCTTGGTATAAAAGATTTTAAAATCATCATTAACCTCCCTTTTTTCTTTTGTATTTCTAGATTATTATATGATGATTTTGAACTTCCCATATACATATATACAAATAGAAAAAGATAGACTAGAACCGACATCTCTTATGTCATGTCAATGACAATATAAAAATGGAATTGGGATCAGGATGGAATATAATGAAATAGAGCCACTTTGAGGTTCCCTATGAAATGCGGCATAGAACGGAGCTACTACGAAGAAGTTCTGGGGGTTACAAAGGAAACTTCGAGTTCATATTGGTCATGGGTTGAGAAGGAATTGAACTCTATGAGATCTAATCTCCTGTTGTTCCTCTATATCTCAGTGGTAGAGCGGTCAGATGTTAACTGACTGGTCGTAGGTTAGAATCATACTTGAGGATATTTGATTCATTCCGAATTTTGACTCATTCCAAATTAAAGAATTCAGAATGTCAGAATGAAAGAGTTTGCTTTGAACGTTAGGAGCAAGTAACTCATTCCTTGTTTCTTTGTTTCTATTGCATTCTATCTCAACATATCACATTTTGTTCTGTGATATTTGAAAATCACCGTCAATACCTCAGTGTAGGTGTCCGGGATAATCCTTTGTTCCATAGTCCCAGGGCTATTTACAACTAGCCAATTAAGAATTCTCAGATGTACTAGTACTAGCAAATGCCTCAAATATGCAGTCATTGATTCTCTTTAGAGGCCACAATTACCGCAAGCAAACACATTAATTTAATGACGAGGAGCACATTTTTTCTATCTACTAATACTTGTACTTGCTCTGCTATTCTGCCCAAGCCTGGCTGAGGAAGAGTTACGGGGCGTAAAACAAAAAATATGCTTATTTTGTTTTGGTCGAGAATACTATATAGAGAAATACTATATATAAAATAGAAAAGTAAATAAACGATAAATAAAAGGCCACTCCATTTCAGAAAAAGACCCACGCCCAAGTTCCATAGCTTTGGATTCTCTATCCCGATCATGATTTTCCTACCCATAGAGGGAAAGGCCTTCCCTTTTGGGCCGGTTATGGGCGAGGAGGGATTCGAACCCCCGACACCATGGTTCGTAGCCACGTGCTCTAATCCTCAGAGCTACAGGACCCACCTCGTCTCCACTGGATCTATTCCCAGGAGTACCTTAAAAAAAAACCTTTCCTCTCCCCAATCATTTAAGGTTAAGAAGATGTGAAAGTGCCTTTATCTCTATAAGAACGGTGCGTTTTGAGGTGTGAAGTGGGAGAAAGGGGATTTCATAATTGATGTTTTGAATAAGACGGCCTTTTCATTTTTCATTCTTATTAATTTTTCATATTGAAAAAGTAATAAGAATGAAAAATGAAAAGCTTTTTATCATCCTATCATCGAGCTATTTTTCCACAGGACCTCCCCTACAGTATCGTCACCGCAGTAGAGTTTAACCACCAAGTTCGGGATGGATTGGTGTTGTTCCTCCACGCCTAAGACACCAGAATATCAAACCATGAACGAAGAAAGGCATGCGAAAAAAGGAAAAGCATATTGGCTAGTGATTATGAGGCCCCAATTCTTGACTGGAGGGGACACCAAAGGCCTTCGCCCTTCCATCCCATGGATAGATAGAGGTTTTTTCATGTTGTCAAAGAGTTGAACAATGGATTTTTCGTGTTGTCAAAGAGTTGAACAATGAAAATAGATGGCGAGTGCCTAGTCGAATTGATCGAGTCATGTAGGAACGAGGTTCAAGTCTACCGGTCTGTTAGGATGCCTCTGCTGCATACATCACTGCACTTCCACTTGACACCTATCGTAATGATAAATAACTCATCTCGCCGTGACCTTCTCTTAAATTCTCAAAACTTCTGTCACTCAATCCCTGTAGGGATAGAGAACCCCTTGCCGTCTCGGCTGTGCTACCGGAGGCTTTGGGTAAGTCAGAATAGGAGAGCACTCATCTTGGGGTGGGATTACTACTTAGATTCTTTCAGCAGTTATCCACTCCGCACTTGGCTACCCAACATTTATCATGGGCACGATAACTGGTACACCACAGGTGCATCCTTTTTGGTCCTCTTGTACTAGGGAAAGGTCCTATCAATGATCTAACGCCCACACTGGATATGGACTGAACATACTACAGCCCCAGGTGGCGAAGAGCTGACATCGAGGTGCCAAACATTTCTTTCGATGTGAGCTCTTGGGGAAGATCAACATGTTATCCTTAAAGTAACTTTTATCTATTGAGCGACGACCCTTTCACTCGACACTGTCGAATCACTAAGGCTGACTTTTGTCCTGTTCAAAAGATGGGTCTTGCAGTCAAGCTCTCTTCTGCCTTTGCATTCGAGGGCCAATCTCCGTCCGGCCTGAGGAAACTTTTGCACGCCTCTGTTTCCTTTTGGAAGGCCTATGCCCTATAGAAACTGTCTACCTGAGACTTTCCCTTGGCCCGTAGGTCCTTACACAAGGTTAGAATTCTAGCTCTTCCAGAGTGGTATCTCATTGATGGCTCGGCCCCCCGGAAGGAGACCTTCTTCGCCTTCCACCTAAGCTGCATAGGAAAAGCCCAAAGCCAATCCCAGGGAACAATAAAGCTTCATAGAGTGTTTCTGTCCAAGTGTAGGTAGTCTGAATCTTCACAGACATGTCTATTTCATTGAGCCTCTCTCCGAGATAGTTCCCAGATTGTTACGCCTTTTGTGTGGGTCGGAACTTACCCAACAAGGATTTTTGGTACCTTAGGATCGTTATAGTTATGGCCGCCGTTCACTCGGGCTTCGGTCGTCGGCTCTCCTATCATCAGGTCACCAACTTCCTTAACCTTCTGACACTAGATAGGCGTCAGCCCTCATACATGGTCTTATGACTTAGCGGAGACCTGTGTTTTTGGTAAACAGTCACCCGAGCCTGGTCACTACGACCTCCTTTGTGAGGAGGCACCCCTTCTCCCGAAGTTACGGGGCTATTTTGTCAAGTTCTTTGGAGAGAGTTGTCTCGCACCCCTAGGTATTCTCTACCTACCCACCTGTGTCAGTTTTGGGTACAGGTACACATTTGTTGAATGTTGTTTAAGCTTTTCCTGGGAGTATAGCATTTCCTTCAGCGCCATAACACCTGGTACTCAAACATTGGCTCGGGGCATTTTCTTTATCCCTTCTTACCCTAAAAAATAGGGGCACCTTGCGTCCTTGAACCGATAACCACCTTTCAGCTAACCTAGCCTCCTTTGTCCCTCGAAACCAACAAGGGGTAGACAGAAATATTCACCTGTTGTCCATCGACTACAGCTTTCAACCTGATTTTAGGCCCTGACTTACCCTCTGCGGATGAACATTACGAATGAACCTTTGGGTTTTTGGGGTATTGGATTCTCACCAATGTTTGTGTTACTCAAGCTGACATTTTCGCTTCCACTTCGTCTACTCCCGCTCATGTGGGTGCTTCCCCCTAAGGTGGAACGCTCCCCTACCGATGCATTTTAACATCCCACAGCTTCGGCAAATCGTTTAGCTCCATTCATCTTCGGTGCAAGAGCGTTCGATCAATGAGCTATTACACTCTCTTTCAAGGGTGGCTGCTTCTAGGCAAACCTCCTGGTTATCTCTGCACGCCTACCTCATTTATCACTGAATGGTCATTTAGGGGCCTTAGCTGGTGATTCGGGTTGTTTCCCTCTCGACGATGAAGCTTATCCCCTATTATCTCTCTGGCTAACCTTGACTCTATTATTTTGAGGTCATATCTAGCATTTAGAGTTTGCCTCAATTTGATACCGCTTTCGCAGCCTGCATCGAAATAGTTTTTTACCTCTAGATGTCCAGTCAACTGCTGTGCCTCAATGCATTTTGGGGAGAACCAACTAACTCTGGGTTCGAGTGGCATTTCACCCCTAACCACAACTTATCCACTGATTCTTCAACATCAGTTGGTTCAAACCTCCACTTAGTTTCACCC